>JAPPVO010000007.1:115432951-115966646 GCA_030407325.1 Camellia japonica
ACCTTTGTTATGATATAATCTAACGAAAATTACAAATCAGTGTAGAACATCAAAAATAATTACAAGAAGATGGGCAGATGTAACTTTTTCTATACAATAAAATCATAACAAAAGTTGCACCCTCAGCTTTTGATAAATAAATTCTCAACATTCTACTGTCTTGTAATTTCCCCTCTAATTTATAAGCGCAAGTTATATATAACAAAGAAAATTATTTGGTGTCACTTATGACAATACACAAACACATAATATCCAGCAGCAACTTAAAGCCTTCTTTCCACAGAGGAAGCTTATGACCGATCAAAAAACGCAGGAGGCTTATTTATAGACTGCCAAAGTCAAAAGCCCACGAAAAGAATACAAATTTTATCATATAAAATCGATTAAAGTATGTGAGTGAGAGAGAGAGAGATCATGGCCCATCAAAAAAACACACCAGCCGTACAGACTGCCAAAGTCTTCTTTCACGGCGTGAGTTAGTTTTTTAATTTTTTAATTATTTTAATTTGAAATTAAAATAACCTTATTTGGAATGAGTTCTTTTAACTTTTTTAAAAGAAAAAATAAAATAATTATAATTTAAATGTGATAATTTTTAACCTAGAACTGAAAATACTATTTTATTATTTTTGTGATTATTTTAACTCCAACCTATGCCAAACTCATAAAAAGCTGAGTAATTATCCGAGGATAGGGCTTGTTTGGTTAGTGTTTCTGAAAAAAATTTCAGAAATTTTTTTCAGAAACAAGTTTCCAAAAAAAATGAAACCAAACAAATTTTTCCAAAAAAATTTCTCAAAACACACAAACCAAACAAATTTTCCAAACAAACCTCTCTCACACACACATCAAATCAATCACTTTTTCCAAAACTCTCTCTCAAAACAATTTTCCAAAACAAATTTCCCAAAAAACCAAACCAAACATGTTTTCGTACTTTTTTTTTCCAAAACATGTTTCTGAAACACAAACCAAACAAGCCATATAGAAATTTCATGCCCATGGATCCATTCAAACATTCATCTCTCAAATTTTATTCATAATTTTTTTTTTAGACTTCAATTCAGATTCACGTTAATAATTTAAATATTTATCTCATAAGTCATGCAATAAAAATCATTCATGACAAAAATAATTAATTTCATTAGAAATTCATAAAAATATGAATAAATTAGATTTTGTTTTATAAAATGAACCATGATCATTTATAAAATAAAATATGATTTATTTTCGTGTTTATAATTATCAAATAAAATTGATTATAGAGTGGTGTTCATCCCAATATGAACGTAGTTGAACTGAAGCAGCTTTTGATTTGGGCTTAGGGCTGGGCATGGACTAACCCAAGCCTGGGCTAGAAAAACAATGTCATGCCCAATTTGAACGTAACAGTGGATCACTAAAAAATTTGAAGCCCAACTCTAAAATGATGTTACAATTCTAAGCCCGCCCAATAAAAGCTCACCTTTTATATAAAAATAAATTCTACAAAAATAAATATCAACAAATTTGTAGGTTTTTTTTTATATTTTATTTTGTTGTCTTTAGTTAGGGAGAGAAAAAAAATTTATATAAAAACAATTTATTTTTCAAGTTTTCCTAGTTTAAAACAATTTACAAAATAGTTTTTTTTTTAAATAAATTCAAAAATAATTCATTAAAGAAAAAAACTAAAAGAGGTCATTTTTTTTTTTTGTCTTTAATAAATTTTTAAAAATTTTATTTATTTAATTTTTAGGTCTATTTAATCTAGTAAAACTTAAAAGTAAAATGTTTATTGAAATTTTTTGAAAAAGTTAACAAAGCCCAAAAAAAGGAGGGGGCCTGAAAATTCTATTTTCACATACCTACTTACCTCAATACACACATATAATGAAATATTATTTTAATGACAATTATACCCTAAAGTAAAATGACAATAATGAACATACACCAACACCTATAATATTATATTAAAATATTCTCTATACACATCTTTTAAAAATAAAAAAAATCTCAATATAAATCTTTTGAGTTAAAAAAAAATTAAATCATAATTTCTCCATTATTTATCACTTCTTCAATTATTTCTTATTTTATTTACTACATCCTCTATACTCCTCTACATAAACATTTGAAATTGTAGAACTTACTTTCATTTTACAATGCTAAAAACAATACATAAAATATGAAAATAGACTCATTGAAGTAGAATTTATAGTTTTAAAAATAAATAAATAAATAAAAAACCCATATTTTTCTAACTACATAGATTATATTCCATCTTTCTCTCATGCTTAACAATTTTCCATGCTACCAAACACCTTCACTCTCTCTCTCTCTCTCTCTCTCTCTCTCTAAAAACACACTCTTGTCCACCCTTCTCCCTCTGTCCCCTCTACGAACCCACCCTATCTATTCATATTCCTATATCTATATCTATATATATGTATACAATGTAATTTTGAAGGCGTATTCTGGCAATGGGTTGGTGGTGGTCAGTCAGATGTTGCAGTGGTGGTTTGTCAAATTGCCGTCTTAGAGCAGAGAGCTCCGGCGTCTTTGAGGAGAGGGACAAGGGTTCCGTTGATGTAACAAGCCATGACGGTTTCAATCCCACCCAAGAACTTGCCGCCGACAAACACTACCGGAAAAGGGTAACTGCTGGTGGGTGTCCTTCAATGGGATCTTCATTGGAGGAATGGAGGTCTTCAACAGTCTTCACTTCACTTTGACTGTTGAAGTTTGTCTAGAACCGTAGCAGTGTCTACAATTTTCAAGAAGTGTGTGGGAGGAGGGTTGATGTGGGTATAATTAAAGACAAAAGTTAGAGATGATGAAAATTTTGTCATGAAAATGATCATAAAAAATTTATGATCCTTTTATTACCTTGATTAGTGTATGGTGCTTTATTCTAAGTGTAATCCAAGGGTCACAAAACTTTCATGATTATTTTCATGAAAAAAATTTCATGATACCTAGCATTGCTGATAATTAAAACGTTTAGTTTGTGAATTGAGAAAAATAAATAATAATCAAATTAATAAGTATGTATACTGAAAAATGATGCGCATAGGTGTGTGGAAATAGAATTTTTCAATTGTCAAACCTAATGACATGTTAGCCAATAATATTAGGTTGTTTTTGGATAAAAGATTTTTAGAAGAAAAAATTAATGAAAAAGTGAAAAAAAAAAAATTATATTTCATCCCCTTTTCCAATCTTTTTTTCTTATACATCTCTACCTCAAATTTTTAAGACAAATCACCAACATCCCACAAAACTCACATCGGTGTGAATCATGAGTTCAGATTTGATAAAACTGAAAATCTCAACTTTTTATAAGTAAAATAGGCATATTATGGGTTTAATGATACTTATATTAATGATTTGAACTGTTCATTCAATATGACAAGGTGAGAAGAACAAGCATGCAAAAAATTAGATTGATCAGAAATATGTAATTACATGATCAAATCACATATACATTATAACAAATAGATGACCTATTCTTAAAATATGTATGTTGTAAATATAAAAATGATCTAATAGCTTGTGTGACAATAATTTTTGAATCAACTTAACTTTAGTAAATATAAACTCGTTGATCATATGGTGTGAATCTCATACCTATGCGAGTATTTTGTATATATATATATATATATATATATTTATAGAATTTTAACGTTGCTCATTATATAAATGAATTAAATGTAAATATATTTTATAACTTGTTAAAATCTTGACATTTATTCAAAGATATCTAAAATTAAAAATTAGACAATTTAAATAAAAAAATGTAGGATGGAGGTTGGTTGTTATCAATGGAAGAGAAAGAGAAAGAAGGATGGTGATTTGGGTCCACACATGTGGACTCTATCTTTTGTAAGATAAGGCTCAATTTGGGAAGAAAGTTATAAGTGGCGTTTTGGCTTTTTGCCAAAACGCAAAAAGTAACTTTTTTTGGCCATAAATTGATTTGAGATGTTGGTTATAAGCTAAAAGAAAAATTATGAAATTACTCTCCATAGGTGGAAAATGAAAGGGTGAAAATGTGTAATTTTTCAATTGGCTAGAGATACTTTGGTCATTTCATTATGATTTGACATTATAAATAAATATTAATCAAAAAAGTCAAAAGTTACTTTTTACCAACTTTTCAAATCATTTGTCTAAAAAAGCCAAAAACTTGGTTAAAAGTCAAAAAGTCACTTTTTCACATCTTCTCAAAACAACCCTAATTGTGTCTTATTCTGTGTTTGATTTCTTTACGTATAGACTTTTCATATACCCCTTTCTATTTGTCTTTCATTAAAGTCTGTCTCTTTTTCAAAAAATTTATTACAGTGTGCCTCTCATGCTTTATGCACTTTCCCTATGCCCGCTAATCCTTTTTTCTTTAATCACCCTCCCAACTTTTCAATCTCCCTTTCAAAAATTTAATGGTGGTGATGCAAATAAATGGTGTTAATCCTTGGTGCGCATTGATTGTTGGTCGTAGATGATGGCAATGGCTTTGGAGTTGACCCAGGGTGTCAATGACACTAAGCAATTGCGATGACGTTGAATGACGAGTCTTCCTACCGGTTTATAATACATAAATGGGAGAAAAATAAAATAAAATTCATATTCATCTTAACCTCGAGTAAACTTACTTCGCCAAAAGATAGCAAAATTGTCCAAATCCTTCTTATTTTAATTAGGTTTAAGTCTGACGAGAATAATATTCTACAACTAACAATTTATTTATTTTCAATTTGACCTGTTACTACCTATTATTTGATTAACTAATCCTTTATATTGACTAGGTAAAGAGTCAAATGGTTTGGCAATTCCTCATGCAGAATGAATTGAAAAAATTCTGAATCATAACTCCTGATTTTTGTTCATTTCTTATCATAATAATATCTTAGAATTTGCAATGATAACTACTATACAACCATTAACTAAAATATATTTATGATCCGCTAATGGGCGGGCTCTATTAATACTAGAGCCATACCTAATCAAAAAACAATCTTACTGAACCAACGAGCACAAGTTATTCATGGTGGGGATACTAAAGCAAACATATAGGCCATGTTTGATTTGTATTTGTAAAATAATTTAAATAAATAATTTTCTGAAAAAAATTTACAAATTTAATAATTTGTTTGGTCGTATATTTTAAATATAATTTTAAATTTTTATTTTATTTTTTTATTTTTTTTATTATAGTTAAATAGATAATTGTGAGGGGAAAAAAATGATTCATTGATATATAAAATGTGAGAAAAGAAAAAAAAGAAAAAGTGATTAATTGATGTCTAACTTTACTATTATAGTCTAAATTAACATAGATATAGGCAAATCTTTAAATTATAGTCTAACTTTACTACCTATAACACAAAAAGGTAGTAAAGTTAGACTATAATTTAAAGATATAGGCAACTCTAATCAATGTCTTTTGTGTTATAGGTAGTAAAGTTAGACTATAATTTAAAGAGTTGCATATATCTATTGTTAATTTATGCAGTAAAATAGTTGGAGGTAAACTGTTCGACCCAATAGAAGGAAGTGTTGATGCTAATTTGTATTCTATAAACGATTATATTGAGCACGGCACCCAATGTGCTTCTACAACAGCAAGAAATCTCGTGAAAAAATGATAGCTTTGGTAAATTGAAAATTGGTACGGCGAGAGGAGTACCAGCAGCAAGGATAGCTGTTTACAAATTGGTTCTCAGAAGTCTACATTATGGTTTTATGACCAGGGCATTCACTGCTGCTATTGAAGACAAAATAGATATCTTAAATCTATCCATCGGCCATCCAAATGATGATGAAAAGATTAAGATGAGAGAATCCGATTATTTTGATGAAATTGAACTTGGAACTTACGAGGCTATGTTGCATGATATATTATCCTGTACTTCTGCTGGAAACGATAGTGCTACAACCAAGAACGTTGCCGCATGGACATTGTGTGTTGCAGCCTGTAATTCACCGAAAACATTTACCACCAAAATATTAGTCGGCCACAGCAACTTTCTCAAAAAGGTAATCCTTTTATCCCTTTTTCTTTCATTATAATTTATCTGTTTTACAAAAACGCTTACTTTGCACATCAAAACAGCAAGTATAAACTTTGCATACTTAAAATATGTGGAATTTAAAATAATAAAAAAAAATGCTATGGTACACACCATGCAAGTTATGCCATTTGTGAGTTTGATCATCACAAATGGCATAACTCAATATTAATAAATTGATAACATCACGAGATATAATCAAACAACTCTTAAATCATAACAAAAATAATGTCATAACCAAAATCACAATGTGTTATAAATAATAACACAATATGCCATAACCAAAGACACAAAAGTTATAGCCAAAGGTACCTATGATACACAACTCAAAAGAATTTTCCGAATTAGTTTGGCTATTTGATTAGTGGATGGATAAGAATTTCAATCATGTTAAAAAAAAAAAAAATTAAACCTTCAAAACAAATAAATACTTACTGCTAATTGAACATTCCAAAAGCTGTCTCATCCCTGAAATTCTTAAGTCGATAAAATTCTATTAATTCTGCAGAAACACATGCTTATTATATTAGTTTTTTTTTTTCATTTAATTTTGGATTTTGCATGCAAGGATTCTCAATTAATCGATTCGGGGATACTGAATCTTGCAGCTTTATCTATTCTAAAAATGCAAGAGCCCCAATAGGTGCTACTGGTACTGGAAGTTCAAGTTCTATGCCCCGGTAATAAATAAAATAAGACATACTATTTTTATTTGTCGAATGGCATGATAGAATGGTTATTTTTTGCATAATTTGAATTCAGGTCAAGCAATGAGCTAGATTCAAAAAAAGTGAAAGGAAAAATAGTTGTCTATGCAATCAACACAAATGGAATGTCTGCCTTGAAAGCTGGTGCTGCAGGTGTTATCATTATAGGCAAGGGGAATGATACACCTTGATCTCTAATCTTTCCACTTCCGGCAGCATGTGTGACTAAAGAAGATGGTGAATTTATTATCAGATACATGACCCGAACCTGTACGGGTTGTGTGCTAAATTCATGACTTAGTTACTCTATTTTTTTCTTAAAATATATATATATATAATCTTAATGATTTTTATGTCAATTTTTGAACAGTAACCCAATAGCTAAAATTTGAAGTGTTATTGCATGGACATGTGTCAGTGAATTTCATCCTTATTTCTCAGTGAATTTCATCCTTATCTCTCTCACTCTCTCTCTCCTCTCTCTCTCTCTCCTCCATCCTCACCACAATCTAAAAACCCTAAGCCCTCATCCCTCATCTCAATTTGTCAAAACCCTCTCTTCACTTTGAAGTTTGATCACCATCTCCTCCCTAAACCCCTCTTCCTCACCCCTTCCCTCAAACTTTGAAGATGAAGATTGACAACATGATGAAGTTGAAGATGATGGGTGACACAAGTGATGAAGAAGAAGATCAACAATTTTTTTTCAAACATATGCAAGAAACCAAATATTACTAAGATTCTAGTCAAACTACAATTAAAAATAAATATTAAATAAATAAAATCTCCATTTCAAACTTAGAGAGCGCACATTCCGCATCACACTATGCCACTAAAGCGAAGCAAACATGCTATTGTTTCAATTCAAGTAATAATTGGTTCATTCTATTCAAAATGAAAATAAATATGCTCATCTATTAAATATACTATTATCATATTTTCTTAGGTTTTTGAGCTTGAAAGTTCTACCCAATTTTTCCTAAATTTTGAGTTTATAAAATGATAAATTCTAAAGACCCACAATTCAAGTCTCACAATGTCAGGGCAAGGGAGTCTAGGATTACATAGTCAAGTTTATGACAAATAAAAAATTCACATATTACCTGCCATGTCATTATGCGTACAATTGTGAGATTTAAATTGTAGATCTCGATATTTTTCCTTATAAAACACAAAAACGCACATGTCAAGTTATCATTTGTTCTTTCTAGTGTTATTATCAGTGATAGGCGCATCAAGGCGCCAAGGTCTCCTGAGGCCTAGGGGCAAGGTGCACATGGACTAAAAAATTTGAAAAATTTGAGAAGGCACTTCACAATATGGCCTCACATAGAAAAAAGACCCTTCAAAGCAAACTTATAAATGGTCCATTATAATAGACATCATCCAAATTTCACACCATAAGGCCACACCAAGCACAGTTGCGGTGCGGGTGCACCGATACGGCAAATTTTTAAAAAAGTAGAGTATGGGTACGGCTGGGGGAATGCCAAATTTTTTTTTTTTTAAATTTTAAACTTATAGCTAAACATCCAACATATAAATTAAAGTTCAATAACATAATTAGAAAGAGAACTTACAAAAAAAAAAAAGGAAACAGAAGGGGGGAAAGAAAAAAAAAAACATCTGGAAAAAAAAATGAAAAAAGAAAATTTGTTTTAATTTTTTTGATAACATGTGAAATGCTGTTTGGGGTTGGGGGGGGGGGGGGGGGCACCCTCCATATTTGTGTACTAAAAAATACGGATGTAATTCCCCCTATTTTTTTTAAGAAAAATTAGTCTAAGGACCCTTTCCCAATTTTAGTAATGGAAGAGATCCACAATATTATTTTATAATGTCTAAGGTCCCTCACAACCCCACACCCATGTATTACAGAGAATTTGGTATAAGCTTCAAACCTTCACCCTCTCTCTCTCTCTCTCTCTCTCTCTCAGACTCACGCCTTACCTCTTCCAAGCCCACCACCCAATTCACAAATCCGATCCCACATATCATTCGGAACCGGCACAACCGACAATCTGGGCTACTTGAACAGACCAAAACCCTTCAACCCATCATCTCCTTTCAACTCCTTCAGGTTCACCGACCTCTTCATCTCCCCCACCGCCCTCACATCCACCGCACCACCATCGTCTTCGTACCATTCTCGGACGACGGAGACTACGCCGACGATGCGGCGGGCTTTGGGACCGGAGTGGTAGAAGAAGCAGAGGTTGCCGAGGTGCATGGACTTGAGGTTCTTCTGGGCTTGTTTGTTCTTCACTCCGTCCCAATTTGATAAGCCTCCGTTGGCTGCTTGATCATCTCATGACCACTCTCCTACCTCTGTCTTCAGCAGCCAAAACTGCTTCTCTTTCCCTATTTTCTGTTTTTTGCAGACTCTAAATTCCAAGGATTGCTTTGTATTTTGAATTCATTATGAATATAGACATAAATATGGTTATTGGATCAAGTCTCTTTTTGTAGTATAAAAATAATGTTGGATCAAATCACTGAAGCCATCAAACTGCAGACAACAAGTGAATTTCTCTAATTGGAAAGGATTTTCTCTGGGATTGAGTAAATTTCTCTAGGGTGGAGAGGGAAATTTCTCTGGATTGAGTAAATTTCTGGTTTGTTGAATTAAAAATGCTCTTGTTTTGAGAAAGTCTTGCAGATAACAAGCAGACTTCATATTTTTGGCTATAGAAAACAACATTTGAGAATCCAATAAGATTTGAGCTTGTACAGCTTTTTTATATTTGAATCGAAGAAAATTTCTCTCTGGTTTGGTCTAGAGAAAATTGAGAGAATTTCTCTGGACCAACCCAATTTTCTCTGAAGTAGAGCACTAGAAACCAAAGAATTTCTCTGGACCAACCCAATTTTCTCTGAAGCAGAGCACTAGTTCAACCTAGAGAATTTCTCTAGACCAACCCAATTTTCTCTGAAGCAGAGCACTAGTTCAACCCAAAGAAAATTGAGTCCACACCAAAGAATTTCTCTGGACCAACCCAATTTTCTCTGAAGCAGAGCACTAGTCCTCATTGTTGTCCAGAGAAATTTGAAATTTTCTTTGTGATGTGTCCAGAAAAATTTGGAATTCTCTGTGATTTGTCCAGAGAAATTCTCTGGATTGAATTTTCTCTGAATTGATGTTGAGGGACCTTAGACATCATGAAAATATTGAGCGTCCTTTATGCTATAAAATCTTAATACCAGGGACCTTAAAAAAAATTCTCCTTTTTTTTATAAGTATATCAAAGAAAAAATATTATAAACAAAAACGTTTTATTACACTACACCCATTAGCTTAATTAAATTTTAATATAACTCAGCGCAAGTTGTTCACATTGATTCAAAAACCAATCTGTTCTGGTAAGTTTGTTTAGCATGAAAGAGTAGGAAACAACAACAAAATTAGTTTTTTCTGTACAACACATATTAGCAATGGTAACTGAGTTTTTAATTTCTTGCACAATAATAACAATAATAATAATAGTAATAAGGGTAAACTACCAATAAGTCCTAATAGTTGAACTTAATTCCCATCAAGTCCAATTGAAAATAAGTATTGGTAAAATTATCGCTAAAAATAATTTTTTGTAACAATTTTTTATAATAAGTCGCTAAAAATTGACAATTAGCGACTTTTTTTGTCATGATTTATATAAATTGTTGCTAAAACTTAGTGACTTTTTTATGACAAATTTTCCCTATAAAACTTATTTCACAATAAATCCACTTATTAAGACCTACACATAAGTACCCCTAATAATAACATAAAACTTGTCCATGCAATGCAAGGGTTACCTATAGTTAAAATTATAAAAAAAAAAAAAAAAAAATTCTCTATCTTTTTCCTGCAAAAATTTCATCCTAATAAAATGTTTACAAGAAAATATATTTTCCTTTCCTTCCTTTCCTTTCACATTCGAACAAATTTTCTTTCTAATCAAACAGAGCCTAAAACAGAGAAACAACTTAACAACCATTACAACAGAACAAACCTCTCATTCCAACAAACAGTCTAAAAAACCAACTGAATATATTAATATACGCATTCAAACACACACACACAAAAAAAAAAAAAAAAAAAAAAACACAGATTGAGATTCAAAAGAAAGAGCATGCAAAAACAGAACAGCATTCAAAACCCTAGAAACGGAGGGAAAAGAGGGAGTACCTGACGAGAAGAGGAGTCGTCATTGGAGCGGAGGGGGTCGTTTGCTGCCAAGAAGGAGTACAAAAATCTGGAGAAAAAAAAAATGAAAAATGATGTGTCTTCGTTCTTCGCTTGCTGCGAAGAAACAGAAAAAAAAAAAATCTGGAAAAAAAAATGAAAGAAGTGGAAGAATCGAAGAACAAAGAGATCGAAAATCTGGACAGAACAAAGAAAAGGAAGAAGAATCGAAGAAGAAGAGGAGGAAGAATCGAAGATGAACTTACCGGAATGTGATCTTTGAAGGAGAGAATCGATCAGCACCTTCGATTAAACCTCTTCAATAGCTTCGAAGGAGTTCTTCAGACTCTTGGGAGTCTCTCTGTGTTTCTGGAAAGAGACACAATCGAATAGATTATAGAACCCTGATTTTAATTTGTTTTATGTTTTGTTTATTACAAAAGCACCTCAAATTTATATAATTTTTTAAAATAGACCAAAAACATTGCTCTGGTACCCTTTAATTTGTAGAAAATCTGATTTTTTACCCTGAAGTACCCAAAAACATACTCATGACGTACCCATCATTATATTGATTGTATAAAATGTACCCGGTGTGTTTTTGGCGTACTCGGTACGCGTATCCGTACTCAGTAAGTACCCGGTATTTATACGGTAATATTTTTTAAGTACCCGTGCTTGACCCATTATACAATATATACATTACCAAAATCCATATTTACCTAATCAACATATCAGTAAACATCACGAAGAAAAAAAGAAAAAAAAAAAAATCTTCCAAAACATAAATCTCCATGACCCCAGCTAGGCCTAGCAATCCCAATCATCCAACAACATAGTTACAAAGCATGATGCCAATTAGCAATCTAAAACCATCCAATTACACAAATAGCAGCAGCCCAACAACGTAGCAATAAGCAAACATCCAAATAGAAGTAGGAAACAGGAATGACAAACAAAATATCTGAAACATCCAAACACAAAAACTCTAAAAGACTAAAACATTTCAGCAGCAGCAGCTGAGCCGTAGCTTTTTGTTTCACACGCATGTGATTTAATACAATAATTACAAGGTGCCCTGACTCATCACTGCCCTCTCTTTTTTTATGTTAACCTAGACGGTAAAAATCAGAATTTGTAAACCTCTAACCTATAAATCTTCCTAGGGATATAAGGTATTTTACCAGAATTTATGGCAGCCTGTTGTGTTGACCCAGTTGGACCTTGGTTATCTGCAGCCATATCGGCAACTTGGTTTGCTTCAGATTCCATCTAAAAGCACATGAATGAAAGAAAGAAACCAATAAGAAAACAAACAGTCAAAATACTCAAGAATTGATTTTTTAGCTAAATATGATATGATAAAGAAGGAAATCTATGCAGTTCAAGAAAATTCAATACAAACAAATTAGTGGGGCTCCAAAGAATAGAAGCAGGGAGTTCCAAATACAAAAAAAATAAAATAAAAATAAAATAAAATTGCGGCTAGTGAGAAGGCGCATATAAAACACAATTGAACATAATTTAGATAGAAAATAATATATGAACATGATTAAACATAGGGGTGGACATAGGGTTATCCGATTCGCAAAAACCGTCCAACCCGAACTGTCTGCCCAACTCAAACTGCCTGCACCTATTTGGACGGTTTCGTAGAATTATTAGGATCAAATGTGGTTTAGGATTTTCTTATTTTGCAGGTTGTGGATGGATCGCAAGTTTTACCCGCACCCGCACTCACCCACCTGCATCTGTATACAATTTTTTTTTTTAAATTTGAACTATCATATTTTCTTATAAATTTTATATGTGTATAACCCTAATATTCTCTTCTCTCACTCACTTTAATCTGATTATCAAACCTCTAGGCTTTAACATTGTAACATTATAATAATGTCACACACTGCCTTACTTAAAATACTTATTATTCAATTGGAATTTTTTCAATTTTTTGCAAATTTAGTTATGTGATATTTTTTTTTTGTATGTTAGTTTTTATTTAATTTTCATTCTAAATTTTTGTAACCCAGCTTTAATAGAGCATAGTAGCCCTGTTTGGTAGAGCTTATTTTCAACTTATTTCAGCTTTTAGCTTAATTTAAGCTATTTTGGTGTGTTTGGTTTAGCTTAATAATACAGATTATAGCTTTTTTAAGTCAAAAATCAGCTTTTTCTTTGAGTGAGAGAGGGGAAGCTTTTCCAATCAGCTTAACCGGGTAGCTACATTTTGAGGGGCAAAATGACTTAAATGCCCCTCACAATTTCAAGTAATTACAAGTGTACCATATATATAAATAAAAAAACTATCATTTTTGTCTCTTTGATAAAGCTATCTGGCGATTTCCGG
The DNA here is from genome assembly GCA_030407325.1 of Camellia japonica. NCBI lineage: Eukaryota > Viridiplantae > Streptophyta > Magnoliopsida > Ericales > Theaceae > Camellia > Camellia japonica. The sequence continues at coordinate 115,446,221 of JAPPVO010000007.1, forward strand.
TGATGTCTAGCTATTTCCGGCGATGTCTCCCTCGTTCTGGCGATGAAATAGATCTCTCTCTCTCTCTCTCTCTCTCTCTTTGTGCTACATCTATGGCGCCGTACCTAGGGTTTTTCGTCGTCGATCTCGGGTTTGTGGCGATTTTCGACAGATTGCAGCAGATCTCTCTTTCTCTCTCTTCGCGATCGCGGCAGCTCTCTGTCTCTCCAGCGTTGTTCGTGGCAGATCGCGATCGCCACGTCACCGCTATACCTTCGTCGTCATCCCCCACGTCGCGATCGCCAAGTCACCGATCAAATCTCTCTCTCTCTCTCTCTCTCTCTCCGGCTAAGGTTTTCACTTCTTTTTTTTTCTAGAGGTTTTCAGTATTTTTTTAATAAAAAAAATAATAATAATTAAGCCATTATTATTAATAATTTTAGTATTAATTATTAAAATTGATTGATTTTAGTATTAATTATTTTAGTATTAATTTCAGTATTTTTATATTAATTAATACTAATTAATAATTTTAGTATTAATTGATTACAAAAAGTTATTAATTGCCACTAATTAATTTATAATGACATAATTTTATACTAATTGATTTATAATGAAAAAATGAAAATAATAATTTATAATGAACAAATGAAAATAAGCCATTAATTGACACTAATTAATTTATAATGAAATAATTTTATATTAACTGATTTATAATGAAAAAATGAAAATAATAATTTATAATGAAAAAATAAAAATAAGCCATTAATTGACACTAATTAATTTATAATGAAATAAGTTTATCAAATGTATCAATTTTTATATTAATTGATACTAATTAATACTAATTGTAATGACAATTGTTATATTATTAATTGTAATGAAAAAAAATTAATGAAAACAGAATCACAATTAACAAAAAGAAAGAAGAGAAGAAAAAAAAGAAAAAGAAAGAAGTTAAAAGAAAATAAGAAGAAAAAGAATTACAATTTTTATGTTCATAAAGGCAAAAATGACAATTATAAAGCAAAAAACTATTTTACAGCTTATTTACCAAACACTACTCTGCTGCTTAAATCCATAATTCTACAGTTGCACCAAACAGGTTAAGTGTTGCAATAAAAATTATTTAAAATAAATTTTTAAAGGAAAAAGCTTAATCCACAAACCTTATCCACAACTACCCGTAACCTTATCCACACAAATCGCAACCTGCATTGCGGGTAGCTGCAGGTTCAATTTTTTCCAAATCGCAGATATGCGGGCGGGTCCAAACCGCAAATCGAACCGTCAAAAATCAATCCGCGAGCACCCCTAATTAAACATCGCAGAAAAGTATAATAATTTCTTCAACAACAAAAAAAACCCTAATTTTTTTTAAAAAAAAAACCCCTAATTTTACTCCCAAACAAAATCCCTAATTTTTTAAACCAAACCTTAGAATGTAAATGTGAGAGGGAGGTTGCATAGCACACGACACAACTTCAAAGATCAATACATCGGAACGAGGGTGACGTGACGACAGTTTGGGATTAAAAGGCGCAAAAGAACGAGGACAGAGGAGAGAGGGTTTTTAGAAGGAGGGTTTTAGTTGAGATCGAGAAGGATAGATGGTCATGAAATTCTCAACCCTAGGATTAATTTTTAGTGTTTTATGGCCCTTTGGGAAAACACAATTTGAACTAAAATAACAAATAAAGATAAAATATGTTTTAAAAAAATTAATAAGATAAAATGTCACTTTCAATTGATAATTATTTTACAATCATTAAATTAATTACAAAAAAAAAAAGTCAAATAAATTTTTTAGACATAACTATTTTAGTTAGGCTAAAATAACTAAAAAATAAAAAAACCAACTAACATAGCGAACTTCCAAGTGAGACCATTATTTGAGTTGGGTATCATATGCACCTTTAGCTATAATTTTTGTGTCTTTGATTATGACATATTGTGTTATTTTTTATGACAAATTGTGATTTTAGTTATGACATTATTTTTGTTATGATTTAAGAGTTGTTTGGTTATATCTCATGTGAGGTTATCAATTTATTAACGCTGTGTTTGGTTGAGAGATTTGGGAAAGGATTTGAAAAGAAAAATAGAAAATGAATGTGAAATGTGAATAAAATATACCTACATTTTACCTAATTTTTTACACATTTTCCTTTCATTTTCCAAATCTCTTCACAAATTCCCCAACCAAATACAACGTAATATTGAGTTATGTCATTTGTGATAATCAAACTCACAAATAGTATAACTTGTATGGTGTTGGTATGTTCCATAGCATTTTGATGTGCAAAGTCCAACGTCTTTGTAAAACAGATAAATTATAATGAAAGAAAAAGCGATAAAAGGATTACCTTTTCGAGAAATGGTCCGAGTGATATAAGCAAAAATCCTACTTTCGGTCAACTCGCTTAGGCCAAGTTTGACATCTTCAAAAAAATTAAAAAAGTCAAAAAGTCACTATCCTATTTAAGTCACATCATCTTATTTAAATCACATCACCTCTCTAACACATCACTTCAAACCCAACCCAAATCCAACCCATATTTCATAAAAAGTCAAAAAGTACACTTATTTAGTCTTCCCAAACTTGGCCGTACTTTTTCATATAATAAAATACTTAAATATTCTCATATAAAAAATTAGCAAATACATTTTCGATTAATAATCAAAATAATACACTATAAGTTATAATCAAGTCATAATTTATATATTATAAAATTTTCAGTTGTTTTTATTTGTTTTTAGGAAAAAATATTTTAATACAACTGAAATTTATGATTTTTAGCAAATTTTATTATTAACTCATATGAGAATTTGATTTTAGATTGAGAATACACTTTTTTTTTTTTTTTTTTTACTTTGAAAGAAATTTTTTTTATGAACCTATTTTACTTAAGACATAAAAATAATTTTCATCAATCATTAACAAATCTATTTATATTTAACTTTCAAATATTAAATTTTTTACACATAAAATATTAATTAATTTTTTATTTAAAAAATAAATTCTTGTACAATCTCACAAATCACCTACTAATATGTCATAATTTCCTAGCCCACTACATTCGATTCGGTGACGTATTCCCACCCGTGAACACCTACCAAGGGTTCTCTACCCTACCTTCACTTAATGTAACACTGTTATTGACCGTAATAATAAATACCATTATTTAATAGTTAGATCTATTTTTGATATAGATTATCTATTTGGAATTGCTAGCAGATAAGGAATAAAAATCTCCTTGCTGGTCTATGATACATAAATGGGAGAAAAAGTTAAAAGTCATTTATCTTAACCTATAAGTAAATTTACATCGCAAAAAATAACAAAATTATCCAAATCTTTATTATTTTAGTTATGTTTAAGTCTGACAATAATAATATTCTACAACTATTAAATTATTAATTTTTCAAACTGATCCATTAACTAATCACTACAAAAAAAAAGAGTTTTTTGCGACGGTAAAAAGTCGTCGCAAATGCCCCGGAAGCCGTCGCTAATACTTTTTGCGACGGTAATTTGGTTTTTTGCGACGGTAAGGGGGGGTCGCGACAAAGGGGGTTGCAAAAGAGTTTTAGCGACAGTAAGTGCCGTCGCCATTAGTTTCTGCGACGGGAGGGTGCCTTTTTTGCGACGGCACTTTTTCTGTTGCCAATAATGGAAGAAAATATCAGTTTTCGCGACGGCACATAGTTCCCGTCGCTAAAAGTGGGTTTTTGAGACGGCAATATTACCGTCGCTAAAACTCTGGCAGCTTATAACTATTGGCAACGGCAACGTCTACCGTCGCTAAAGGTTTCTTGTCAATTACAATTTCACAGCTTTTGCGACTGTATTGGTGCCGTCGCAAAAGCCTATTACTGTTTTTTGCGACGGGTTCTTATGCCGTCTCAAAAAAAAAAAAAAAAAAAAAAAACCTGTTGAGAAATTATTAAAAAAATTAAAATAACCTGTATTAAATAAAAAATAACTATAAAAAATCCAAATATTACAGAATAATATAAATACATACATAAACAAAAGTTGACAAATAATGAAAATTAATAATATTGTTCCATTCATAACAATACATAAATAAAAATTCACAACAATAAAAATTATGCCACTACATAACGTCGCATAATACATACATAATGTTGCTCACAAATTTAAATAACATAAATCAAAATCAAAACCAAAAGTTTTCGTCTTGATTCGTTCGTGGGTTACAAAAACAAAAATTGGTCATAATCTTTATACGCCCGCATTCCAGAAGAAGCCAACTGCTACTCAGGAAATATCTGAAAAAAACAAGATAAAAATAATTAAAAACCATACAATGGTGTTAATATTTTAATTACAGAAAAATATAAAAAAAAATTGACTACTATATAATTAGAAAGATAGTTTAGTAAATAATTTTGACTGGACCGAAATCCGGCTCTAACTCCCAAACCGGGAACCCGATTCGAGCCCCGTCTTCTCCCACAAGTCTCTCGTGCCTAGGCGGTCGTGTGTGCCAAGTTTCGTGCTAAACTGACGCCGTTTGGTGATTTTGGGGCGTTAACGCCTCGAATTCAAGTTTTTTAAGGAAGTAGGTTTCCTAAAGTGAAATCTGGCTCTAACTCCAAAACCGGGAACCTGATTCGAGCCCCGTCTTCTCCCACAAGTCTCTCGTGCCTAGGCGGTCGTGTGTGCCAAGTTTCGTGCTAAACCGGCGCCGTTTGGTGATTTCGGGGCGTTAACGCCTCGAATTCAAGTTTCTTAAGGAAGTAGTTTGCCTAAAGTGAAATCCGGCTCTAACTCCCAAACTGGGAACCCGATTCGAGCCCCGTCTTCTCCCACAAGTCTCTCGTGCCTAGGCGGTCGTGTGTGCCAAGTTTCGTGCTAAGCCGACGCCGTTTGGTGATTTTGGAGCGTTAACGCCTCGAATTCAAGTTTCTTAAGGAAGTAGTTTGCCTAAAGTGAAATCCGGCTCTAACTCCCAAACCAGGAACCCGATTCGAGCCCCGTCTTCTCCCACAAGTCTCTCGTGCCTAGGAGGTCGTGTGTGCCAAGTTTTGTCCTAAACCGACGCGGTTTGGTGATTTTGGGGCGTTAACTCCTCGAATTCAAGTTTCTTAAGGAAGTAGTTTGCCTAAAGTGAAATCCGGCTCTAACTCCCAAACCGGGAACCCGATTCGAGCCCCGTCTTCTCCCACAAGTCTCTCGTGCCTAGGAGGTCGTGTATGCCAAGTTTTGTCCTAAACCGACGCGGTTTGGTGATTTTGGGGCATTAACTCCTCGAATTCAAGTTTCTTAAGGAAGTAGTTTGCGTAAAGTGAAATCCGGCTCTAACTCCCAAACCGAGAACCCGATTCGAGCCCCGTCTTCTCCCACAAGTCTCTCGTGCCTAGGCGGTCGTGTGTGCCAAGTTTCGTGGTAAACCGACGCCGTTTGGTGATTTTGGGGCGTTAACGCCTTGAATTCAAGTTTCTTAAGGAAGTAGTTTGCCTAAAGTGAAATCCAGCTCTAACTCCCAAACCGGGAACCCGATTCGAGCCCCGTCTTCTCCCACAAGTCTCTCGTGCCTAGGCAGTCGTGTGTGCCAAGTTTCGTGGTAAACCGACGCCGTTTGGTGATTTTGGGGCGTTAACGCCTCGAATTCAAGTTTCTTAAGGAAGTAGTTTGCCTAAAGTGAAATCCGGCTCTAACTCCCAAACCGGGAAGCCGATTCGAGCCCCGTCTTCTCCCACAAGTCTCTCGTGCCTAGGCGGTCGTGTGTGCCAAGTTTCGTGCTAAACCGACGCCATTTGGTGATTTCGGGGCGTTAACGCCTCGAATTCAAGTTTCTTAAGGAAGTAGTTTGCCTAAAGTGAAATCTGGCTCTAACTACCAAACCGGGAAGCCGATTCGAGCCCCGTCTTCTCCCACAAATCTCTCGTGCCTAGGAGGTCGTATGTGCCAAGTTTTGTCCTAAACCGATGTGGTTTGGTGATTTTGGGGCATTAACTCCTCGAATTCAAGTTTCTTAAGGAAGTAGTTTGCCTAAAATGAAATCCGGCTCTAACTCCCAAACCAGGAACCCGATTCGAGCCCCGTCTTCTCCCACAAGTCTCTCGTGCCTAGGAGGTCGTGTGTGCCAAGTTTTGTCCTAAACCGACGCGGTTTGGTGATTTTGGGGCATTAACTCCTTGAATTCAAGTTTCTTAAGGAAGTAGTTTGCCTAAAGTGAAATCCGGCTCTAACTCCCAAACCGGGAACCCGATTCGAGCCCCGTCTTCTCCCACAAGTCTCTCGTGCCGAGGAGGTCGTGTGTGCCAAGTTTTGTCCTAAACCGATGCTGTTTGGTGATTTTGGGGCATTAACTCCTCGAATTCAAGTTTCTTAAGGAAGTAGTTTGCCTAAAGTGAAATCCGGCTCTAACTAGTCCCGTCTTCTCCCACAAGTCTCTTAACTTAGAATGTAAAGAATGCAAAGATACATTTTAGCTTAGAATGCAAAGATACATTTTATACCTGATCTTCTAGTGGTGGTGTATATGGATTCTCGTCTTCTACAGATTCCCTAAATGCCCGGTGGCCACTCGATGCATCAGGAACCTATGTTAGTCAGTGCATAATGTGTTAATCATATTCGAATTTCATACATAATCTTGAGTGAAAATTGAACTATCAAACAACTGTGATGTTTATATGGAACCTGTCTGTTGGGATCTACACTCGCCCCCTGTGACACAAGGGCCATCATCTCAGCTCTCATCTGCTGCAAATGTATAGAGAACTCTGCTCGCAGCTCCTCCCTCAACTCATCCCTTAGCTCAGCACGAACCTGCTGCGTGATCTGATCAATAGTCGATGGCTGGGTTGTTGACTGTGATGGCCCAGCACCATCTTTATACACCACTCTCCGAGGCACAATTCTCCCGTATGTGCGACAATATCCATGTCTGTCATGACCTATCAACTCATGGAAAATGGCATTCCTAGCCTCCAAAGTCCGACCATCCTCAGGTAGCATAGAGAGTTGACGATTAAACTCATCTTGTATTGAATAAGACATACAAGTATACGATAGTCATATTCACTTTCGAACACAATTGTCTAAAGAAATTGCTCAATTCAATCAAGGGTTCAATTACATTCTTCGGTAACGATTTGCGAATAGCCAATGGAATAAGTTGTTGCATCAAAATATGACTATCGTGGCTCTTAAGACCCCCAATGCTTCTATCATGTAAGCGCACACGACGTGATATATTGGATGAATACCCGTCGGGAACTCTTACTTCCTTCAACACTTTCAAGAACAAATCTTTCTCATCTTTGGTCATCGTGAATTGTGCTGGTGGTAAATAGGCTTTATTCGACCCTCTTAACTGCAAATGTAGGGGTTTTCTAATATTCATATCTTGTAAATCACGCCGAGCATTAACACCATCCTTCGATTTTCCTGCAACCCCTAATATTGTCCACAACACATTGTCACAAACATTATTCTCTATATGCATCACATCAAGGTTGTGTCTTATTAGATTGTGCTCCCAATATGGCAATTCATAAAAGATACTCTTTTTCTTCCAACTATGGGTGCGATGTCCAGCTTTCTCCTTCTCTACCTGTCTCCTATGCCTCTCCTTAAGGTCATCCCTATTGTATTGGGTTAAAATACCCTCAGATTCTAATTGTAGCAACATCTCAGTTCCAGACAACAATTTTGGTTTGAGTCTGACTTCCCGACTACCATCAAATGATACTTTATCCTTCCGAAATTTATGGCCAGTAGGTAAAAATCTGCGATGACCCAAGTATGATTGTTTCCTACTATGCTTCAACCAATACGATGTAGTTTCTTTATTGCAACAAGGACATGCATATTCGCCTTTAGTGCTCCATCCTGACAAGTTTGCGTATGCAGGAAAATCACTAATTGTCCACAGTAAAGCTGCATGCATTTGAAACATTTGATTTGTTGATGCATCAAATGTTGACACACCCTCATTCCATAGTTCTTTCAACTCCTCAATCAACGGTTGCATATACACATCAATCTTGTCACCAGGTCCTTTCGGGCCGTCAATAAGCACGGATAAAATTAGAAATGGTTGCTTCATGCACATCCATGGCGGCAAGTTGTATGGAATGAGCACAACAGGCCAAGTGCTATGAACTATGTTCATCATCCTGAATGGGTTAAAACCATCAGATGCTAAGCCAAGCCTTACACTTCGGCAATCATTACTAAAGTCAATATTCCGACGGTCAAAATCTTTCCATGCAAGGGAGTCAGCAGGATGCCTGAAGACACCATCATCAGTTCGTTCCTCTGCATGCCATCTCATTAACTTGGCCATCTTGGATGACATAAACAACCTCTGCAACCTTGACTTTAAAGGAAAATACCTCATCTGTTTTGCAGCTATTTGTTTGCCACCTATGTTAGGACCATTTGAACCACCATCACCATTTGATTTCCATCTAGAATTGTTGCATATGACACATTTATCAAGATTGGCATCCTCGTTTCGAAACAACATGCAACTGTCGGGACATGCATCCCACGTCTCATACGTGAAGCCCAAATCTGTTGTGACCTTTTGAGCTTTATAATATGAGTCCGGGAGTTTCACACCCAATGGGAACGCCTCATTCAATAACTCAAGCAACATGTCAACAGACTTGTCTGTCCACTAATTAAGCACCTTCAAATGTAGAAGTCGAACAATGAATGACAAAGATGTGAACTTCTGACAACCCGGATACAATTCACTTTGTGCATCTTGAAGAAGTTTGAAATACTTTGCAGTCTCTGCATTTGGACCGAGCTGGGGTTCAGATGCATGGGGATTAGGCCCCTGTGGTTCATCACCCTCAACACTTGTACCGGCATGTGGATTTCCCATAGCCCCTTGTATCATTCCAATCATATCATCTCCAATGTCTAAATTAGCTAATGTTTCATTCTCTCGATTACCATGCAGAGATATGTAAGATTCCCCATGATTTAATCCAATGTTTGTATTTTTTAAAAAAACCATTCAAAATCAAATGCTCCCATACACCATCTCGTACAAAATAGTATCGATTCTCACACTTCCTACACGGACAACTGATCATCGAACCTTCAACCCTATTGGTGTAGGCAAACACAAGGAATTCATCAATCCCATTAATGTATTCACTCGACATCCTATTTGGCAAATCAATCCAACTCTTATCCATCATCTGTACACATCCACAAAAATATCTCACCAAAGTAACTCTAAATATAATACCTACGCAAAACAAGTAAATGATAGCATTCCTCTCCGCAAATAAATAAATTGTCATATTAAACGTCAAAAAATACAAAAAAAAAAAAAAAACTTAATAAACAGAATAAATAAGTGAAAATAAAAATAAACCCTAACATTTTGATTGGTTTTCAATTTATACCATTTACCTATTTTCGTCAACTAAACCCGACAAAAAAAATAAAAATAAAAACTAGTTATTAAACTAAACGAAATGTCTAAAATTCCTATTTAGGATTAACTCTTGTTTTTTTTAGATTGAAAAAAAGTAATAAAAAATTAATTAAATCCTATTTAAGGTTTAAAAAATTAACGAAATGTCTAAAATTCCTATTTAAGGTTTAAATTAATTAAATTAAAAATTTAAGATTTATTTTATTATAAGGGTTAAAATCCTGTTTTTTTTTTTTTGTATTTTTTTTATTTTCTCTTAAATATTTTTATGACTTATTTAAACATTTGCAATTTAAATTTGTAATCGAACCATTGCATGTGTATGATATCAAAAACACAAAAAAAAGAAATTCTATCCCCCTTTTTTACGAATCACTCATAAAATTATGATTTTAAATACAATATAAGTGATTGATGCATTAAGATTAAGTTATTTAAGATTATTTTAAATACAATAAACAGATTTATAAAAAAAATTAAGATTTAAATACAATAAACAGATTTCAGATTAAGATTAACTGATTTATATGTATATATAGACAGATTTATATATATATATATAGACCGATTTATATATATATATATATAGACAGATTTCAGATAAACAGATTTTTATATATATGGACAGATTTATACAGATATCCCCAAATTGCATATATATATACAGATTTATATATATATAGACATTCATCTATATATATATATATATATACAGAGACCGAGAGAGATAGAGAGAGAGAGAGAGTCGTCGCCGGAGCACCACTACCTGTCGCCGTCGCCGCCGCACCACCGCTGGCTTGCTCGCCGTCGCCGGAGCACCACTACCTGTAGCCCGTTTGAGAAATTTGGGGGATGAAGTTAGGGATTTGGGGATGAAGTTAGGGATTGGAATTAAGGATCGAGCGGCAACAGGAAAAAGAAGAGCGGGCCTTTTTTTTATTTTTACTTTTTGCGACGGTATGTTGTAGACCGTCGCAAATAGTAGTCAGTAGTTCGTAAAACGGCGCCGTTTGAATAATATTTTTTTTGCGACGGCAAATTTCCGTCGCAAATGAGCCACTGTTTCTAAAAAAAAGGTGTTTTTTGCGACGGTTTTTTTTACCGTCGCTAATACTTCCGCATTTCCGACCCCTCCGCGTAGTTTTATTACCGACGGGAAAGTGCCGTCGCTAAAGTCTACTATTTGCGACGGGTAAAGTTACCGTCGCAAAAAACCATTTTTTGCGACGGGAGGCACGCCGTCGCTAATTCTTCCGTGTTTTTTGCTCTGTTTTCCTGTAGTGAATCTTATATTGAATAGGTAAAGAATCAAATGGTTTGCCAATTCATCGCGTAGGGATGACTCGATAGATTTCTAAATTAGAGCTCTTGATTTTTGTTCATCCCTTGCCATAATAATATCTCCGGATTTGCAACGATAACTAAATATATCTACTATACAACTATTAACCAAAACGGCAAAACATATATATACTAGAAAAAACATATATATATATATATATATATTGGGAATAATTGTTTACACATCTTGCCAGCTCATGGTCTGACTTAATTACTGATCTATTAACCTTACAGATAATAAGACCATTAGACTACATATTCTAATGGATATTTATATTAACATTCGTTGATAAATATTTTACTACACCAATTCTGTTGGATACCACCTTTTAATCTGAAATGCTTCATCCTTGCCTGAAAACCAATAAAGTAAATTACTCAGTATACATACATACAACATACACACAGAGATATAACCAACCAGCCAGTAGATCCACCTCTTCTGTCAACCAGACAACAAATACATGGCCATTGATGGGGTTAACCATGGCCTTTAACTCAGTTGCACGACTGAAAATATCCCATTGAACATGTAATTATCATAGACAACTTTAAATGATCTACTACTTTTTCATTAAATAAATAAAAAGGCAAAACATTTAACACCAGCCGAAAAAATCTTGGAGGAATTTCTTATGATCAGGTAAGGCAGCTTTGTCACCACCAGTTGCGTACCAGGTATGGTTGCATTTTGAAAGATTGATACATATGATTCAAATCTTAATTATATCTAGGAAAAAATTATATATTTATGAATCAGTACATTGTAACAACCTGACTGTAGACACCCCATTTTTGACCGCCCTTACGACTTGGGCACCATCACTTGCACGCCCAATGATGAATGTATATGCTTGTCAAGTGCTCAGAAGTCCTCAACGGAATGCCATGGCTCTGACCCTCAAAACCCTGCAAACCTTATGCCTTGCTTCTGGATCAAAACAATAGTGTTTCAAAACCCTAGGACCTGCAGGCCCATTTTTGTGGGCTGTTGGCCACTTCTTTTGGCTGTCAGCCACCTTTGTGCCCTGCCGGCCAAAATTGGTGGCTTGCCGGCCACAAGTGTGTTTTGACAGATATTTATGCCAGCTATGCCAGCTGTTTCCACAGATGCTTGCATCTACGCCCACGTGTATGGATGAATGTTTCTGAAGGAGTGTGATGTTTTTCTATAAATAGAGGACCTCCCCTTCCATTTTTAAAGGTTAGAAAATTTTGGAGCAAATTATTTTCTCTCTCTTTACAATTCTCTCTCTCTCACTAGTTATTGAACCTTTGCCTATACACTCTAAACCAAACCTTGCATCTTTGAGCTGAGGTACTTTTGAGCCTACTTTGAGCTCTTGAGGGTGTGTATGTGTTGAATTGTTGCTTAGAAGTGTTCTCCTCTTCAAGAGGTATAAGGCTTGGCTTGTTTCCTTGGTTTATTTGCTATTTTTCCTACTATTTTTCTACTGTTTTTGGACTGTATAAACTCTGTAATTTTGGGCTGAAACTTGTGGTTTAAAGCCTTAAAGGGTGGAGGGATGGTTCACCTTTCTTTCTACATTGCTTCTGTAGCCTTTACCCTTGTGTTTCTCACCTTTACCCTATTTTTTTTTTTTTTTTTAGCTTTTAAACACTGATTTTTAGAGCTTTTTCAGTGGCTAAAATGTTGTTTTGAAGTCTCAAAAATGGAGGGGGTAGCATCCCCTCCTTGTGCTTGTTTATTAGCTTAACATGTTCCATGTTTTAGCTTATTGTTCTTGCTATTTTTGTGTCACGACCCAAACCCGCCCCTAAGGGTTTAGCATCGTAACCGGCCAGTAACCCGTGATTACCAAAGGCCTGCTTAACAGTAATGACAATAATACAGAGTAAGGGGGCTAGCGGAAACCAAACAATAATAAAAAGACGTCCAATGAGCTGTGGAAACCTGAAATGCAAAAGACTTTTATGGATAAAACCACATTCATAACCATAACATATATACATACACATAACATCTAGGTTGGGGACCTAATCCCTTCACCATAACTGTACAGTAAAGTCTTATTCAGTCGGTACAAAACAGGAACAAAAGGGTGAATTCGAAGCACCCCAAAAAACGGCCTTGACTTGAGCAGACTCGGAACCTCAAAGTGAGCCACAATGGTTGGCTGGACAAAACATGAGCTGAACTTGACGCTTCTAGCTTCGGTCCGGTGCCTGGCCATCTACATACATATATAAACTATGAGCTAAAGCCCAGTGAATAACAAATGCGTAAAGGGGTTAAGAATGAATGTCCTTTCAGTAATTAAAATAGTCATTTGCATCAGTAGATCAGTATTTCAATCAGTGGCTCATATTTCATGCCATATCAGTCAATTAGAAGTCATAGTAGTCATACGTGGTACATCCAATAGCAAAACAGTACAGTAGGTCTTGATAGATCGAACAGTTAGTTGATGGCCATCAAAACAGTAAATAGTAGTAGTTCCAAACATTGGAACTGACAGAGATCTTTGTAACAGTAGCAGTAACAGTAACAGTACAGTAGCAGTAACAGTAACAGTGCAGTAGCAATAACAGTAACAGTAGCAGTAAGTTGCTATGGATGCCACGAGTACAGTTTATAAATAGGTCAAACATTCATTCAGTAAACAATGTTATTTCGGAAAGCAGTACAGTCAATCGTTCAGAAAATAATCATAATTGAACATATCTTTACAACATTGTTACTCACAGATTACTGGGCTATAGGCAGGCTAATCAGCGTCCTCGGGTGCCAACCCTACACAGTAGCAGAACGAACACACACTAAGTACACACTCGGGATTAACAACTTAGCCCCTATTTGGCTTGGTGTGGTTCTATAACATTATCCTCATTAAGATGCCTTAAACGTGGCCTAGGAAAGCCTAGGATGGAATGAGGATGCAAAAATGTACTTTAAAACACTTTTCAAAATTTGCTGAAAACAGGGGTCTCGCTCGAGCGTGGCTTTCTTCGCTCGAGCGTGGCTTACCAAAACAAAGGGGTCGCTCGAGCGTAGACTCCCTCGCTCAAGCGGTCTGTAAAAATGCAGAAAGTACTAGTTGCTGAAATTCTCCGCTCGATGCTCGCTCAATGCTCGCTTGAGTGTGAGACACATACGCAGTAAGTCTTCCAGAGTCTGGATGGTTCTTTCTGATTGGCCATCTGTCTGAGGATGGTATGCACTACTCAGTCTCAATTCAATACCCAATGCCATTTGCAGACTTTGCCAAAATCTCGATGTAAACTTCGAGTCCCTATCTGAAACAATGGACACAGGCACTCCATGCAATCTAACAATCTCATCAATATAAATTGTAGCCAATTTGTCCGCATTATAAATTGTTTTGACAGGTAAGAAGTGAGCAGATTTAGTCAATCGATCAACAATAACCCAAATTGAATCCATACCTCTACTGGAGCGAGGCAATCCAACAATGAAATCCATAGTAATATGTTCCCATTTCCACTCCAGTATTGGCAAAGGTTGAAGTAAACCTGCGGGTCGTTGATGTTCAACTTTGACTTGTTGGCAATATAGACATTTCCACACAAATTCAGCAATTTCATTCTTCATTCCCGGCCACCAAAAGTTAAGCTTCAGGTCTTGGTACATTTTTGTATTTCGCGGATGGATAGAAAGTTTTGAATTGTGGCCTTCCTGCAAAACTCGCTTTTTCAGTTCAGGATCATTTGGTACACACAACCTTCCCTGAAATTTCAACACATTGTTTTCAAATTTAAATTCTGGCCTTGGTTTGGATTCCCGTTCATCAATGACTTTCTTCAAAAAGTCATCTTGGTGTTGTTTCTCTTTAATCTCCTTAATAAGTGCCGGTTGAGCAGAAATAGCAGCCAATGTCCCACCTTGTTCTCGTAAAACAATCTCAACTTCAAATTTCTCAAGATCACATAGCAGTTCTTTCTGTCCAGTGAGCAAACAGGCCAAATTCCCAATTGATTTCCGACTAAGTGTATCAGCGACGGTGTTAGCTTTCCCCAGATGGTACAAAATTTGCAAGTCATAGTCTTTTATCAGTTCTAACCATCTCCGTTGTCTCATGTTCAACTCTTTCTGTGTAAAGAAATATTTCAAACTCTTGTGATCTGTGTATACCTCACATTTTGCCCCATATAAGTAGTGGCGCCAAATTTTCAATGCAAACACTACTGCAGCAAGTTCTAAGTCATGAGTTTGGTAATTCTTTTCATGTGGCCTCAGTTGTTGGGAAGCATACGCAATAACTTTACCATTCTGCATTAATACATATCCCAAACCCTTATAAGAAGCATCACTAAAAATAGTAAATCCATCCGTACCTGAGGGTAGGGTAAGAATCGGTGCAGTCACAAGTCGAGTCTTTAATTCTTGGAAAGCTGATTCTCTCTGATCGGTTCAGTCAAATGATATTCCCTTTTGAGTCAATTGAGTCAATGGTAGAGCAATTTTGGAAAAATCTTTCACAAATCTCCTGTAGTACTCGGCTAAACCCAAGAAACTCTGAACTTTCATAACATTAGTCGGTCTAGGCCAATTCACCACTGCTTCGATCTTCTGTGGGTCAACTGAAATGCCATCCTTACTAATCACATGCCCCCAAAACATCACATTATCAAGCCAAAATTCACATTTTGTTAGTTTTGCATACAGTTTCTGTTCTCTTAAGGTCTGTAAGGCAATTCTCAAATGACATTCATGTTCTTCCTTACTCTTGGAATAAATCAAAATGTCATCTATAAAAACAACCACAAATTCATCGAGGAATGGTTTGAAAATTATGTTCATAAGATCCATAAATGCAGCAGGTGCATTAGTAACTCCGAAAGGCATAGCAAGAAATTCATAATGTCCGTATCTCGTTCGGAAGGCAGTCTTTTCAATGTCCTCTGTTTTGACTTTCAATTGGTGATATCCGGATCTAAGGTCAATTTTGGAGAAAACCTGAGCACCTTGCAATTGGTCAAATAAATCATCAATACGAGGCAATGGGTACTTGTTTTTCACTGTTACCTTGTTCAATTCGCGGTAGTCAATGCAGAGTCTTAGTGAGCCGTCTTTCTTTTTCACAAATAAAACTGGTGCGCCCCACGGTGAAGTACTGGGCCTGATGAACTTCTTATCCAACAATTCTTGCAGCTGTATTTTCAATTCTTTCAATTCAGTAGGTGCCATTCTGTACAGAGCTTTGGAAATTGGCTGTGTACCCGGTAACACCTCAATGGCGAACTCAATCTCCCTATCAATCAAATCCCCTGGCAAGTCATCTGGAAAAACATCTGGGAATTCTCTGACTATAGAAATACTGTCCACATTAGCTTTAGTATCAGCAGGTACAGTCAATATGCAACATAAATACCCTTTACACCCCTTTTTAATTAATTTGAATGCTTTCATGGACGAAATCAGATATGGGGGAGATACTACACCAACTCCATTAAATACAAATTCAGGCAATCCAGGTGGACGAAAAACAACTTGTTTCATTACACAGTCTATGGAAGCATGATATTTTGTTAATCAGTCCATTCCCAAAATTACATCGAAATGATCAATATTCAAAGGCAGTAAATCAACATACAGAAGTACATCCCCAATAACAATCTCACATGCAGGATACACATAAGCACAAGTCATGGATCCCCCAGCAGGTGAAGATACAACTAACAAATAGTTCATGAGTTCTAGTGGTCTATTTAATTTTCGTGAAAAAGCATGCGAGACAAACGAATGTGTAGACCCCGAATCAATCAGAATATAAGCATTTTGAGCACAAATTGAGAGTATACCTGACACAACTGTCTTGGTGTTTTGCACATCTCCCGGTACGAGTGCAAACACCCGGCCTTGCCTTAGAGGTTCTTTTCCAGTAGCTTTGGGATTGGGTTTTGGTGTAACAATTAATGCTGCAGCACTAGCTACAGCCTTACTATTGCCTTGAGACGTGGAAGGGCAATCTTTGACCATGTGGCCCACCTTGCCACACCTGTAACATGCACCAGAAATTCTGTAACAAACTCATTTATGTCTTTTGCCTCATTCGGGGCAGGGTGGTATGGAACTGTTTCCCGGACTAGAGCTGCTTGTTGACCCTGTGTTTTGCTTTTTATTCAATGAGTTATTTCGGTCCTTTTTGAAATTGAAGCCTCGCCTCTTACCCCGCCATTCGGTCACCAGTGTCTTAGTCTGTTGCAATGCAGTGCCATTTGCCTCGGCCATAATTGCTCGGTCAAGGACATCCACATATTTGAGTAGTTTCAAAACATTGATTCGATCAAGTATCTCTACATTAAGCCCGCCTTCAAACTTTCTGGCCTTGTTATAATCAGTATTAACCATGTGTGGTGCATATCGGGCGAGTTCGGTGAACTTAGATTCATATTCTGCTACTGACATGGTACCTTGTTTCAATTGTTCAAATTCAGTCACCTTGCGGTCTCGAACACACTGGGGAAAGTATTTCTCATAAAAGGCCTCCTTAAACTGAGCCCAAGTCATAGCATTGTTAGTATCACGTATCAGCATCCACTACCATCTAGCTTCTTCTTGTAAAGTAAACGTAGCCAGTAACACTTTGTGTGCTTCAAATCACGGAAACACTTCAAACAACTTTTCGGTTTCTAAAACCCATGCTTCAGCCTTTAATGGTTCAAGGCCTCCTTGGAATGTTGGTAGCTTCATTTTGTTAAACTTCTGGGTCAAAGCAATTACATCATCATGAACATTCGGTTCTGGTTGTACCGGATGAGGTGGGGGCTGTTGGTTCTGCTGTTGCCTCAGGGCCTCAGTCAACAGTTCAACCATTCTTTCTAACCTTGCAATTCTTGCTTTAGATGATTCAGATTCATCGGCATTTCTTGCATTCTCCATTTCACTATATGCAATACAGTAATAATAAACATAGGAAATTGCTTATTTAAGCACAATAGCACATATATTCATATCATGGCCCCACACACTTTCTCATGCTCATGCAATGCCTTAATTACTTTTCTAGGACATCCTATAGCTCATTTGGACACGTGTGTGTGGTATAACTCATGCTCTGATACCACTCTGTCACGACCCAAACCCGCCCCTAAGGGTTTAGCATCGTAACCGCCCAGTAACCCGTGATTACCAAAGGCCTGCTTAACAGTAATGACAATAATACAGAGTAAGGGGGCTGGCGGAATCCAAACAGTAATAAAAAGACGTCCAATGAGCTATGGAAACCTAAAATGCAAAAGACTTTTATGGATAAAACCACATTCATAACCATAACATATATACATACACATAACATCCAGGTTGGGGACCTAATCCCTTCACCATAACTGTACAGTAAAGTCTTATTCAGTCGGTACAAAACAGGAACAAAAGGGTGAATCCGAAGCACCCCAAAAAATGGCCTTGACTTGAGCAGACTCGAAACCTCAAAGTGAGGCACAATGGTTGGCTGGACAAAACATGAGCTGAACTTGACGCTTCTAGCTTCGGTCCAGTGCCTGGCCACCTACATACATATATAAACTATGAGCTAAAGCCCAGTGAATAACAAATGCGTAAAGGGGTTAAGAATGAATGTCCTTTCAGTAATTAAAACAGTCATTTGCATCAGTATATCAGTATTTCAATCAGTGGCTCATATTTCATACCATATCAGTAAATTAGAAGTCATAGCAGTCATACGTGGTACATCCAATAGCAAAACAGTACAGTAGGTCTTGATAGACCGAACAATCAGTTGATGGCCATCAAAACAGTAAACAGTAGTAGTTCCAAACATTGGAACTGACAGAGATCTCTGTAACAGTAGCAGTAACAGTAACAGTACAGTAGCAATAACAATAACAATAGCAGTAAGTTGCTATGGATGCCACGAGTACGGTTTACAAATAGGTCAAACATTCATTCAGTAAACAATGTTATTTCGGAAAGTAGTACAGTCAATCGTTCAGAAAATAATCATAATTGAATATATCTTTACAACGTTGTTACTCACAGATTACTGGGCTATAGGCAGGCTAATCAGCGTCCTCGGGGTGCCAACCCTACACAGTAGCAGAACGAACACACACTAAGTACACACTCGAGATTAACAACTTAGCCCCTATTTGGCTTGGTGTGGTTCTATAACATTATCCTCATTAAGATGCCTTAAACATGGCCTAGGAATGCCTAGGATAAAATGAGGATGCAAAAATGTGCTTTAAAACACTTTTCAAAATTTGCTGAAAATAGGGGTTGCGCTCGAGCGTAGCTTTCTTCGCTCGAGTGAGTTTACCAAAATAGAGGGGTCGCTCGAGCGTAGACTCCCTCGCTCAAGCGGTCTGTAAAAATGCAAAAAGTACTGGTTGCTGAAATTCTCCGCTCGATGCTCGCTCGACGCTCGCTCGAGCGTGAGACACAGTTCCTCGCTCGAGCGTAGGTCTCGTCGCTCGAGCGTGCGTCTACACACGCAAAAACTTGAAAGTTTGCAATTTACGCTCGAGCCAGCATTCCGTCACTCGAGCGGAGCTCTGAACACAAAGGTGGTCGCTCGAGCGTGGAATCCTTTGCTTGAGCGTGGAAGCCAAAATCTGGGTTTTCTAGATTTGCTCCCAAAGCTCAAACCAAGAATCAAACATACCAAAACTCTTCCTTTTGGGCCAATTTTCTGGAAAACACTTAGAAACCCATAATACAACATGTTTTAAAGATCATTTCATAAAATCAAGCCCAAAGGTGTGACACTGAACATAATTTGTAATGTACACTTGAAGAACAATGCAAGAACATAACATGCATGAGTTCTTACGAATTCCAATGCTCCAAAGCCTGATCAAATGCAAGATTGAGCTAAAAAACATGGTGAATTTCAAGAGTACAACCAAAATGTGGACATGCATGTGGAAATTCTCATGAAAATGATCTCAAAACTCAATGATATGGACATGCATGCAAATTTTGCTACTCAATACAACACTTTAAGCTAATTATTGACTCTAATCACCAATTTTCCATGAACTATGCATGTAACAACTTAAATTCATAATTAAAAGAATGAATTTCCTACCTTAAGTCTTGAATTCCAAGTATGGTAGCCCAATTTTGCAAGTCCTCTTCAATTCCTCTAAATTCAAGCAAAATTTCTAGATGAAATCAATTTCTTTCCTAATCTCCCTCTCTCTCACGGTTTGGTCTTGAGGAGATGGTAAAATGATAGTGCCAAACATGGAACCAAACTAATGGCCTAGAAAATGCCCACTAATGGCAATAATGTAATAAACTCAAGCTAATGTAATTTAATCTTTATTTATTCTAATTTAATCATTCCAAATCGAATTTTAATTAAACCTACCATAAAATCATATAATTCCTAATTAACATATAACACTAACCAATTTCTGAATCAGTCGCTGATAAGGGTTTCAATTCGCAATTCGAAATTAAAACATGAATATATCATTCAATGACAAACAGATAGAAATACATTTGAAAAAACACACTCATGTAATCAATTTAGGATTTCATCCTAATCAATTACTTATCATGCTTAATCACAATTTAACGCTAATTAGAGGTGAGGGTTGTCACATTTTATCTTAATTCCAGCATGTTTTAGGACTGATTTAGCACCGTTTTAGGACTGTTTTTAGTTGTTTATTACATTTGAGCGTTGTATAGCATGCTTGTAATGTAATAGTCCTCATAGGTTTGGTGGATTAGGCCTTAGTCACCAACCTATTTGAGTTAATAGTGTTTATTTCAAGCTTTCCATACTTGTATTCATGTTTAATCACTTCTATAACCTCCCTCCTTTCTTGGCTTTTTCTTTGCATTGAAAGTTGCTTCAAGTTACTTGTTTGTTTAAGCTTGAGATTGAGGTCTTGTGCTTAATGGTTTAATCTCTTTGGAGGTTCATTACCAACAGCATGACACTTCTCTCATGCCTAAAACAACTCTTGGCTTGGTGTTGCTTTCGATTAAAGGACTTAAAGCTCACCTTTGGACTTAATTTAATAAGGAATGGTTGGTAATTAAAATAGAGTATTAAAATGAGAACTAAAAATGATGCAAGATAATAACTTGATTTGGGTTCAATCAGACGTTAATTGAACCCTTGAGTCTTGAATCATTTCATACTTGTTTGTGATGAAAACGGTTCAAGAGTCATTGTCAACCACTTCCTTTGATCAATCCATGATAGGGAGGGGGTTTGAGAGTCTTTATTTGTTGTATTTATTGAAAGTATACCCTTTGGTTCATAGGCCATCATGCAATGAAATTGCATTGATTGATGATTTGTGAATCAAATTTACTACTCCTTTGAGTTGATTGATGATAAGGAGGGGTAAGTTATACAAACAACCTTGAGAATACCTTGGTTGTGCTTTGTTTGCTCTTTGTTGCAGCAGGAAGAACTAAGATTTTGTGGCCGGCCAGCCACCATTTCTGGATGACAGGCTATCATTTGTGGCCGGCAGGCCACCATTCTGGCCTGCCGGCCACTTTTGTCAAATGGAGTAGTGGGCTCTTAAAACAAAACAGAGCAGGTTTTGATATGAAAAACAGTGCAAGTGTTCTAACGGTGCAACAGAGGCTTTCTGGCAATAGAACAGTGGCTTTTTCAGGTGGAAATCCGTGCGCATGCATGAGCACTTCTTGCTTCCCGGGGCTGTTTAATCTAATTACTTAGCTTAGTTATTTGTTGTAAATTAATTAGTTGTAGCTAGTTAATTTTATCTTGTAAATATTTAGTTAGTTTTGTGTTCTAATTATTTATAGACTAGTTATTTAATTTGATGTTGTAATAATTAAGCTAGCATAGTTTAAATTCGTTTTGTAATAGTTAGGTAATTCGTAGTAATTAACTTAGCTAGTTAGTTTATTCGCACCCTCCTGCGTGAGGGTGCAAATGTTGTAATAATGTCTATGTCTTCCAACTCCACGTCTTTCTCCCTTTTATTTACCTGCTTATGATGGTTAGATTAGAGTATCAGGTTTTGTTTAGCATACCTCATGTTTGCATTCATTTGTATCGCATGCATCAAGGCTCGGTTCATTATTCTAACTTGCATTGTTAGCTAAACATTTCTTTGAAAACGCGCTTAGACCGCATGCTATCAAATTGATTCACATGTTATGTTAAGTAGCCGAGCCTATTTAGTTATATATCGCATGTGTTGCATTAGTCATGTTGTATTAGTTAGGAGCATGCATGTTTTCTAACTCTTTTGTTTCTTTTGGCTCGCATCGGAGTACTAGGTAAGCATTTTTATGCTTTAGCATATTGCACAAGTGTGATTGTTGCTATGTCTAGCATGTTTGCCATAAGGCTAAGTACTTAATTGATAAAATTGTTGAATGCCTATAGATGAAGACTAATTTCTTGAATTAGGATAGTTTGATTAATGTACATTTGAGCTCACTTTTTCAAGTGGCACATTTATGAACTTTTTTAAAACAAACATGAAATCAAATGTTTCAATTTTAGCAAATTAGTCTATACTTGTGTGCACATCACATAGTAAGTTAGTCTAATAATTGGAATAAGAGCATATAATGTAAATAAGATTCACATCATGATTAGTAGAGGCCGATCTTTGATCGGGCGAGCAGGGGTGCTCAATTCATGACCTTCCCCTCTTGTACCTAAGTTCCCAAGCCAAGACAATCTTGGTGATGACGGACCCGTGGCCTTTGGCACGAGTTATGGGTTTCCTAAATTTCTCAAAAATATTTAAGTGATGACTCTGTATCTGGTAAAACAGTCCATTTTTGGCATTTTGATTCAAAATAGATTTTCCAAAAGATTTGCCGGATTTGGATTCTTTGGCGTTTATCTATTTCACATTGCACTTGTGAGATCAGATTTAGAACAGTAGGAGTCCAATATTGTAGGGCTAGTCGTCCTCCGAAAGGAACGCGAAAAGTCAAGCTACAGTTTCAAATGACTCTTCATTTCAAGTTAGAAAAGTAGGCCAGAAACAAATATAATCAAAACTTCCGTACAATCTATTCACAACTACAATTCAAATACGGTAAATACCAAACAATCCTTTATAATTCATATTTAACACGCGTAGATATAGTATAAAAGAAGCCTCGTTTCCATGTTTAACAAGACTAGTTCACACCAAGCCACAAATGATGGCATGATCAAGCACTGTCACAATAACCATTTTTTAGTTGAGTTGTGTTTGTTGATGAATGAACAGCACCAAGGATATTTAAAATGGTTGGTTTACAACCTCCAACATCTACCTTTTGGGTTAAATAGATAAGAGAAACATGAAGTATAGAACATTTCAACCATAAAATTAATCAACTAACAAATCTGGAAACGATTGTACGAGGTAGCATTCAGAAGCACCATTGAAAAATAACCAAAAAGTTGAAGACTACAATTTCATCAGAACAAGCAATGTGCACACACATGCAATTCGAGATTTTCTAGCAAAACCCCACAATTTCATCAAAGTTGAAAATTAAACACAAACAGGTGTCGTTTGGTAACACTTACGTTTTTAATTTTCTGTTTATATTTACAAAAATTTAAAAAACTCAAATAAAAACTTGTTTGGTAAAATTTTTAATTTATAAATCAGTGGTCTCAGTTTATAAATTTGGCCAAAAAATGAAAACACAAAAAATGTGTTTCCATTTTGAGTTTTCAGTTTTTTTTTTTTTTACCACCCAACACTAGCCACCACCTGCCACCATTTTCTACCACCGTTTTCCGCCACCACCACCCACCCACCCACCAACCACCACCCACCTGCCATCCACTCGCCACCACCACCCATCCCTCGCCGCCACCACCACCACTCACCACCCACCTGCCACCACCATCCACCCACCACCACTAGCCACCTGTCACCCACCCGCCACCACCAGGGGCGGAGGGAGCATGTGACCAAGGGGGTCACGTGCCCCCCTGGATTTTGGGAATTTTTTTTTTAAACATAAAAAAAAATTAAATAAAGAATTACAAAAATATTATTAGAGTGAAATGTCAATGACATTTTAAAAATTATGAAAACAATAATGGCTGTTTTGATTGAAAATGAAGAGACTATTATAAATAAACCATATTAGCTATGAAAATTTTTGAACGTAACGACGATGTCATTATTAGCGATATGCAAGTATAAGTAATCTCACTATAAAGATATAAAATTTATTAGATTGTTAGTTACATTTGATATGTGAGGTTCACAATTTATACGTTTATTTACCATTAGTGGGTGATGTTACATACCAGTGATGACGTGGTATTACCATTATATTGAATTTTTAATCAAATTTTATATCAAAAAATAATTTATCATTATATAATTTATTTTAAGGCTTATATCCATATTTTTTTTTTGTATTGTCCATGATACACTAGTTACAAATAATATTTTTTTTCTTGATGTTTCCTGAAATCAATGGTAAAAAATTTATGTGAAATATTTTTATAAAATTATTATAATTAAGTGCCCCCTCTAAATTAATTTTCTGGCTCCGCCACTGGCCACCACCACCCGCCACCCACCCGCCACCCACCTGCCACCACCACCCACCACCACCACCCACTACTACCACCACCACCACCCACTTGCTACCACCTACCACCACCACCGTCACCCACCCACCACACCACCCACCACCACCACCACCACCTGCCACCATCACCCATCACCCACCACCCGTCACCACCACCACCCACTCGCACCCACCCACCCACCCACCCACCATCACCACCCACCAACCACCCGCCACCACCCACCACCACCCACCTACCACCACCATCCACTCGCTACCACCCACCACCGGCCACCGTCACCGTCACCCACCCATCCCCACCACCCGCCACCTACCCACCACCACCACCCACCCGCTACCTACTTGCCACCACCCACCGCCACCTACCACTTGCCACCACCACTCACCACCGCCACCACCACCACTACCACCCATTCGCTACCACTCACCACCGCCACCGTCACCCACCCACCCACCACCACCCACCCGCCATCCGCCACCCACCTGCCACCACCACCCGCCACCACCACCCACTCGTTACCACCCACCACCCGCCACCGTCACCCATCCACCCACCCACCACCACCCACCATCACCCCACCACCAGCTACCCACCACCCACCGTCACCACTTTCTACCACCGTCTTCCGCCGCCACTTACCACCACTTGCCATTTCTCACTCTTTTTTATATTTTAAAATTTTTTAAAACATTTTGTCAATTACCAAATGCGTTTGTAGTTTATGTTTTTCTAAAAATAAACAAAAACCAGTTTATAAAATTTTTGTAAATATAAACTGAAAACGTAAACGTTACCAAACAGTGAATAAAAATAACTAGAAAATCAAATTCTACCACTACCTCTTCTCCTTCAAGTTTTAGTTTGTGATGTGCTTGGTCAATCTCAGTGTCCATCTTAGTTTTCATCTGCTTATCCACTTCTGCATCACCACAAAGTAAGAAAGAAGAAAAAGAACTTGCAAGAATAGCTTCATCAAGAAGTAGAATTAGAATAATCATTATATACAAATCAAAACTGCAAAAAAGTACTTATTTCTTTTCCATCTTTAGGCTTTAGTTGATGCATTGTCCTTGCTGCAAAAGGTTTTTAAGTTGCAAGTGTCATGAAAACTAAAAGGGTAAATTATACTTTACACCCTTGCACTTTACATCAAATCTCACTTTGGCCCCTACACATCAAATTATGACACTTAACCCCCTATACTTTTGGTCAAGTATCACTTTGGCCCTTCTGTTAGCCTCATTGTTAGTCACATAAAAAACATGTGAAGATAAATTACACTTTGCACCCTTACACTTTATACAAAATCCCACTTCCCTACACATCAAAATTGTGACACTTAGCTCCCTAAATGATAACTTCTGTTAGCCTCACTATTAACAGAAGGGCCAATGTGACACTTGACCAAAAGTACAGGGGGTTAAGTGTCAGCATTAGATGTGTAGGGACTAAAGTGAAATTTTGTGTAAAGTATAGGGGTGCAAAGTGCAATTTACCCAAACTAAAATATAAGGGAAATGTAAAGAAATTCTAATCAATCCCAAGAAATGAAAAGCATACCCTTTTCAGTTGTTCTTTTAGGGGTAAATTACGAATATACTTATAACGTTAGCTTAAAATACGAATTGTTCTTATAATTTGAAAAATTAGAAATACTCCTTGTTTGAATTTTTTTTTACCAAAATTAACTGAAAATGTGAAATTCCTAACTGCTCTCCTATATAATAAAATTACCTAAATTATTAACTGAAATATATTTCTAATATCATTAAAACTATTAACTGTCTTGAAAATTTATTAATAAAATGAGTCATTTGTTATAAAATTAGAAACTTCAATAGGTAGAATGTAATTTTCAAAACCACATAAGACAATTTGTATTTTAAACAAATCTTGAGAATATGTATTTGTAATTTACTCTTCTTTTAGGCTCTATTTTTGAAGTAATTATCTTATCCTCTAGAAATTCCACATTGGTTGTGTGACCAACCAATTGTAAGAGGCTAAATGAATAGATTACCCAAATAAGAAGGAGATGGTGGACAAATTATAACAATTCATTAGTCGGACACATCAACACGTGGTTACTAGATAATTTCTATTACTTTTGGCCTTGAATTTGTTGCCAAAATTAACTCACATGTTATGAGTACGTTTACAATATTGAATCTCTCTCTCACAGATATGCTTGCTAGCGCCCACACAAACACACGTATGATTGAAAAAATACATGAACATATGATTAAACACCGCACAATATCTTCAATTAACAAAAAAATAAAAAAAACTAATTTTTAAACCAAACTCTAGAATCTAGATGTGAGAGCACACCTCCGCAGATCAGTACGCCACAGAAAGCGTCAAGTGACGATCGTTTTGTGCTAAAGGCGCAATTGAACGAGGAGAGGGAGAGAGGGTTTTTGGAAGGAAAGTTTCAGTCGAGATCGAGAATGAGGAATTGGTGGGGTTGGCGTGGGTTTGCTTATTTATAATTGTTTTGGATATTAAAAAAAAAAAAAAAAAAAAAAACAGTTTATTGCCTTGTTGGATTAATCATATCATTTTTCTACCTTTTTTTATAGGTATTTTCGTAATTAATAAAAAGTCAAAAATAAAATAAAAAATAAGTCATACTTATAAGCAATCTTATTTAAGTAGTTCCCAAACAAGGCTTTAATTATGCTTTTCACTATGATCCAAATTTTACTTTATATTTTATAATTTTAGTTTGAACAATTTAATTATTTTCTGTTTTTAATTTAGTTATTTCATAAAAATTAGAGATTAATATTAACAATTTTGAGACATTTGTTAATTTTTTAAGGTGTACACATGTATACAAAATTAATAAAAAAATTTAAATAAAATAAAAAAATTGAAATTAAATAAAAAAATTGAAATTAAACTTGAAAGTGACTAGTGTCTAAATTAATTTTAACTTTTAATTTAGATGAAATAATTAAATTGAAATTAGATTTAAAATGTAGAAATTAAATTATTCAAATTAAAACTATAAGAATTTAAGTAAAATTTGGATCAAAATATAAGGATGAACAATGTTATAAACCATTTTATTTTTAATTGCAAACTACAAATCATAAGAAAGATGTGGGGGTAATTAGGTACATTGGTTTTGGGCCAAAATTTGTCAATGACTGATGAGTGATTGGAAGTTCTATTTATTTATTTATTTATATATTTTAAAAAAAAAATTATGGTGTATCAATTTTACACACCTCCAATTAAATTGAAGACATTAAAATTAACGAACAAATAAATTTTCAATAATCTCAAAATTTGAAATTCTATTATTTTTTTATTAAGGATTAAAAGTCCCAAACTTTTTCATTTATATTTCTCTTACATCATTTTATCTTTTTTTTTATTTATTTTTATTTTATTGTTATCTACCACAACCACTATCATTATCAACCATCGCTACCTAGCCACCATCCATTTTCTCCACCAACCACCACCATCATTTTTCACATCTTTCACTGTTTTTACCCATCTACAAATCTAAAATATATTTCTACCTTCAAATATATATATATATATATATATATTCTATCTGTTTTTTATGGGTTGTTTTGGGAATAAGTTGACTTTTTTGTTTATTATAAAAAGACGTGCAAAAAAATAAAAAGATGATGTAACCTAAATAAATCAAAAAACTGGTATAAATCACTTCTCAAAAGAGACCTATACGTATACTATTATATGTGAAGGCTATAATTGGTATTGACATCTTATTTTTTGAATTTTCTCAAAGTACAGTTATGTCATAAATTTAGTTTTATATACATACATACATATATATATATATATCAAATCTCTCAACTTTTGATTTTTTTCAAATTCATTTTAAATTTTAAATTCAATCATACAATATATAATCTTGTTTTTCTAAAATAAAATGCGTGTGTCGACATTTGTAGTACTATTATAAAAGGAAGGCTTGAATTGGTGTTTATGTCTCATTTTTTTAATTTTTTCAAAATAACTCTATATTAAGTACATGGGCAGTTATGCCCTAAATTCATTTTTTATTTTATTTTATTATTATTATTTTTTTTGTTTCTCTCAACTTTTGACTTTTCAAAATTCATTTTAATTTCAAATTTTAAATTCAATCATACAATAATCTTATTTCCCTCAAAATACCCCAATAAGGTTGTTTTGTCAAATCACTCAATTATTAATCTCTTTAGATTTATAAAATGTTCTAATTTTGAATTTAATCATACATTTTACAATCTTATTTTTCTAATCATATGGACGGCATGGCGTGTACTCACCACTTATTATATATATATATGTACTAGTTGAGAGGCGTCGTGCTTTGCACGATCACCCATGCCCATGGTTCAAGCAAATTTTAACATGAAATCAAATGTAGTATGAGGTTAGTCCTACTCTCTATGTAAGTGGAAGAAATTGATATGTCCGTAGAAAGATTAAGAATATCCACCCCATTATTAGTTTCAGTCATGCCTGTAGTTTTTCTTCTTTTGATATGTAAGACCTACATAGGACAGATGTGGATCCCATAGAAATCCAAGGCCAAAATGTGTTTGTGCCACGCCAGTGCCATAAACCGTACTGATATGATAACAGAGAGGATACCAGCAGAAGCAGCATCAATGACTTGGCCTTTGGAGTCGCTAACATGGAGAACCATCCTGGTTTTGTTGTTACTGTGCACCAAATAGAAGGCCTACATCTTCTACTTCTTCTCTATCTCTTCAGTCAAAGCCCCCATCTCATAATTTCTATCCTCAAACATTCTTTTTTAGATATCAAAATCTAAATCAGATAGGACGGATGGATCTTTCTTTCTAGAAGTGGCTGTGTTGCTTGGAAAACTAGTTGTTTAGCTAAACAAGTTTTAACTAAATGATGCATGCCGCACAAGAAGCAAAGGGGGGCAAAAAAAAAAAAAAAAAAAAAAAAGGAACAAAGCACAACTAAGAAATTAATAGGTGGAAAAAATAGTCCACTTGATATGCTGTGCCAGCACAAGTTTGTGTGTGTGCTAGTCTTAAAAGCAGAAAAGGAGATGAATAATTCACATTTTAGTGGAAGCCAATTCTAGGTACACAGCCCTTAAAAGGTGTGTACTATATGCCTTGGTTGTGCCTCAAGTAGTCTTGGTTATGAATCAAAGTGGTATTGATTATGAATCAAAGTGGTATTGATTATGACTTGTAGTGGTGGTCAAAATTAGGCCTGCCTTGGTTATGAGGCTAGGCGGTGTTTGGTTACAAAGCAAAATTGATGTTGGTCATGAGGTGTAGTGGTGGTTTTGGTTATAATCCAAAGTGGTCATGGTTTGATACAAGTGGTGATTATGAACCAAAGTGGATATGATTCAACGGCTTATATTCATTTTTCTAGATCAAATGGTGGAAAGTGGAGTTCCATATGGCATGCTCACCCTTTTGGGGGTGGGGTGGGAGTAAATATTGGATGTAACGGTGATACCATGTTGCGGTATCACCATCCAATGAGCAATCTCACTTTGCGGTAGGGACCACAACGTCATTGGGTTAATGGGAGACAAGATCTATCCATCTAATCCATTTGTGACTTTTTACTGGCCGGTGACCACATAGGATGGTATCACCTTTACACTCAATATTTTTTTACGTGGTGGGAGGACGACTTTCCCTTTAATGGATTTGCAAATTAAGTGAAAAAATAAATTGTTCACCTGAACCATTAGGTTGAACCGATGAGCACTACTAGAAATTTTATGCTGATATGCTGTTGTAGTACCAAGCAATGCACTTGAAGATCTGCCAGATTGCCGCATAGCAGTTGGAGGGTATGTAAGTTTCCAATCATCAGCAGCGGCCAGGGCAGCAGTACTCTCTTCAATACGTTTTAAATTAGCTTCTAGTGCTTGTTCAACGCTAGGTCTAAAGAGTCTCAACAGCACAGGACAAAGTGCCAAGCCACGAGCTTCCAGCAAGGAACAATGACCTAAAGCTATTTGCACACACTCTGTCGCAGCCCTTAAACCTCCAGCAGCAGCAGATGAAGCTAATGCATGTCTTTTAACCAGGAGTGCATAAGCATCAGTTTGCTTTGTAGCCCACATCACAAGCTCAGAAGTGTAAGCTGTCTCCTTCCCAAAGATAGCCAAAGAATCACTGGCAGCTTGAGCAATAGCAGAGAACACTAGCTGTGAGAGGGCAGCAGTATATGCTCCTCCATATGAGGTGCTTGATGGACGAAGGCTTTGCATGTTATACTGATTTCTTTGGTAATGTGCATTGAGCAGCAAACTATGAGCATGAGGGCCATCTCCAAGCTTTTTAAGAGCTGAAATAGCTGTACGAAGGTCACTGCCACGTGTAGAAGGTTGGCAAGCAGCTTCAGCGAGCTGATCAGCTAATTTTTGCCTACGTTCAGTAATAGCAGTCTGCAGTGACAAGAGTACAGCTGGACTTAATGTTTTCTTTTTTTTTTTTTGCTTCAGAAACTACGCGTTCTCCTTCATCAAGGGTTTCCAAAGCTTCATCCACCCTCGTCTCGGCTAACAAAACATCAATTAAATCAGGGAACTCTTTTAACTGTTTCTTAAGGTCTGAAGGTTCTTTGTCCTCATAGTTAGATAATCCATTTGCAGTAGAACCATCAGGAACAGTGATAGCTAATGAATCAATGCGAACTTCCTCAGCTAGACCATGAATTAAAGTTGCCCGCATAGATAGCAGGTTTTTGATGGATGAAAGCTCCCGCTCTAAATCTGAGATCTCTTTTGATGTGCAGTTGAAAAAAAATTGATTTAAATACAAGCTGCATTGGATAACCAATCAATATCAATAAAATGAGATCATCTTTCAAAAGGAAAAGCACAGGTATAGTAGGAAAATTCAGAGCAAGAAAATAGACCAAAATGCCTCAACAAAAAGGGTGGATAAACTTTTATTGCCGTCTATTTAAAAGGGAATACAGTCCCAAAAAAAAAAAAAAAAATGCATCCCCATTTGGGCGCTTTCAGAAGATTCTTTTGCTAATCAAGAAAGAGGGGAAAAAATGCTATTCACACACAGGGTTGTCCTTATAATGAGTGGCAGAAATTTAATCCGATGTGTCAATAACTTAATATGCGTTGGTATGATGTCATGAAAAGGAACAAAGTAGATAATTTGGGTATACTGATGAATTATATATTGTTGAAGCAACTGTTGCAAAAGGACTCGCCGTATGAAGGCTGTGTAGTTAGCATAGACACTTTTACGCATTTCCTCAGCTGAAACTTTCTTCAAATCCAGAAGATACGAGCATAATTGCCTTATTTCCTGTAAGCCAATGTCGGTGTTAATATAGTAATTAATAAATCTTTCCAATATGGTAAGTTGGTAGAGACCACACTATACATAAATACATTTCTTGGTAACTTAAAGAGTTTCTCTCAATAGTCAACACAAAGTATTGATTGACATAGTAAATAGTATCCCTTGCATTCATGCTTCTATCCGTAGATATAATTCAATTACACGGTGAAGTTATCAGACTAGAAGAAAAATAGCAGTCAAAACAAAATTTGAAAGCAAATACACAGCCAGAACTCAAGATCATAGTCAACAGCTCAATATCTTGACTTGTAGATGCTTCAGTTGATAAGAAAAAGTTGCCAATGCAACATTTGATTGCGTGAGCAACTGAACTCCAGAGGAAAAGTAATTATATGTAGATAATAAATGGCTTGGCAAAAGAGAATACCCTCTAACAGCCACTTGTGTCGACACATCGGATGAAGCCACCCTCAAAGGCACAATTGTCTTGTAAAATGGCACATCAAAAGCAATTGTTATCCAAATATTGGCTAAAATTCTTGACTAGATATAAGGGAGACCTGTTTTATTAACTGCTCAAATGTGTTTGTAAAACATATTTTAATTTCTAAATGGAAACTGCAATTATTATAAAGGACATGCTGTTTTATATGCTTCACTCTTAGAACATGGGAAGAAAATGTAATAAACAAATCTTTTCGTGCCCAGAATTGGGTTTTTTCTCGTGAATTTTAATAATAAAAAAAGGGCACTGCCACTTGGGTTTTTAAGTGCAACATTCAATTTAGTTGCTACTTAGGGGTTGTTTGGGGTGTCCTAAATAAGTGTACTTTTTGTCTTTTTGGACTAAAAAATTGAGGAAGAAAATATGGATGTTTAGGTTAACTTTTTGACTTTTTATGGAAAAATATGTAATAAAAAATTGTAAAAATTGATTTATAAGAAAAAATTAGGATTGGGAGTTGTGCAGCCGTAATTGTTGACTTTTGGTGAATAGTGTTAACTTTTTAACTTTTTGTGTAACTTTTTGACTTTTTAGCTTTTTTGCAATATACCAAACTTGGCCTTATTGGAAATGATGTACATTTTCAACATCAAGTATGGCCTCATACATAAAATTGGGGATTCACTCGTGCGCATACAAATGAATGTGTGCTTGCTTGAGAAATTTTTATGTGCACATAGGGTACCAAACTGGCATGTATATGTGGTACCTTTAACTAATAACATATTGACAACAATTCTCTTTGTCAGAGAACATTAACAATCAATCCACTATAAACTAACGGAAAGTTTACCTTTTGTTAAAAATTCTGTGTCCTCACTTACCTCTTCCTTCTCTCTCATCATTCAATAAACTGACTTTACACTTCACCATCCCCATTCACAAAAATCATTCTCAGCTAAAATTCCATGGAAGTAGTTTGAGCTCTTCCACGCCTCAATCTCAACACTTTCAAGGCACGGAAGTAGTTTGTACAAGGGGCCAACTTGAAAGCGATGAGATTGAGGCGTGGAAGAGCTCAAACTACTTCCATGGAATTTTAGCTGAGAATGATTTTTGTGAATCGGGAAGGTGAAGTGTAAAGTCAGTTTATTGAATGATGGGAGAGAAGGAAGAGGTAAGTGAGGAGAGAGAATTTTTAACAAAGGTAAACTTTCCGTTAGTTTATAGTAAATTGATTGTTAATGTTCTCTGACAAAGAGAATTGCTGTCAATATATATATTATTAGTTAAAGGTACCACATATACATGGCAGCTTGGTACTCTATGTGCACATAAAAATTTCTCGTGCTTGCTTGCATTCATCCTTAAAAAAAGCATACAATTTGGGCATACTGCTTCACAATGGGTCTAAACCCCTTAGTCAATTGATCCAAGTTGGACATTTGTAGTTTGTGAGTAGTTTGATTGAATCCCGTGAGTTAGACAATTTCTTGATTTGTAAGCAATTTGAATGAATCATGCTATATCTTTTATCATACTGGTTATTTAATAGATGAGGAATGTATTCCTGATTTGGTCAATGATACCTAAGAACTATTGCTTTTGGCATATGCTATAATTAGCATAAAGATGTTCTTGTAAATTGTAATGAATTAATGCTTTTATATGTTCAATAATTAGCAAGGTACGTAAATGAGAATATATATATATATCTTATGAATGAAAGAGAGATCGTAACTCTTTTTTTTTGTTAAATAAAAAATATTAGAAATAAAAAAAAGCAGATCTAGATAGCTAGCTGGCACAACTACCAAATTATTTAAGACCATGACCATGTTTAAATTATTTTAAGACCATGTTTGGTGCACCGTTTTTTACTCTGCTTTCCAAATCATCTTTCCACTGTTGAAAGGGACATCTTTTTAATCAATCTACCAATCCAAACATGGAGAAAAATGGGTCTAGTTTAGACAAACTCCACATGCTACCACTCACTGGACCATCTTTGCTTTTATTCTTGCTGACTTTTTTAGTTGAGTTATCAAGAACATGTGCACTAAAAAATTTATATATAAAATTAATCATATGCCTTTTACAAGAAATAATTTGAGAGAAAATGTTTCCTTAAAAACAAACCGTGATATAGAAAAAAAAAAAAGATTTTTATTTTCCTTTCTTTTCTTTTCCTGTAAATTGAAGGCAAAAGTGAATTCTCTTTCTTTCTCTCTCTCACACGTATGCAAGAAAAGTAAAAACAATTGGCTCCAATTTAGAGCATTAAATCAGCAACTCTAAACATCACTAATGAGTTGACAAGTATAATAAAAAAAAAAAACAAAGGCTAAAATTATCACATCAATAGTGGGGTTCACATAGGGCTAGCCCTGAGGTGAGGCCACTAAGGCGGTCGCCTCGGGTAGGAATGGCAACGGAGCGGGGCAGGGCCGGGGACTACCCTCTCCGTCCCCGATCCCCGAAAGTGTGAAAATCCCCGTCCCCGATCCCCGACGGGGAGCCCATCGGCCCCCCCACCCCCACCCCCGATTGGGTATCGGGTATCCCCGACCCCGCAAATTCCCCGAATTACTTTTCTTTTTCTTTTTTTGATCTGTAATCAATATTCAAAGGGTTTTTCAAACAAATTTCAAACAAAACAACCACCACTGAATTTCAAACAAATAACATCCAATCCTAAATGACAACAAATCTGTAAATAATCTGTTCAACATATACAATTAATAAATTTAGAGGAAAAATCTGCTCAACACACAGATCAATCAACATTTGTTCATCTGTAAAAATTTGTTCATCAAAATCTAAAAATCTGCTAAATTTAGAGGAAAAATCTGTAAAAATTTGTTCATCAAAATCAATCAACAACAGATATATATATAGAGAGAGAGGGGGGGCTTCATGATCGGTGCTTCACGGATTTGTATACGGTCATGGTCGTCACTCAGATCTGTGGTAACGGAGGGATCGCTGGCGGTGGTGGCTTCAGATCGGTGCTGACGGAGGAGCGGCAACCGCCGTTCGTTGTGTGAGGGAGGGAGAGGCGAAACCTTCGTTCTTGGCAACGGCGGAGAGAGGGAGAGCAGCCGTGAGTGAGGATGATCGGCGGAGAGGGCAGCCGTCGTTCGTTGTGTGAGAGAGAGAGAGAGACGGGAGGTGAGGTGAAACCCTTGGCAACGAACGGCGGAAAGAGAGAGAGAGAGAGCGCAGCTTGTGTTTGTGTTTGTGTTTGTGTGTGAGAGCACTGCTCAGACCAAACCCTATCTATACGCGCACATATATTATGAGGGGCAAAATGGTAATTTCATATCGGGGATTATACGGGGCGGGGATCGGGGCGGGGCCGGGACTGAAACTTGTATCCCCGTCCCCGGCCCGAACATCACCGGGGATACATTTCTTAATACCGTCCCCGTCCCCACGGGAATATTTTTCGGGGAATCACCACTCAATTCGGGGTCGGGGGATCGGGTCCCCGTCGGGCCGGGTCCCCATTGCCATCTCTAGCCTCGGGCCCCTAATTTTGAACAAAATTTATGACCCCTAATCAAGGGAGTATATCATGTCATGTTATTTCATAATTACTTTAAAATTAGTTCAATTCATTTATTTTCATGCTGTTGTATGGTGTTATTTTGATTCGTGTCCGATTAATATTTAACGTGAAAATTTTTACTTTTAATTAAAATAACTTAGCCAGTGTATGAAGAGATTAAAATTTTTCCCATAAGTTGAATTTTATAAAATTTATTTCTACTAAATGAAATTATTCAAATGTTTGATTTTAATTCAATTACATTTTTCTAATTAAAAAAATTGTACCTTATTACTATATATTTTTTATTAGATTGACTCTAAAATAGATAACAAAAAAATACATATCTTAAATGAAAAAAAGATATTAACCTTAATTATTATTTTACATATTTTTTTATTCAGTTAGATAGAGTTAAAT
The DNA here is from genome assembly GCA_030407325.1 of Camellia japonica. Taxonomy (NCBI): domain Eukaryota; kingdom Viridiplantae; phylum Streptophyta; class Magnoliopsida; order Ericales; family Theaceae; genus Camellia; species Camellia japonica. Next base: position 115,482,214 of record JAPPVO010000007.1, read on the forward strand.
AAAATATTAAAAAAATATCATCGCATACCTTAGTGAACATTAAAATATATAACTAATAATTCATATTATTGAATTGTGTCATACTTAGATTCATGTTGAAAAATAGTCAATCCTACCTTACTAATTTTATATATTGCTTGAATTGTGTCGAAAATTCTCATCCTTACCCCCAATTAATTTTAGTTCTTATAGCATTGGTAAGCTAAAAAATAAAGATTCGATTCAACTAATTAAAGTTCAACTACTTTATATATATATATATATATTTGTTATCTAAATTTTGTTAAATTGTAATGCAATAGAAATAAATTTTTATCCTTGCTGCTTTATCCAAACAAATTTTTTTTAATGTAATAATACATAAAAAGCCCAATTTAAAATTTTGCCTTAGGCAACAAAATTTTTTTAAGATAATAATACATGAAAGGCCCAATTTAAAATTTTGCCTTAAGCCCCTAATAGCGCAAGACTGACCCTGGATCACATGATATCATGTCATTAGTGGTGCATTAATGGTGTTGAATTAGTGGTATGAAGCATTTTTCAAAAACAATAAGGTAACGTACCAAACTTTGACTCTGAAACGATCTTTGTTTGTTTTTCCTTCCATTTGAGGCTGGATTATTCTTTAGGGGACCTAAACAAGCATAGGCCAACTGTTCTTTCACCTGCTCAAACGCTAATGCATCTTTTCTCTCCCCTTTCCTTTATATTTTTTTGCCTTTCCTTTTATTTTCCAAATCTTCATACTGATAATGGCTATGCAAAACAAACACCAAATTCCCAAAAAGCAATTAAACAGAAATAATAAAATCCTGTCAGAGGCTAGCAGTAATCATTTTGAACAATATGGGAAACCCATTCAACAACAAAACTGTGAACATGTTTTCAGCAACATGAGCCACATTATTAAAAATTCAGTTCCATGCAAAACCCGGTGTTACAAGCATTGTTTAAAGTGCTTAGGCATTACAAATCCAAATATAAATCATACCCACTAAACTCGATGAAACAGAAAAACTTCAGCAGAAAAAAGAACTTTCCCAACAAGAGATTTGGCAACTGACTCCCTGCTTCATTCTTCAGGATCATCCGAACGAACAACTGATGAACAAACCAATGAAGTAATTTTATCAAAGAATGAAGAGGATAGAAAATGACAAAATCAAAGTAATATGCGACGCATGCTCTGCAGTCTCAAATAGTGATGGTAACAAAGAATAATTATAATCCACTAGACTACAATGCTGTTTGGTGCACAGCTTATGGGCATGCTTATAGCTTTTTTATTATGAAAATATGTGCAAGAGTATATGATGCAAGCTTATAGATTAATAGCCATTAATTTTTTTTTAGCTTGATAGGCACAAATAACTTAAATAAATTGAACAAAAAATTGATTATTGTGAAGCAGGGGGTTAAGGGAACTTTTAACTTTTGCTCTTTGATTATTAGCTTTCAACTTGCAGAAAAATGCACCAAATAGGCCCTAACATCCAACATATTTGCTTTTCTTGCCTTTGTTTTTCCCACGGAACCTTAGGACTGTAGCTTAGCAGCTCCTTACCATGACTTTGGTTATTAACATGCTCTAGCAAAGGTCCACATATGTAAATTACATTGAATGCAAAACAAAGGAGGAACAGCCTAAGCAAGCAAATACATGTCCAAAGTCTGCTTCACAATGGCAATGACTGCCACATTTTCCAGTAGGTAATGATCAAAAAAATTAAATCTGTCCACTTTGGGTGGCATCAAACTTTACTGTAAGCCCACTAAAATGCTAGCATTATGACGATGATGATGATGATGATGATGATCATGCCAAATAAGAACACCAAAATAAAATAGTTTACATCCAGAAGTTTTAACTTAGCCAAGCCCATGGCATGGAATATTCACAGCACATTGATGACTATGATCCAACAGTTCAAAAGATTGAAAAACAATTTCACATCAGGAACTATATTAACATACATTTCAAGCATCAATACATTAAATAGATGGATGTCAAAGGGTTGACTGAGCGGCCAAGGATTCACCAGAGTGGCAAAACACATCAGAGGCACTAGAGACTTGGAGAGTGATTGAGGTCTATCCAGAGAGACTAGAGAACCCAAGGATCAAAGTGAAGACCACAAACTCAAGTAAAGCGCTTAACTAATGTAAGAGGGGTAAAATCTTCTATATACAGAAGCTGAGCACGTGATATTAACTAAACGTACAAGAAGGCTTTAGGGAAACCGTTGGGCCATTAGAGATGCCTTTTAGTGAGAAATAATGTCTTTCTATGGGGTAAAGCTCAGTTGCAAATGTTCTCTCTCAATAGGACGGGCGCTCAAGGCTATTTGACCCTTGCAGGGTGCAACACCAGAGTTGTTGCTCCATCTCTAGCCTTTAAACCTCAAATCTCCAAAGTACCACAATATGTGCCAAGTGATTCAGCATGCCTAGAGACATGTGGTGTGAGTATCGTGGAGTGAAGTTGTAAGATGGCCTAACGCTTGATCCCTGCTTGGTTTCAAGAAGGTAGGCTTCCCAATGATCATGTCCAAGACTGAAGCAAACACAATGTTGTCGGCCTCTCATAGTACATTCAACAGAAGTGTATCAAGCAATAATATTCGTGCACATCTAATATACTATTCTTGAAAATGAACCGCCTGCATACTTTATTGATTTTTCTTGAAAAGATATGATACTTTAATCAAGACACTTGAAAACCTCATTTGTTTGATAATGTTTGTATGGGAATTGCTGTTTTTCCACTATCAGCTCTTAGAGATCAGTTGATTGATGTTATGAGTAGTTCAGACATGATCTTTATGACCAACAAATCCTACTTCATGAATCATGAGAGCAACCTATGATGATAATAACTATATAGAAGAAGCACTTAACCAATCACACTCCACCTGGGTTGGAGTGTTTTGAGAGCATGAACCACATATGTTGGGAGTACTTTTATTTTCACAACTCTCCGAAGTAGAATTTTTCTCAGTCGGGGAGAAACAGGAAGTTTTTGCCAATATGAGCCACATATGTTGGAGTTCTTTTATTTTCACAACTCTTCGACAGAGAATTTTTCTCATTTGGGGAGAAATAATAGGAAAGAAAAAGAATTGTATGACATTATAGAAGATTAGGAGTTCTATTTATTCAGGAGAGCTTATTTCATTAGGATTTTAGTTATTATTTTATGTTTCCTTATCTTTTTTTGTTTCCTAATTAGATAGTGCTACAACATATATATAGTGCTACAACATATATAAGGCTCAGAGTGTATTGATATTATCAAATTTTCTTGGATATTAATTAAGCGAAATATTGATTGGGATGGTGTTCGCCATATTTTTCCATCTTCTCTATTCTCCTTCTCTTCTTATTGGTGCTATATCAAACATGTATCCTTAGAAGGTTGACACATGGGGGTTTGTATGATGATGTGCAAAGCACACTTCATTGCTTACATGTGTATGACACAAGTCAGGTTATGAGATATCTACAACGGACACCCTCAAAATTGTAAATTCATCAAATCAACACATTTTTTGTCCAAGGTTACCAGCTTACCATAAAGTAAGACAACTTGTTCAATTAGTGTTCACATTACTAAGGCACAAACACGGAAAATAACATGAACAAAAAAGGATGTGCAAGAACCTTGAAACAGGTATACACTACAAAATGTATCACAATGATATGGATACTGATTTTTTTTAAAAGATGATAAATATGTAAAATATGGAAACGTTAATGGAAATGCTAACACATTAAAAATGTATATTTGAGAAGTATGAGGTGTGCAAGGAAGAAAATACATGCATCGTTGAGTGTATTAAGAACACAATTAATACAATACTCATATACACAATTTACCATAAATCTTAAAACTGAATTACATCAAAAACCAAACACGGTTCTTAAATATACATAAAAAGTAAAAGTCAGATACAAGCATACAATTAGAGAGAGAAAATGTGATGTAATCAACAGTGCAATCAGAACTTCACAGGTTTCTATGAAGTTCAGAGTTGAATATATCACTTCTTTCTCTAGCTACAACGATTTAAAAGTCCCACTTGCAAACTGTCACACTACCCTGTCATGTCATATGATAATAATCAATGGATAAAAATAACAGTTTTTTAGATACACTATTACCACAACACACTCATAAAAGTTTCAAAATATAACCTGTTTGTAAACTTTCTACACACCAACACCAAACATCTTTGTGTAATTAGTAATTACATAGAAACAATAAGAAACAAATAAAACAAAGATAAAAGTGTTATCCCTCCACATATGTATTAAATTACCTCAAGAGTGTGAACAAATCAAAATGTTACCAAGGTCAATAGCTCCATTGACAAATAATAACATGAGTTGCACATCCAAGGAGGCTCAACCTACTAAGTTGGGAACATAAGACAAGAAGAGACCATACCATTCCTAAGTTGATAAGCCATGGTGATAAGCCTACTAAGGTCCAAATGGGCCATGGGCTTATCGCGATCTCAATTTAAAAGGGAAATAAAAGTAAATGCCCTTCTTGATCAAGAATCCAAGAAGTAATACAAAAACAACCAATTGCTTATCAAGTAAAATCATTTTCACTAAATATATATATATAGACTCTCCCTTTCTTTACCATAAAAAGATAGAACAACTAAAAATTCGAAGAATATCTATGCGCAAATCCTCATGCAAAATTTTCCATAAAATTATAATGCAACTAAAATCAGAACAAAATTGTAAAGTCAAACCCGTTTTCCCGAGACTCAAACAAGATCCCAGTTGTGAAATGTTTCACAGTTAACCAGGATATCTACAATGCCCAATTTGTTAAAATCATAGTCTTCATCCTCAAAATAAAAGTCCCTTCATCAAATCACTAATAGAAACCCTCAAATCAAAAACCCATCTTTCACATAACGTAATCAAGAGATCGAACAAACAAATAAGTAAAATGGGACAAATCAATAAAAGCCAAGAATCTGAGACTGCAATTGAAATCAGATGAATGAAGATTAAGAAATTACTGGGTTTCTGGGGTTTGCCATCGACCCATTTGGCGACGGAGAAATGGACCTTCTCGCGAGCTAGGGATTCAGATTTGTAGGGTTCTTTGAGGCAGTTCCTCACCATGTTCGCGCATATGTTCGAGTACGTTATGTATGTCATCCCCGCCGCTCTCCAGAAAGGTACGGCCGCGTTCGACGCCATCTCTTCTCCTCCTCTCTCTCTCTCTCTCTCTCTCTCTCTCTCTCTCCAGTTCCTAATCAACACAACACTATGCTTGCTCTGTAACCTAGGTGACCCATAACGTGTACATGGACGTGAACATTCGGGTCAGTTTTCAATCGGGTTTTAATATGGGCGTTCAATTTATTAAATGAAATTTTTACTAGCGGGTCTCAATAAAATCTATTATTTATTAGATAAGTTCTATCACATGTATCAATAAATTATGTTATATTTTTTTGTTCCGATCTTGTTCTTTTATCCGTTGGTAAAATTTTTTATTTAAATCATTTCAAATATTTTTTAAATTTTTAATTATTTATAATATTTACTAGTGGTAACTTATGCTATACACGTCATATAAAAAATTAATAATATATTTTAAACAAAATAATATAAATAGTTAAATTTTTATATGCAAATTATGAAAACAAAGAAGACTGAAATTGACAATTTAAGTCTCATAATTTTATCACAATTTACTTATTATTTTTTAATTTGTAATAAATTTAATCATGTAACTTTCAATCCTTTACTAGAATTACAAATTTAGGTGAGTTCAATCCAAACAGCTTGAGTCGAGCTTAAATTTTTTTTAAAATTGAACAATATAGTTTTTAATTGAGGAATTGTGCAGAAATTTAAAAATTCAAATTAAATTTAAGTGGATTTGGACAAAAACAACAAAAACCTGAGCAACCAAAACAAAATATATATATATAAATATATAAATTATTTGCTAATTTATTTTTTAAAATAATAAATAAAATTAATTAAAAGTTTAATATTAATGAACAAAAGAAAAGGCAATATACTTAAGATTTCCAATAAAATTTTTCTTGAAAATATTTAAAAAATACACCTTTTAAAAAAGGATCATCCAATAAAAGGTTGTTTGGAAAGTGCCATATTAGCTCACTTTTTTATTTTTTTATCTTTTTTGGGTCACATCACATCTCTGTTTTTCTACATATATTTTTGTAAAAAATAAAAAAAGTATATTTAATTATTTTTTTTTGGTCACATCACATCTCTATTTTTCTGTACATATTTTTATAAAAAGTAAAAAAGTATATTTATTTAGTACTTTCCGAACTACCAATAAGTTGATATTAAAAAAATTTACTTTTTATAATGGCATAAATAATTTAAATATGATTTTTTAGCAATTATTTTTAATTTAAAAATTATAATAAAATATTAAATAGAATAAAAAAAATCTTACAAAATAAAAGTATTTGAATAAAAAAAAACGTAAGAAAAAAATTTAATATGGTATTTTCATTTAATCTAAAAATAATTCTAGATGAACAATAAATTATCAACTATAACCCTCTTTTTTTAAATAAAAAAAGTTTAACGAACTATCACTTTTAATAAAGGGACACTTTTTCATATATCCCTTTTCACCTACTTGTGTTTCATTTAGTTCACATTATTTTTTTATATTTAAGCAAGTCCTATGAGTGACAAGTTACTAAAATACCCTTAATAATATTCACATTTACAGTGTGGATGTTTCGTGTCGTGATGTGAATGTTCACACAGTTAATGTGAATGTTTATAATATCAATGTGAATGTTAACATGTCAATGTGAATGTTCATGCTGTCAATGTAAATATTCTTATTGTAAAACATGAATGTTCACGTTACTAAATTGTTAACCGTTCAAAAAATATTTATAAGTGTAGAAATGTCCATAAAATATTTTAAATATGAGAATTAGGATTTGGTAGATCAAATATTCAAATAATAGAACTTATTGGAATACAAAAATATCTTATAAACTAATTGGGATATAAACACCGAGGAAATATCATTTTCCTCTCCAAACTATCACGCGTTTTTCACGTTGACCCCCATACTTCAATTTATTTCAATTTTAGTACATGAACTTTCCATAAATTGATCAATTAGACCCCTGTCATCGCCTTCCGTCTACAATTGGACAGAATGTGATGAGTTGTCCCCCTGAACTATCTTTTGAAGGGAATATAAGAGGGTTTCCTTACAAAATAAGTTGGTGTGATAGACAGTTCAACTAGGGCTTCATTGGGATCAAAATCGGTTTTAGGGTTTTGAAATTTCTTATTCGAAATCAAAATCAAAGTTCATCATTGAATGAAGGGTATGAACTAACATTAAATCATGGGTTGGGTTCGAAGAGAAAATGATGACAAGCGAATGAATCGACCAATTGTTTATAGTATTTACTTTTAATATTTGTTTAATTTTGAAGCAAATGATTATGAAAAATCGATTTCTAATATAATACTATTTTGATTTGGCATTTTTTAAAATACATCTTTGTCTGTTTGTCTTTCAAAAGGATTTGTTTAATCGTAATTGTTTTACTTGAATAATGTAATACTTGATTAGTTTTAGTTTAATTAGTCCTTAAAAGAAATTCATTTTTTATGTAAATGCTTATTAAAAATCAATTTACCAAGAATATAGACAAAGTTTTTTTTTTTCTTTAATGTATTCATACATGGATTTCTTCAATTAAAACTGTCTTATGGTAATAGTAGTTTAATACTATTTTTATTTATTTATCAGTATAATTAATCCATAATAGCATTTTTTCATTTAAAAATGCACAGAAAGGATCCTGTTATTTTACAATCAAAATGCATCATGGGAGTTTGGTTAGTTATAACCCTCAGAGGGTTTATAGTGGTGGATTTATCAGTTATTTTGACTTTTGTACTTCTGATGAAATATCACTTGTGGAGCTGGATAATGTCACGACCCAAACCCGGCCCTATGGGTTTAGCACCGTAACTGGCCAGTAATCCGAGATTACCAAGGCATACTGAACAGTAATACAGTCAATCAGAGTACAGGGCCTGGCGGAAGCCAATACAGTAAATAACTAGTGTCCATTGAGCTGTGAAAATCTGTATGCCAAAAACATTTTTCATGCATTCATGCAGTTCCAAAACAGTACGGTCTGTACAATCATACACAACATTCAGTGCGGGGACTTGATCCCTCAATAACAGTACAGTAAACATTCAGTCTATACAATCCGTTTGATCAATACAAAAACAGTGAGGAGACCGATGGGAAAACCTAAAACAAAATCCCAAAGCCATAACATGGCAACACGGAACCTCACGGTGAGGCACATAGGCTGGCTTGACAAAACTGGGGACCAACCCACGCTCCTAGCTCTGGTCTGGCTGCTGAGAACCTACATATATATATAAACAGTGAGCTAAAGCCCAGTGAATAACATAAAGCGTAAAGAGGTTATGAATGAATGTCCTTACAGTAATGAAATCAGTTCATTAAACAGTATTTCAGTCTTTCAGTATTTCAGTCAATCAGTCATATGTGGTACATCCATTAGCCTATAAACAGTAGGTCCAAAAGGACCGGGTCTTAACAGACCCAACAGTAATGATGGCCAATCATTCAGTAAACAGTATGGTTCCACAAGGGACCGACAGAGCTCTGTAACAGTAACAATAATTGCTAAGGATGCCACAATACAGTTCAGAATACAGGACATACATTCATTCAGTAAACAATAGCAGTTCAATAAACAATTCAGTTCAGTATTCAAAAGATAACCATTTTGAACATATCTTTACACAATTGTTACTCACAGAGATTGGGCTATTAGCAGCTAGAGCGCGTCCCCGAGAGCCAACCCTAAACAGTTAACAATAGAACACACACTAAGTTTAACAGTTGGGAAGTACAATAATTAAATCCCTAAATTTCCTCGGTGTGGTTCTATGTCTAAATCCCCATTAAGATGTCTTAAACTAGGCCTAAGAATGCCTAGGATGGAATGAGGATGCGAAATTACACTTAGAAAACAAATTCCAGAATTTCAGTGAAATAAGGCCTCCGCTCGAGCGCAGGTTTCCCCGCTCGAGCGGACAAGCAATCAAAGGTACCCGCTCGAGCGTCCACTTCCCCGCTCGAGCGTGTCACACAACCCTCCGCTCGAGCGTACATTCCTCCGCTCGAGCGGACTGATGAACAATGCAAGATGCTGGATGCTCGATTTCTCCGCTCGAGCGCGCAAATCTCCGCTCGAGCGGACTGTAAAACAAGTCGAAGAAAGTGCTGGGAGCATGATTTCCCCGCTCGAGCGGAACTTCCCCCGCTCGAGCGGACCTCAAAAATCTGGAAACCCAGGTTTGTGTTCCAAGTTCAAAACTCAAGTTTGATGCTCCCAATTCGATCCCCTTGGGCCTATTTTCTGGAAAATCCTTGTAAACACATAGAATATCATGTTTTAAAGCTCCATTTGTAAAATCAAAGCCCAAGGATGTTTCAAACAAACTCAATTTCAAAATAAATTTTCAAGAATATGCATGAACAACATTCAATATGACATGCATGCATTCAAATCATATCAAAGCTTTATTTCTTGCTCTAATGAGCTCAAATCTTTCAAAACAAGATGGAATCATGGATTTAACATGGTTATGAACATGCATGTGTCATTTGACCATGAAATCAACTTCAAACTCACTAAAACCCACATGCATGCAACAATGGAGTTCCAATTCAACACTTGGACTGAATCATGGTTCAACTCTCAAATTTGGCATGGAGCATGCAAGAACAAGTTTAAACTCAACAATAAGAGGTTCAATGGCCTACCTCAAGTCTTCAATTAGGAGAATACAAGCTCAAATATGCAATCTATGCCTCAAATCCTTCAATTTCCAAGCAATGCCCAGCAAAAGGAGATGAAATCAACTCTCCTAATCTCTCTCTCTCTCTAAATTCGGTGGGTTGAAGCAAAGAATGAGGCTGAGCAAATGTTTTGGGTGTAGTTAATGCAAGGCTCAACAAGATTAAACAAAGGCTCCACTCAATGGCAGTTTCGTAATTAAGTCAAACTTGACAATTAATTCATTTAATTCTAATTTAATCATTCCTAATCAATTTTCAGATAAATATACCATTAAATCAGAAATATTCTACTAATCATGGAACACTAAACGGTTTCTAATTCGGCCGCCGATAAGGCTTCAATTAGCAATTAAACACACGAATTCAAACAGATAATCAATCAATCAAACAGATGCAATGTGCAATTCAATAAATAAGCTCATTCACTTTTAGTTTCAATTTCAATCAGTTCATTCAGTAACTCAATTCATTCAATTATCAGTCATTATCAGTTCAGTTTAGCAGTAATCAGTATATAATTCAGTGGTTTATCGGTAATCAGTACGAGGGTTGTTACAGTCTACCCTCTTTATAAGGAGTTTAGTCCTCTAAACTCGAGTTACCTTCAGTCTGGAAGAAAACAGGGTTCAGTGGAAACAGTTCTGGATATCTTTTCGCCATGTCATCTTCTCTTTCCCAAGTGGCATACACACCACCGTGGTTTTGCCAATCAACCTTCACCAGTGGGATCTCTTTGTTTCTCAGTTTCTTGATCCGTCGGTTTACAATCTGTATAGGCCGTTCCTCGTAAGTGTAGTCATCACTCAACACTACTCGGGTAGGCTCAATCACATGAAACGGATCTCGGAGATAATCTCTCAACATCGAAATGTGAAAGACGTTGTGCATATGCTCCATTTCAGGAGGAGCGCAACTTGATACGCCACCGGATTGATTTTCTCAATCACCTCATACGGTCCGACATACCGCGGCGCTAACTTGCCTTGACTCCAAAACGAGTCTGGCCTTTCATTGGTGTCACTTTCACAAACACGTGATCACCCACTTCATACTCTCTGTCCCGTCTTCTAACATCCGCATAACTCTTCTGTCTACTCTGTGCAGTTTTCAATCTTTGCTGTATCAGTTTGATCTTTTCAGTCGTTTCATACACAATTTCGGGCCCAAGCAAAGGCCCATCTCCAACTTCTGCCCAGCAAATTGGAGATCTACACTTTCTGCCATACAATGCCTCGAAAGGCGCCATACCAATACTCGAATGGTAGCTGTTGTTGTAGGCGAATTCAGCCAACGGTAAATGACTTTCCCAGTTTCCTTGGAAATCAAGGACACACATTCTCAGTAGATCCTCTAAAGTTTGGATGGTCCTTTCTGACTGTCCATCTGTCTGAGGATGATAGGCACTACTCAGCCTCAATTCGGTACCCAATGCAGTCTGTAGGCTTTGCCAGAACCTCGATGTGAACTTCGCATCCCTGTCAGAAACAATAGACACAGGCACTCCATGCAGTCTAACAATTTCATCAATATAGATAACAGCCAATTTATCCGCATTATAGATTGTCTTGACAGGTAGGAAGTGTGCAGATTTAGTCAGTCTATCCACAATAACCCAAATAGAGTCCATACCTTTCCTGGAGCGAGGTAATCCAACGATGAAATCCATCGTGATATGCTCCCATTTCCACTCTGGTACGGGTAAGGGTTGCAGTAAGCCTGCGGGTCGCTGGTGTTCCGCTTTAACTTGTTGACAATGGAGACACTTGGATACAAATTCAGCGATCTCTTTCTTCATTCCTGGCCACTAGAAATTCTGTTTCAAATCTTGGTACATTTTCGTGTTCCCCGGGTGAATCGAAAACTTCGAATTGTGGCCTTCTTGGAGAACTCTTCTTTTCACTTTGGTGTCATTTGGTACACACAGTCTATCTTGAAATTTCAGTACATTGTTGTCAAATTTGAACCCCGGTCTCGGTTTTGAATCTCTCTCTTCGATGATTTTCTTCAAGTAATCATCCAGTTGCTGTTTCTCCTTAATCTCTTCGATCAATGCTGGTTGAGCAGTAATGACAGTTATTGTTCCCCTTTGTTCTTTCAAAACAATTTCAATTTCAGACTTTTCTAGATCATGGAGCAATTCTTTCTGCCCGGTGAGTAAACAGGCTATGTTCCCAATCGATTTTCGGCTCAAAGCATCTGCAACGGTATTGGCTTTTCCCGGATGGTACAGAATCTGTAGGTCATAATCTTTGATCAGTTCAAGCCATCTCCGCTGTCTCATATTCAGTTCTTTCTGGGTGAAGAAATACTTCAGGCTCTTGTGGTCGGTGTATACTTCACATGTCGCCCCATACAAATAGTGGCGCAAAATTTTTAATGCAAAAACCACTGCAGCAAGTTCGAGATCATGGGTTGGATAATTCTTTTCATGCGGTCTCAACTGTCGGGAAGCATAAGCAATAACTCTCTCATTCTGCATTAAAACACATCCCAAACCCTTAAGAGAAGCATCACTATATACAGTATAACCATCCGTACCTGAAGGTAGAGTAAGGACCGGTGCAGTTACAAGTCGAGTTTTCAACTCTTGGAACGCTGTTTCCCTCTGGTCAGTCCAGTCAAATGATATTCCCTTCTGAGTTAACTGAGTTAGTGGTAAGGCAATCTTGGAGAAATCTTTGACAAATCTCCTGTAATAACCAGCCAATCCCAAAAAGCTTCGGACTTCGGTTACATTCGTTGGTCTAGGTCAGTTCACTACAGCTTCAATTTTCTGCGGATCAACAGAAATTCCATCTTTGCTAATAACATGCCCCAAAAACATTACACGGTCAAGCCAAAATTCACATTTAGACAGTTTAGCATACAGTTTCTGTTCTCTTAAGGTTTATAGGGCAAGTCTCAAATGGTGTTCATGTTCTTCCCTACTTTTTGAATAAATCAAGATATCATCGATAAATACCACAATGAAATCATCAAGGTACGGTTTGAAAATTCTGTCATGAGGTCCATAAATGCAGCAGGGGCATTCGTGACTCCGAACGGCATAACTAAAAATTCATAATGTCCATACCTTGATCTAAAAGCAGTCTTATCAATATCTCCCGGTTTAACCTTCAGTTGATGGTACCCCGATCTAAGATCAATCTTGGAAAACACTTGTGCACCCTGTAACTGGTCAAATAGATCATCAATACGCGGTAATGGATATTTATTCTTTACAGTTACCTTGTTCAGTTCGCGGTAATCGATGCACAGTCTCAATGAGCCATCTTTCTTCTTTACAAACAAAACAGGTGCACCCCACGGGGAAGTACTGGGTCTGATAAATTTCTTGTCTAACAGTTCCTGCAGTTGCACTTTCAATTCCTTCAGTTCAGTTGGAGCCATTCTGTAAGGAGCTTTCGATATCGGCTGTGTACCCGGAATCACATCCACAGTAAATTCAATTTCCCTGTCAATCAAATCCCCTGGCAACTCATCTGGAAACACATCTGGGAATTCTCTAACTATAGGTATACAATTCACATCAGTTTTAACACTATCATCAGTAGGCACAGTCAGTACAGAACACAGATATCCTTTACACCCCTTTCTAATCAGTCTAACAGCTTTCACAGAAGAAATCAGATACGGTGGGGGTACTACTCCAATCCCATTAAACACAAATTCCGGTAAGCCCGGTGGACGGAAAACTACTTGTTTTGTTACACAGTCTATCGTGGCATGATACTTTTGTAACCAATCCATCCCCAATATTACATCAAAATGGTCGATATTCAATGGCAGTAAATCAATAAATAGATGCATATTCCCAACAATAATTTCACAGGCAGGATACATATATGCACATGTCATGGATCCCCCAACAGGTGATGATACAGCTAGCAGATAGTTCATAGGTTCTAAGGGTCTATTCAATTTACGCGAAAAAGCATGCGATACATACGAATGTGTAGACCCCGAATCAATCAACACATATGCATTTTGAGCACAGATAAAGAGGATACCTGACACAACAGTCTCGGTATTCTGCACGTCTCCCGGTACTAGGGAAAACACTCGGCCCTGCCTCATAGGCTCCTTCCCGGTTGCTTTGGGGTTAGGTTTCGGTGCTACATTTGATGCTGTCACGCTCGGTGCAGCTTTACTACTGGATTGCGGGGCAGAGGGACAGTCTTTAATTCTGTGGCCCACTTTGCCACACCTGAAACAAGCTCCAGAAATCTGATAGCAAACCCCTTTGTGCTTGTTGCCACATATGGAGCAGGGTGGAGTAAATCCACTCCCTTGGCTGGGGCTAGTCGTCGACCCCGTGTTCTGTTTCTTGGTTGCCGGGTTATGCTTGCCTTTCTTGAATTTGAAACCCTGCCTTTTTCCTTGCCACTCAGTTGTTGGTGTTTCAGTTTTCAGTGCTTCAATATTTGATTCGGCCATCAAGGCCCTGTCAAGAACACCCACATAAGTTGGCAATTTCAACATGTTGACTCGGTCAAGGATAGCAACATTCAGGCCACCTTCCAATCTCCTGGCCTTCTTATAATCGGTGTCCACCATGTGTGGTGCATACCTAGCAAGTTCGGTGAATTTCTTCTCATATTCGGCAACAGACATTTTGCCCTGTTTCAGTTGCTCAAACTCCGTTACTTTCCTGTCTCGGATGCATTGGGGAAAGTACTTTTCGAAGAAGGACTCCTTGAACTGAGCCCAAGTCATAATAGCATTTGCATCGCGGGTCAACATCCACCACCTTCTTGCTTCTTCTTGAAGGGTGAAGGTTGCTAACAGTACTTTGTTTGCCTCCGAACACGGAAACACTTCAAATAATTTCTCTGTTTCCAAAACCCATGCTTCAGCCTTTAATGGTTCAAGGCCTCCCTGAAAGGATGGCGGTTTTAGCTTGCTGAATTTCTGGGTAAGAGCAATAATATCCCCCTCATTTGCATTCACATTTTGCACATTCTGTTCCGGTTGTACCGGAGGAGGAGGAGGTGGGGGCGGTTGGTTCTGTTGTTGATCCAGCCTTTCAATTATCAGCCCCATCATTAGTTCAACTCTGGCCATTCTGGCCTCAGAGGATGATGATCCAGTTTCATTTGCAGTGTTTACGTTATCCATTTCACTATAAGCAGTTATAACAGTTATCATTATAGGCAGTTGTATAATTAGACAATTTAACATTTAACATGCTATCAGTCAGTCATAAGCACACACTTTTCAAATTCATGAGATGCCCTAATTACTTTTCTAGGACACCCTATAACTCATTTTGACACGTGTGTGCGGTATAACTCGTGGTTAAGTATCGCTCTGATACCACTCTGTCACGACCCAAACCCGGCCCTATGGGTTTAGCACCGTAACTGGCCAGTAATCCGAGATTACCAAAGGCCTACTGAACAGTAATACAGTCAATCAGAGTACAGGGCCTGGCGGAAGCCAATACAGTAAATAACTAGTGTCCATTGAGCTGTGAAAATCTGTATGCCAAAAACATTTTTCATGCATTCATGCAGTTCCAAAACAGTACGGTCTGTACAATCATACACAACATTCAGTGCGGGGACTTGATCCCTCAATAACAGTACAGTAAACATTCAGTCTATACAATCCATTTGATCAATACAAAAACAGTGAGGAGACCGATGGGAAAAACCTAAAACAAAATCCCAAAGCCATAACATGGCAACACGGAACCTCACGGTGAGGCACATAGGCTGGCTTGACAAAACTGGGGACCAACCCACGCTCCTAGCTCTGGTCTGGCTGCTGAGAACCTACATATATATATAAACAGTGAGCTAAAGCCCAGTGAATAACATAAAGCGTAAAGAGGTTATGAATGAATGTCCTTACAGTAATGAAATCAGTTCATTAAACAGTATTTCAGTCTTTCAGTATTTCAGTCAATCAGTCATATGTGGTACATCCATTAGCCTATAAACAGTAGGTCCAAAAGGACCGGGTCTTAACAGACCCAACAGTAATGATGGCCAATCATTCAGTGAACAGTATGGTTCCACAAGGGGACCGACAGAGCTCTGTAACAGTAACAATAATTGCTAAGGATGCCACAATACAGTTCAGAATACAGGACATACATTCATTCAGTAAACAATAACAGTTCAATAAACAGTTCAGTTCAGTATTCAAAAGATAACCATTTTGAACATATCTTTACACAATTGTTACTCACAGAGATTGGGCTATTAGCAGCTAGAGCGCGTCCCCGAGAGCCAACCCTAAACAGTTAACAATAGAACACACACTAAGTTTAACCGTTGGGAAGTACGATAATTAAATCCCTAAATTTCCTCGGTGTGGTCCTATGTCTAAATCCTCATTAAGATGTCTTAAACTAGGCCTAAGAATGCCTAGGATGGAATGAGGATGCGAAATTACACTTAGAAAACAAATTCCAGAATTTCAGTGAAATAAGGCCTCCGCTCGAGCGCAGGTTTCCCCGCTCGAGCGGACAAGCAATCAAAGGTACCCGCTCGAGCGTCAACTTCCCCGCTCGAGCGTGTCACACAACCCTCCGCTCGAGCGTACATTCCTCCGCTCGAGCGGGATGATGAACAATGCAAGATGCTGGATGCTCGATTTCTCCGCTCGAGCGCGCATATCTCCGCTCGAGCGGACTGTAAAACAAGTCGAAGAAAGTGCTGGGAGCATGATTTCCCCGCTCGAGCGGCCCTTCCCCCGCTCGAGCGGACTGCAAAAATCTGGAAACCCAGGTTTGTGTTCCAAGTTCAAAACTCAAGTTTGATGCTCCCAATTCGATCCCCTTGGGCCTATTTTCTGGAAAATCCTTGTAAACACATAGAATATCATGTTTTAAAGCTCCATTTGTAAAATCAAAGCCCAAGGATGTTTCAAACAAACTCAATTTCAAAATAAATTTTCAAGAATATGCATGAACAACATTCAATATGACATGCATGCATTCAAATCATATCAAAGCTTTATTTCTTGCTCTAATGAGCTCAAATCTTTCAAAACAAGATGGAATCATGGATTTAACATGGTTATGAACATGCATGTGTCATTTGACCATGAAATCAACTTCAAACTCACTAAAACCCACATGCATGCAACAATGGAGTTCCAATTCAACACTTGGACTGAATCATGGTTCAACTCTCAAATTTGGCATGGAGCATGCAAGAACAAGTTTAAACTCAACAATAAGAGGTTCAATGGCCTACCTCAAGTCTTCAATTAGGAGAATACAAGCTCAAATATGCAATCTATGCCTCAAATCCTTCAATTTCCAAGCAATGCCCAGCAAAAGGAGATGAAATCAACTCTCCTAATCTCTCTCTCTCTCTAAATTCGGTGGGTTGAAGCAAAGAATGAGGCTGAGCAAATGTTTTGGGTGTAGTTAATGCAAGGCTCAACAAGATTAAACAAAGGCTCCACTCAATGGCAGTTTCGTAATTAAGTCAAACTTGACAATTAATTCATTTAATTCTAATTTAATCATTCCTAATCAATTTTCAGATAAATATACCATTAAATCAGAAATATTCCACTAATCATGGAACACTAAACGGTTTCTAATTCGGCCGCCGATAAGGCTTTCAATTAGCAATTAAACACACGAATTCAAACAGATAATCAATCAATCAAACAGATGCAATGTGCAATTCAATAAATAAGCTCATTCACTTTTAGTTTCGATTTCAATCAGTTCATTCAGTAACTCAATTCATTCAATTATCAGTCATTATCAGTTCAGTTTAGCAGTAATCAGTATATAATTCAGTGGTTTATCGCTATTATTTGCTATGAGTGCAAAAATCCTGGACATATGAAGATTGATTGTCAAAAATTGAAGAATCATGGAAAAGACTACAAAAGAAATAAAAAGGCCATGGTAGTAGCTTGGGGAGAAAGTGAACATGAAAGCTCAAGTGATGAAATTGAAAATGAAGTAGCCAACTTATGTCTCATGGCTCTTGAAGATGAAGACTCTACTCAAGATGAGGTAACTATTATTTATGAAGAACTTGAAAGTGCATTCCATGAACTACAAGATGAATTTAGAAAAGTTTGTGCCAAAAATAATATGTTGAAGAAATCTGTTGCATCTTTATCTATTAATATAGAAGAATTAAAGAAAGAAAAAATTGTTTTGAAAAATGATTTCGAAACTATTTCTAATGAGAAAACTACTTTAAAAAACAATATTGATGATTTAACAAAAACACTTGAAAATTTTGTAAAAGGTAGAAATAATCTCAACATGCTTCTTGAAAATCAAAAATGTGTTTTCGATAAAGCGCGCATTAGATATGACCCTATTAAAAAATAAAAGAATCTCAATATAATTTTTGAAAAGGCACCTCTCATGACTCATCCTCATATTATTTGTTATTATTGTAGAAAGAAACATCATTATATATCTTTTTGTCCATTCAAAAATAATATAAACATGGGAATTAAAAAGATTTGGATTGGTAAGGGATTTAACAAAACTAACCAAGAAGGACCCAAGAAACCATGGGTACAAAAAACCAACACTTGATTGTCATCTTGTGGGTTTGCTTTAAGTCCAAAGCTACAGAAGGGAAGTGATACCTTGATAATAGATGTTCCAGACACATGACCGGAGATAAATCCTTCTTTACTACACTGTCATCTAAAGATGGAGGCTTTGTTACTTTTCGAGACAACAAGAAAGGAAAAATCATCGGTACTGGTAGTATCGGTATTTCTCCTAACCCTTCTATTAAAAATGTTTTACTTGTTGATGGATTTAAGCATAATCTACTTAGTATTAGTCAATTATGTGATAAAAGTAATCGAGTTATTTTTGATAAATCACATTGCACAATTGAAAGTACAAATGATCATAAAACTTTATTCGTTGGTAAACGTCACGATAATGTTTATGTTTTTCATCTCAATGATCTCTATGTTAGTGATGTTAAATGTCTATATGTTAATAATGAAAATAGTTAGTTATGACATAGAAGACTTGGTCATGCTCATATAGATTTAATTGCTAAACTTTTGAGAAAGGATTTAGTCATTGGACTTCCAAAAATTAAATTTGAAAAAGATCATCTTTGTAGTGCTTGCCAACAAGGAAAACAAACTAAAACATCGTTTAAATCAAAATCTCACATTTCCACAACTAGACCTTTATAACTACTGCATATGGATTTATTTGGTTCCTCAAGGACATCTAGTCTAGGTGGTAAACATTATTGTCTTGTTATTATTGATGATTATTCAAGATTTACATTGGTTATATTTTTAGCACACAAAGATGAAACATTTTCTCCTTTCACAAAACTCTGTCGTAGAATTCAAAATGAAAAAGGCTTTCTTATTACTAATATTCGAACTGACCATGGTAGAGAACTTGAAAATGAGAAATTTGAATTGTTTTGTGATGAGCATGGTATTGGACATAATTTTTCAGCACCTAGAACCCCTCAACCAAATGGTATAGTAAAAATGAAGAATAGAACTTTAGAAGGGATGAGAAGAACAATGCTTTGCGAAAATAATCTTCCTAAATATTTTTGGGCCGAAGCTGTTCACACTGCATGCTATATTTTAAATCGTGCATTAATTAGACCTATTCTCAAAAAGACTCCTTATGAACTTCGACATGATAGAAAGGCCAACATTAGTCACTTGCATGTTTTTGGTTATAAATGTTTTGTACATAATAATGGTAAGGATAACTTAGGTAAATTTAATTCAAAATCTGATGAAGCAATTTTTCTTGACTATTCCTTAACTAGCAAAGCTTATCGTGTTTTTAATAAAAAAAACTCTTGTTGTGGAAGAATTTATACATGTGGCATTTGATGAAACTAACATCTCTGCTCAAAAGCAAATTGTTAGTGATAATATAGATTTAGAACCAAATGTGGAAGATTCAAGTATCTACAAAGAAGAGAACCAACCATGTAAGTTAAACAAAGAGATTGAACAACCTATTCTTCCACCTTAAGAAGAAGGAGGAAATAATGATGATTTGCCAAGAGAATGGAAGTTTGTTCATAATCACCCTAAGGATTTAATCCTAGATGACCCTACAAAAGGTACTGAAACTGGCTTTTCACTTAGAAACATTTGTAGTAACTTGGCTTTTCTCTCACAGATTAAGCCTAAAAACTTTCAAGAAGCCGAATTCGATGAACATTGGATGATAGCTATGCATGAAGAGCTTCACCAATTTGAGAGAAACTAAGTGTGGGAACTTGTGCCAAAACCTAAAGATCATACCATTATTGGTACCAAATGGATCTTCGAAACAAGTTTGATGAATTTGGCACAATTATAAAAAAAAAGGCTAGACTTGTTGCACAAGGATACAATCAAGAAAAAGGTATTGATTTCGATGAAACCTTTGCTTCGGTTGCTAGATTAGAAGCCATTTGCATGTTATTTGCATTTGCATGTTTTATAGATTTCAAACTTTATCAAATGGACGTAAAAAGTGTCTTTCTTAATGGTTTTATAAATGAGGAAGTTTATATTAAACAACCCCCAGGTTTTGAAGATCATGCTTTTCCAAATCATATTTTTAAACTATCAAAAGCTTTATATGGTTTGAAACAAGCACCTCGTGCATGGTATGAACGATTAAGTAAATTTTTGATTGGAAATAATTTTTCTAGAGGAACGATTAACACAACACTTTTTGTTAAAACGAAAAATGATGATTTAATTATTGTACAAATATATGTGGATGACATTATATTTAGTGCTACTAATGAAACCTTGTGTAAGGAATTTGCTAAGCGTATGCAAGGTAAGTTTAAGATGAGTATGATGGGGGAGGTAAATTATTTCCTTGGGCTTCAAATCAAACAATGTAAGGAATGAATTTTTATCAACCAAACTAAGTACACAAAAGAATTACTCAAAAAGTTTGGTATGTATGACTCAAAAATAGCTGGAACATCTATGAGCACATCCATTAAGCTAGACAATGATGAAAAAGGTAAGTCCATTGATCAAAGAAAATATCGAGGTATGATCGGGTCATTTCTTTATTTAACTGCAAGTAAACTCGATATTATGTTTAGTGTTTGTATGTGTGCTAGATATCAATCAAATCCTAAGGAATCACATCTTAGTGCTGTTAAAAAGAATTTTTAGATATCTTGTTAGCACTCAAAATTTGGGACTATTTTATCCTAAATGTGTTGCATTTGATTTAATTAGTTACTCGGATGCCGACTTTGCCGGATGCAAACTTGACAGAAAAGCACCAGTGGCACTTGTCACTTTCTTAATAACTCATTAGTATCTTGGTTTAGCAAAAAGCAAAATTATGTTGCTTTATCAACGGCCGAAACTGAATATATAGCTTTCGGAAGTTGTTGTGCCCAAATACTTTGAATGAAACAACAATTGGAGGACTTGGATTTGCATTATGATCATATCCCTATTAAATGTGATAATACTAGTGCCATCAATTTAAGCAAAAATCTAGTTCAACACTCACAAATAAAACATATTGAAATTCGATATCATTTTTTAAGAGATCGTATTCAAAAAGGGGATATTGTACTTGAATTTATAAACACTGACAAGCAATTGGCGGATATTTTCACAAAACTCCTAAGTGAGGATCACTTCAATTTTATTCGTGGCAAATTTGGAATGTCGATTTCTATTTAAAAAAAATTGTTATGACTGTGAAATTTGAATTTTTCTTAAAATGATATATGTGTATTGCTACATTGATATGGAAACATTTATATCAGTTGCATGCTTTCAAGTCCTTCATACATTTATTATCCTTAAGAGTTTGTTATTCTCAACTGTGTAATTTTTTTTTTTGGTTTTGCATCTTGAGGTAAAATTAATTTTGCATACATTGATTTTTTTTAAAACCCTCATGGTATTTTTTTTGCATTACCCTTCCAGCAACACCGATGTCCCATTAAGTATAATTTCTGCTAGTATTATTTTATTTTAATTTTTTTTATTGCTATTAGGCTTAATATCTTTTATTTTTTATTTATTTTTTGTTGTTTTATTACTAGACTTCATTTTCTTTATTATTTTTTTTCTTCTTTTCTTTTCATTATTTTTTACTTTTTTTTTTGTTGTTTTGCCCCGAGGCTTAATTTTGATTTATTTTTTTTGCACTTTACTTTCATCTTCAAGTGATTCTATTAAACATAAAAACAAACATAAATCAAAATGTACATATTTACATAAATAAATAAATAAATCCCTTCATTTTTCCTGCCATTGGCCGACCTCACTTACTCCCCTCTTCCACCGCTCTTTTCTTTTTTTCATCACCTTGGGCGACGTTTGACGTCCCTGCCCCCGTGCTTTCGTCGAGAGCAAGCACTCCCCGCTGATTATCAAAAGCCAAGAACGACGTTGCTCCAAATTGGGCCATGGAGGTGGTCTTCCGTTTAAGCTCTTTATTTTCGGCCTTCAGTGCGCAAATCTCTGCTCGCGCATCCTTGTACATGTGCTGGAACAGAGAGAGTTGGGCATTGACCTGGTGGAGCTCACTCGTTCTATTCTGCAGTCGATGCGCCAATTTTGTGACTGCAGTCACCGTCTCCATATAGGACGTCAGTGTAAAATGATTGGCTTTAATATCTGATTGCGTTGCCATTATTTCCTTAATCGACATCATAGGAAGGTTGGAAAGAGTAGGCGTCGGGACACTCGGCCCAGCAGCGCTTGAAGGGTCATTCAGGTTCGGAAAGAGAGTGAGGAGATGGGGCGAGGCCATATGGTCGACAAGAGAGATGTTCTCGAAAGGAGGGTTGTTTTTGGCAGACTTTCTGCTTTGCTCAGTCTCTCTGCTCTATCTCTCTCAAGAGGACATAGAAAAGGATGCAAACGAATGACGAAGAAGAAGGAGAAACGAGTGATTAAAAAGAAGAAGACGGAAGAGAAAAAGACAAGTGGGAGAGAGAGCCGAGGCAGTTGATTGACCCGTCTTGCTTTTGTCGGTCGGCTGACGCAAATGCGAGGCCGCATGTCCGACGCGATTTTCGACGAAAAAAAGAGAGGCGGGCTAATCATATATATATATATATATGTATATATCTCTGATGCCATTTATCCCTATCATTTTCCTCCTCCTCCTCCTCCTCCTCCTCCTCCCGATTTTGAGCCATGATTTCCTTTTTGATAATATCACAGGGGGAGAAACTTATGATGTTATATATTATGATGTTATGTATTATGATGATGTTTTGTATTATGATGTTATATATTATGATGTTATGTATTATGGTATTATTTTCAAACTAATCTGATGTTATGTATTTATAGTTTGATATCTTAATCTTATATCATGTTGTTGATTAAAGCTTATTTATTACACATATGCTAACATATGTATTTAGAAATGAATTCAGGGAGCATGACTTGAGAGGGAGCCTTTCTTACTCCCAAATCAAATCAAAACATCATTGTGTGCCATCATAAAAAAGGGGAGATTGTTAGACTTATTTATTTTTATGATTTATTTAATTATGTTTTAATTTATTTGAAAGAGAAAAATAGAATTCAAAATTTATTTTGATGATTTATTTAATTATATTTTAATTTATTTGAAAAAGAAAAACAGAATCCAAAATTTATTTTGATAATTTATTTAATTATGTTTTAATTTATTTGAAGGAGAAAAA
This sequence comes from Camellia japonica, assembly GCA_030407325.1. Taxonomy (NCBI): domain Eukaryota; kingdom Viridiplantae; phylum Streptophyta; class Magnoliopsida; order Ericales; family Theaceae; genus Camellia; species Camellia japonica. Next base: position 115,505,764 of record JAPPVO010000007.1, read on the forward strand.
TAGAATCAAAATTTATTTTGTCCTATTATTTCTCACCTAAACTTTTATCCTAAATATTGTTTGAATGTATTTAATATTTGCTTAAATCAGGAGTTCATTTCAACCCAAAAATAATGCCCAAACCAGATGTTCAAACAGCCTAAAACAAAGGTTCAAACAGCCTAGCACAACAGCAGGCCAAAAGGTTCAAGTAGAAGATATTCAAATTAGTAATGATAGAGTAAAAGATATCAAATTAGTAATGATGGAGTGGAAGATATTTAAATGAATACAACGGTTATAAGTATCATTATATATACCAAAGTATTTGATGTGAACAAGTGACAGAAACTATAAACAAATTACAAAAATCAGAAAATATTCTTTGATCTAAAATCACTCTCATCTATTCTCTGAAAATTTTTCTGAGAAGTGTTTTTCAACTTTTGTTTACAACCTCTCTCAAAAATTATATATTAAGTCGTATAGCTTCAAGCCCATCTTTCCTGTGTGAGAATTACAGAAAAATCAGAGTCTCATTTTTATATCTATCTTTGAGAGATAATTCTTGTAACTTTCTGTGAAAGCAAAAACACCTTATTTTTAATCTTGTAAGAGTATAGTACTCTCACTGTTTTTTTAGACTTAGAAAGTCTGTGTAAAATCCGTGGATGATTGCTCCATATGTGAAAAGGTTGCTAGCACCCTGTGAAGTTAGAAAATAGTGGAAAATCTCAAGTGAAGCTCGAGGAGTGGACGTAGGCCGAATTGAAGCCGAATCACTATAAATTTGTTTGCCTCTCTTTCCCTTATCTCTTTATTTTATTTAAATTGTCATAGTTACATTTCATATTTTTATTGTGCTAAAATCATTAATTAACATAGTTGTTAGAACACTTGTTTTAATTATTTTTATTTCATTAACTATATTTATCTATTGTGTTAGTCATAATTTTTATTAGGGTATTATTATTTTTATTTGTAAAAACTTAATTCACCCCTCTCCCTCCCCCTCCCCCTCCCCCCCCCCCCCTCTTAGGTTGTCTTTTGGGTAACAGAAGTACTTGTAGATATACAGGTAGCAAAAGAGGAAAATAGTGATGACTATGATCCTAATCCCTCAGACTCTTTCTCATCTAATGAGTCTGAGAAATATGAGGATAGTGACTATGGATTTTCTGATGATGATGCATTGTATGAAGCTAATGTTGACAAAGATCTAGAGTTTGCTAGTGTAGGAAGTAGTAAGAATGCAATGACTGAGGCAGTTGATGACCTACAAAGCCTTAGAAGCTCCTCTGATGAACTAAGAAGTATTGACAGCTTATCTGATAAATGAGGTACTTTTCATAGGAGGCAATACCCTGTTTTTAATGTTGACTTTGATATGCACAATCCTCAATTCAAACTTGGTATGGAGTTCAAGAGTCATGATATGTTTAAGGATGCTGTGAAGGAGTATGCAATTAAGTGGGGCAAACATATAACATTTACCAAGAATGACAAACAAAAGGTGAGGGCAGAGTGCAAAGTTGGTTTTCCTTGGGTTTGTTATGCTTTATATGTAAAACATGATAGGTTGTATAGAATCAAAACACTTGTTGATAAGCACACTTGTAATAGGTCTTTTGATGTGGCACATATGAGTTCCAAATGGATTGTCAAGAGGCACTTTGAAAGAATTAGGTTAAATCCTACATGGCCAATTCAGTCATTGGCAAACACTATTTCAAGTGAGCACAATGTGAAGGTTGACTTACAAAAGGTGAGAAGCGCAAGAAACAAGGTGTTGACATAAGTAAAAGGTACTGCAGCTGAGCAGTTTGCAATGTCATGGAGTTACATTGAGGAGATTAGGAATACTAATCTTGAGACAACAATCTGTATGAAGGTAAAACAGATTCCAAAGGTTAACGAAGGAAGTAATCCAAGGGTTAGTGATAGGAGCAATACAGAGTCAAAGTTCAAAAGGTTGTACTTCTATTGGGGTCCATTGAAGAAAGCTATTATGAATGCTATTTGAAGGGATCACATGGTGGTATTCTCTTTACTGTTGTTGGGATAGATGCAATCAGTTGCATATTTCCATTTGCCTATGCAATTATTGAGAAAGAGAAGAAGAAAACATGGTTGTGGTTTCTAGAGCTGCTAGGACATGATCTGAATATTGTAAACTCTTATTATTATACCTTCATGATTGATAAACAAAAAAGTTTGATTGATGCAGTGGCTGAGTTGTTCCCAAATGCTTCACACAGGTTTTGTATGAGGCATTTGTACAACAATTTTAAGGGTGAACGCAAGGGGTTGGTTCTAAAAGATCTGTTGTGGAAGGCTATAAGGGCAACGACTGTTCTTGTATTTGCCAAAGTGATGACAGAGATTAAAGAAGTTGATTGTAAGGCATATGATTGATTAGTTGAAAGACCACTAATTCATTGGAGTAGGAGCCACTTCAACACTTTTCCAAAGTATGACCTTTTGCTAAACAATCTATGTGAGTGCTTCAATTCAAGCATCTTGGAAACTAGGAGTAAACCTGTGATTACAATGTTAAAGAAGATTAGATTGTTGTTGATGGAAACAATTCAAAAAAGAAGAGATGCAATGCAAAGACACAATGGTCCTATATGTCCTAAGATTCAAAATCATTTGGAGAAAATGAAAGTGGATGCAGCTAGATGGATTCCTAGATGGAATGGCAATGAGCAATTTGAGGTTGTAGGGCCATATGGTGAGCAATACAAGCTAGATTTGTAAGCTTAGAATTGTGGCTGCGGGAAGTGGGATCTGTCAGGCATTCCATGTGCCCATGTTGTGGCTACTGCAAATTTCTTGAGTCAAGAACCAGAAAAATATGTTCATCAATACTACAAGGTGGAGACTTATCTGAAGATCTATGACAATATGTTGAGTCCTATTAATGGTAGAGAAATGTGGCCAAGAACTGAGTATGCAAAAGTGCTGCTACCTGATGTGAAGAAGAGAGCTGGGAGGCCTAAACAAAATAAAAGAAAAAGGAGAGTAAGGCACCAATTCAATGCACAAAGCTAGGAAAGCAGGGCACTAAAATCACTTGTAATAATTGTGGGAAGGTGGGACACAACAGGAGAAGTTGCAAAGTTAAGAGCAGATTTAGCTACATGCAAGAAAACCAACCTAAGGGGAGCCAAACTGAACCAAGCCAACCTCAGAGTCAATTAACTGCAGAAGCACCTGAGGTCAAGAGACACATGAGACGAAAGAAACTAGCTGTCAGTGTTCTTCTTCTTTTTTTTTTTTTTTTAAAATAGTAGCTTAACTGTCCTATATTTGATTGTGTTTAAATGTGGATAATTCAATCTTATTGCAGGTTAAAAAGAGAGTGGTACAAGAAAGTTAGTCAACTCCTTCTCTAGTGAGTTCAACCAGCACACCAAAAGAGAGTCAAATGATGTGGAGAGGTAAGCTTGTGTACAATGCTAGTGGCCTTAAAACAGCATCCACTGGACATAAAAAAGAGAGCACCTGGAGATTGAAAGTAGGAAACATCCATTGCATAGGCGATTGAATTTTTTTTTTTTTTGGATAGAAGAAGGAAGCATCTACATGACTTTCTCATTGCGGCTTTTTGTACATGTAATGATTTTTTCTTTGGAATGGTTGTCCTGAACTTGTTAACTATGTAAAGGTAGTATTTTGGTTGTCACAAACAATTGTGTGTTTTGAAAACTTGAATGACAAATTTATGAATGTTTCTTTTGTGCATGATACTCTATTTTAATGGATGGTACTCCTCATTTCTATGTAAATGTAACTTGTGTTGGTTTTGGTTGCCATTAGATGGATGGATTCCAATTGTGTGTTTTGAATGAATGCCATTGATAGGCTTTTTATTCATTGAATGAATGCCATTTGATGGATGGATGCCAATGATAGGTTTTTTATTCATTTGTTATCATTTGATGGATGGATGCCAGTGATAGGTATTTTATTCAATGGTTGCCAAGGGGTCATTCCAAGAGGCCACCAATTAGTTTTTTTGATGGATGGATGGATGACAAATAGTTAAAAGTAACACACAATGCCACTTTTGTTTTTTTATTTTTTATTTTTTTTATATTAAATGATAATGCCCTGTTTTTGTAAAGGTGAACACATTGTTTTTTAAAGGACAAACAAATGTTGCGATACTCTGTTTTTTTTACGAGTAAAACCTTAACGCAAAATCTGAAATTTTCATTCAAAATACTTCCCTCATTACATTTCATTCATAATATTTCTCTCATTACATTCATTCATTCATAGTAGTCTCCCTTATTACATTCTTTCTTACACTACATTACAAACTACATTGATAAAATGATGCACCATGAGGCAGCCAAGCATATCCATAGCTTTCTCTCTATTCTATTCCTTGTCTGTAATCTTGCTTGTAGCTTATTGACCTTCTTCAATAGCCCAAGGATGATTTGCACTAGCCGTGAGCAGATATGTGGGTTTACCCAAGTGAACTGATTACAACTATTAGTGGGACAACTGAGGAACCTCCTACCAGGATTTGCATCAGTCTATGATGTTTGTATCAGCCTTCGTCTTCCACAGAAAATGCATCGCAGGTCTTCCATGTCACTTGAACTCCATCTTCCTTCAGTTGAGCTCGATCTTCCCTGATTTCTTGGCCCTTTATTCCTCATTCTCTCTCACTATTGAAAAGATGCTCTATTTTTTTTTTTTTTAGGGAATTTGCCTCTGTTATATAGTAGAAGGGAGAGGTTGTATATGGTGGGAAACCCTCTTATATTCCCTCCAAAAGATAGTTCAGGGGGACTGCTCATCACATTCCGTCCAATTATGGACGGAAGGTAACGACAGGGGTCTAATTGATTAATTTGTGAAAAGTTTAGGTACTAAATTGAAATAAATCGAAGTATGGGGGTCAACGTGAAAAACGCGTGATAATTTAGAGGGGAAAATGATATTTCGTCCTCTGTTTTTTTCTACACTCTCTCGGCGACTCTTTATCCAATGATCACTTTTCAATGCATTTTCCTGCACTCCCGCCTTAGGAGAAATCTTAGTCGTTGGTTCGTCTATGACAGTAAACTAGTCGTTGGTCCAACATCAAGATAGTAAACTGACTCGTAAGTGGTCTCTCTTCACCATGACCACCACACCTACCATCGTCCAACATCAAGACGGTAAACTAGCCCTTAGTGGTTTGTCCTTACCATGACCACCGCGTTTGCTATTAGGTTTGAATAAGACCCAGACTTATAATCTCTGAATCTATCTAGAATAATGATGTATGATTGAGATTGAATTTGTATAGTGTGAGATCTATATATAAAATAAATTTAAGCTATTAGATGATAATTCTAAGTAATTTCTACATAATTAAATCTGGATTTATAATACTACTTAGGCCTCGTTTGGGAAGTAATAGTTTTAGCCTAAAAATTATTAAAAAACCAAAAAGCCTATAACCTATACCAAAACGTCAAAAATTTCCTTTTCTCCCTACTTTTTGTGCATCTTTTAGTAAAAAAATCAAAAAGTTATTTCAAGCATACAATTTTTTTTAGCTCATATTTTAGTCAAAAAGTCAAAAAATTACTAAAATAGCTTATTAACTAGGAATGGTAACGGGGCGGGGCGGGGCGGGTTGGGGTCGGGGACTACACTTCCCGTCTACAATCCTTGAAGGTTCAAAATTCCCTGTCCCTGTTCCTGTTCCCGTTCCCGTTCCCGTTCCCGTCCCCGATCCCCGATGGGGAACCCATCATCCCCCTCGCTTCCGCTCCTAACGGGGATCGGGTTTTCCCGACCCCAAAAAATCCCCGACAACAGATAAAAAAAAAAAACAGAAGATCATTATTAACAACATAAATCATCAACATAGATCATCATCAAACAACAGATTAACAAAAACAACAGATCAAAAAAAAAAAACAACAACAGATCATCATATATCTCACACAGATCTGAGCTAAAATCTAATATATATATATATATATATATATGTATATAACACATAGAGAAAGAAAGAAGAATGAAGTGAGATATAAGAAGGCATCGGTAGAGAAGCAAATGAGGGCGGCAGAAGAGATCCGCAGTGTAGATCGGCACTGTGAAGAGCATTGTGATGGACTGAAATGGCGATCAAAGCACTCCATGATAGCTCTCATCTCTTTCTCTCTCTCTCTCTCTCCCTTCTTCTCATTTTTCTCACGACGTGAAGCTCTCCCTCGTTGAGAAAAATGGCGATCAGAGCACGATTTGGACTGAAATCGGTGAGATATCATAGATAGAGTGAGAGAGAGTAAAGGGAAGAGTGATGACAGCGGAGAAACGAGGACTGTGAAGAGCATGGAGAAATGATGGAGATCGGCTCTGTGAAGAGAACACTGTGTCTATGAGGGAGAGGGACTGAGTACAGTGGAGGCACTGTGTTTTGTGTGTGTCTATAACCCTAAAATGAGGCCAACAAATTAAGAGATACACACACATATATATACAGAGGGGTACAAAAGTAATTTCATTTCGGAAAAAACGGGGCCGAGTCGGTGTAGACATCCCATTTTTGACCGACCTTAAGACTCAGACGTCGCCGATTGAGCACTCGGTGATGATGCATATTGTGCTCGTTTTGAGGTCACAGAGTCTCGGCTGAGAGCCTTGCCTCCGGACTTCGGGACTCTTTTGTGCTTTGCCTCGGCTAACAAGGATATTTCTATGTCCAAATGTTTAGTCCATTTTGTAATTCGATTTGGAATCCCTTGGATTTGGAAATGGGATTTCCAGTGTGATTTCAGAAACAAAGTTCCACGCTTAAAAAGAGTATTCTTTTATAAATGGTGGAATAAGATGGATGATCCTAAACCCAAGCAAGAATTGCTTCAGAAGATCAAGGATCATACTCAGGCATGTTGGGATGCGATTCCTAAAGCTACTCCTGTCATTCCTGTTAATCCATTCATCCAGATTCAGATGGATCTTCGAGCAAAATTTCCTGACATAACAGAAGCTGAATTAATTGTCAAAAGCATGGATTATATGAAGCAACAATTCTTACAATCCATGTCCAGCAGAGATTCCAGTATGAAATCAGCCTCCAGCACTCCAAGTGAAGAAGACAAAACTCAGCCTGATCCATATGAGGATGAGGAGAATACATACACTGTTCTGGCTGGTGAATCCCAGGATCCAGATGCTGACCCAACCGACCCGGATTATGGTGATTTTTGGGATTCGGTTACAGAATTGATTGCCGACAAACTTAATCAGGACAAAAGTAAAAGTAAAGGCAAAGGAAAAGATGCTTAAAACTTTTGTCCTGTCTCCATACAGACTTGTCTGCCACCTTCCAGTCTAAATCAATCCAGCTTCACAACAAGCCAAACAACTTTCGGTTAAAGCAAACTCCACTTCACCAGCCGATTGATTGTTTTCTCCTACCGACACTTAGAGATAAGAGGATAAGGATGCTCGACTGCCCAACCATCCAGCACACGCCACCTGTCTTCGTTATCTTTATCTTTTGTAATATAAATAGGTAGCCTCTGGAATGTGGAAGGCACCTTGAAATTTTAAGTTTTCTTCCGTTTATATAGTCTGTACTCTCTCTCTCTCTATATATATTTTCAGTGTGTTTTCTACTTGTACCAATTTGAAGTAATAATACTACTGCCAGTTTGATTGTAAGTATTTCTTTTCCATCTCAGAATGTATGTCTGAATATCGTTTGATTTTATTAAATGATATATTAGATATTTGGAAAAATAGAAAAAATAATCTTGAAATTCATATTGCAATAACTCGTAATGATGCATGGACATTACAGCAATTAAACGAGTGTAATAATAAAATTAACGAAGTCCAGAATTTGATCAACGAGCAAATCTGTTTGCTTGTTAGGGCTGGTCAGCCCCCTCCTACAGATTAGTAGATTTATGGACCATATATGATATAATTATGTCTAAATAAGATAAAACTATTTTATGCTTTATTCCTGGATTTGTGCCATGTAAGGGTTAGTATAGAGTAAGGTTGAGTGGGACGTCACTCAAGTCGCGTAGCCCTAATTGTCCGAGTTTGCGGGTTAGCAGTTGAGGATATTGTGGCATAAGTCGTTGACAGACGTGCTTAGCCTAAGCCCTGTGTCGAGCACTCTTAATGGTATCAGAGCCATGTTTAAGGTATTTTATAGTTTGTTTTATTCATCTATAATTATTCATATATGGTCATATACATCCTAATGAGTACTGAGATTTCAGAACCACATACAGTAGCACCTACAGTTGCCGTTCCAGAAGCCTCTACATCCGAGGCTCGAGAACTTGTTGCATACCAAGAAGTCAAAGAAGCCCTTGACAAATGGACAATCCCGAAAGTTGATCCAAAAGCCATCTATAAGATTGGTACTTTAAATTTTTTCAGCAAAAAGATTATTAAAACTTTTGAACATGCTGCTCCAGTAGAAAATAATGATACACTAATGTATCTCCTTGATTTCCAGGATCTAATACCTTTCTTTAAAGACTATAAATATGTTCATATAGGTCTTGTCCAGATAGCTTTAAAGCCATTAACAATCCTTGGCCAAAATACCAGTATACAGTGTACTCTACGAGATGGTAGGTGTACCAATTGGCGTGCCTCACTTATGGGTGCTATGGAAACCAGTTTAGCACATGGTCCCGTATATTTTAATATATATCCTAATTTCAGCGTAGCTTTATCTGATCAAAACCTATCCAAGGTTTTAGAATTCAGAGTTCTTACTCATGGGTATGAGTATCTTCCAGGATCCCCACCTTTCTCTGTAATTTCCAGAATATATCTTAAAGTTTTGTCAACTTTGAATCCATATGTCAGGAAACAAGGTATTAATGGACAAACAGTCTTAATTGATACTAATCTTTACAGTAGTCAAGTTGCAGTCCCCAGAATTCTAGAATGGGATAAAATTACTTTTCCAGAAAAATGGAAGATCACAAATGCTGTCCCTCCACGACCAGTTATCCAACATAATCTGGATGATGTGATCCAGACCCATCAAGGTAATGTATACCTCCAATTTCAAAGACCTCCTGTGAAATTATCCAGAAGTATGTCTAGTGCCAGTTTCAGAACTGCCCCTACACATCAGCCTTATAGAGTTGATTATCCAGAATCTTCTAGACAATCTTATTCTGATCCCCCAGATGCGGTTTTCCAAGGACAACCATCTCGGTCTTATTCTAGACCCACATCTGATGAAGCTAATGATCCAGATCAAGATCCTATAATTAGAGGTGTTCATTATTCTGATCAACAAATTCCCCATGGAATTTATGATCCACCAATACCACCTCCAATTCCTCCTGTTATCAATACTTCCAGAAAAGGCCCTTATAGCCCTACAGCCAGTGATATGGATTTTCGTATTTAAATGGATTATACATTTGAAGAAAATCATATTGTAGACTTTTCTCCAGGATGTGAAAATAGGAAAATTCTAAATCAGGAATTTTTCCAACAAAAATATACAGATTTCAGAAAATGGTATTTTTCCAATCATACTAAAATTCAACTTAATGATTATAAATTCCAGTATTATTCATACCTAGAGGAAATTCAGGTTTTATTTCCTTTTCCTTTATGGTATATTCAACATGTTTTCCCTCCTGAGTCCCAGATCCAAGTTCTTGAAGCCATTCAACAAAGATGGATGACCACCAATGGTCAAGAACTCCACTCAATACATCCTCCAACACAGCCATTAGAACTCCAGCCTACCGGAGCCAACAATAAGCCTATGGTCATAGCTGCTTATTCAGACTTACCTGCTAGAAGTCAGAATAAGGATCCCGTTACGGTACAGGATATTATTCTAGTCTTAAAGCAAAATAATTATACTAATTTATTTTGCCAGACTGCAGGCAAGCAGCTTACTCGTATCGAAGAAATGGTACACCATGTTAAGAAAAGCTGCAAACTCGAACCAAAACAGACAGAACCTCTTGAGCCCGTTCTCATCAAACCTACTCCTGCCCTTCAAGGATTCAAATTAAAATCCAAGGAAGAAACTGATTTTATTGATACCCTTCTTTCTCGTATGCAGGGTCTTAAGATTGGTGAACAAACTTCCTCTTCTTCCTCCAAAGCCCAAGTGCTTATGTTATCCAGTAATTTTTTAGGTTCTTCCCAAGAAACCTATGATGATTTATCTCCTCAACAGATAAATGAAATCCAGCAAAATTTTATTTCTTCTGAACCTACCACCATTAATCGTGTCCATAATTATGGATCTAAAATTCAGCAAACTGCTCCAGCTGGTACTAGCCGGTTTTACTATCCTCGACCCACTCCGATGGATATCCTCTACGAAGAAGATTTCCTTCAAACTCAGCGATGTTACCACAGTAATACCATTTATGAATGGAATATTGATGGTCTTTCTGAATACCAAATTTATGAACTTCTCCAGCATATGCTCATGTTTGCTACTGTTTGCAAACAAAATAATAATTCTGACCACCAAGTTGCCCGTTACATTGTCAGTGGTTTTACTGGTGCGCTGAAAGGATGGTGGGATAATTATCTCACAACTGCTCAATGTACTGAAATCCTTTCTGCGACCAAAGCCACCACTGTTACTCCAGCCCATACTGGTACTGGCCCTGCTCCAGCACCTGTTGAAACCCAGGAAGAAGATGCTGTCTATACCCTTGTTAATACCATAGTCTCTCATTTTGTTGGAAGCACTGTTGGTGTTGCCGATAGAAATAGAGAATTACTGATGAAATTACGTTGTCCCACTTTATCCCATTTTCGTTGGTATAAAGATGTGTTTTTAATGAAAGTCATGCAGCGAACTGATGGCAGTACAGAACATTGGAAAGCCAAATTCATTGATGGTCTTCCTCCCCTCTTTGCTGAAAGGATTCGTAAAAAATTACGAGATCGTCATCGTACAATCAACATTCCATATTATCATTATACTTATGGTCAACTAGTTAGCCTAGTTACCGATGAAGGTCTTGCTTTATGTAATGACCTTAAACTCCAGCAACAACTTCGCCAACAACAGCTTACAGGAAAAAGAGAAGTTGGTGATTTTTGTGATCAATTTGCTTATGATCCTCAAATCCAGTATCCTAATAAGCAAAGAAAACATAAAAGTTATTCTAAACCATACAAAAAATCCAGAAAATATAAATATCATAAATCTTCTAAAACTCAGCCACAGCCTCAGACTTCTAAAGCAAAATATAAGTCTAAGGCTAAGGGAAAAACTTTCCAGAAAAATAAATCCAGTATAAAATGCTATAAATGTGGCCAAACAGGTCATTATGCTAATAAATGCAGAGCTAAGATTCAATCTAAGCTCAATGAGTTAGCATTAGATGATGAAATACAGCAAAAGATTTTACAGTTAATATCTGATTCTGATTCATCCTCAGATCCTTCTGATAATGAATTAGCAGCTATATATTCATCCACTTCTGACACAGAAGATGATGAATGTCCAGGAAATGATAATTGCCCTTGTAAACCTTCAGTTAATCAACTTTCAGAAGAAGTCAATTACTGGAAATCCATAGTAGAAATGAATGGACTTAATATTGGTGAACCCAGTATTAATGTTTTAACTGCTGATGAGCAAAATCTTTTAGATATTGCTGATGAAATTAAAGATCCAGCCATTAAATTAAAATTTCTAGAAATGTGTTATAAGCAAAAGAAAGAAGAAGTTCTTCCACCTAAGCATTATAACATGAAAGAAGTTTTTAATAGAATCCAGACACCTGTTCAAGAAAAACCAGTAACTGTCCAGGAATTAAAAATGGAGATTAATGCTTTAAAAGTAGAAATAAAACATTTACAGACATCAAATATTGCCATTAATTCTGAAATCAGAAAAATCAATTCTAAACTTCAGAATAAGGATAAGGCAAAAGAAGAAGAATCATCTGATCCTGACTATTTAATGTTATTAAATAGAATAACCTTTCAGAAATGGTATATTCGTATCACTTTTATGATTCAACCAGATTTTATTATGCGTGATGCAATTGCTTTGGTTGATAGTGGTGCAGATATGAATTGCATTCAAGAAGGTTTGGTTCCAACTAAATATTTCCAGAAGACAAGCCAATCACTAACAAGTGCTAGTGGTAATAGCTTATATATTGACTATAAGCTTCCAGAAGTTTTAATCTGCAATCAAGGATTATGTTTGAAAACATCTTTTGTGTTAATCAAAAACATGGCACAAAATATAATTCTTGGTACACCCTTTCTTAACCTTTTGATGCCAATTACTAAAATTGACACAATAGGAATTCATACTAATTTGGATAATCAAAATATAGTTTTTGAATTTATCACTTCTCCTTATACTAAAGAATTAGATCAAATTGTTGATTTAGTTTCTTTAAAACAAAATCAAATAAATTTTCTTCAAAAGGAAATTAGTTTTTTAACTACAGAACAAAGAATCCAGCAAACTTCTTTTCAACAAAAAATTAAATTGCTTGAAAAGGAATTCCAGGACGAAATTTGCAGTGATGTTCCCAATGCTTTTTGGGATCGTAAGAAACATCTTGTTTCTTTACCTTACGAGCCCACTTTTGATGAAAGAAAAATTCCTACAAAGGCTCGTCCCAGTCAAATGAAAAAAGAGTATATGGAATTATGCAAAAATGAAATTAATACTCTTCTCCAGAAAAAATTAATTCGGCCTAGTCGATCTCCATGGAGTTGTACTGCTTTTTATGTAAATAAAAATGCAGAAATTGAACGTGGTGTTCCTAGGTTAGTAATTAATTACAAACCTTTAAATGAAGCCTTACAATGGATAAGGTATCCTGTTCCCAACAAAAAAGATCTTTTGGATAGATTACAGGATGCAGTTGTATTTTCTAAATTTGATATGAAGTCAGGATACTGGCAAGTTCAAATTACAGAAAAAGATCGTTATAAAACTGCTTTTACAGTACCCTTTGGGCATTTTGAATGGAATGTCATGCCATTTGGACTAAAAAATGCTCCATCTGAATTCCAGCATATTATGAATGACATTTTTAATCCTTATACAGAATTTGCCATATGTTATATTGATGATGTTCTTATTTTTTCATCTTCAATTGATCAGCATATGAAACATCTTAATATTTTTAAGCATGTTATTTCCAGAAATGGTCTTGTCGTTTCTGCTCCAAAAATGAAACTTTTTCAGACAACTGTTCGATTTTTAGGACATAATATTCATAATGGAACTATTATTCCTATTAATCGCAGTATGGAATTTGCTTCCAAATTTCCAGATGAAATAAAGGATAAAACTCAATTGCAGCGATTTTTGGGTAGTTTAAATTATATTCATGATTATTACCCTAATCTTGCTAGTGATGCAGCTATCCTTTACAGTCGCTTGCGTAAAAATCCCCCTCCTTGGGATGATAGTCATACTAAAGCTGTTCAGAAAATTAAAGCTAAAGTTCAGACACTTCCTTGTTTATGTTTACCTAATCCAGCTTGGAAAAAAATTGTTGAAACTGATGCCTCAGATCTAGGATTTGGTGGTATATTAAAACAATTTAATCCTAAAACAAATAAAGATGAACTTTTACGTTTTCATTCAGGAATTTGGAATGATGCCGCCACACGATATCCGACCATTAAAAAAGAATGTTTAGCTATTGTTAAATGTGTCTTAAAATTTCAGGATGATTTACTAAATCAACATTTCTTAATTAGAGTTGATTGTTCTGCTACTAAACAAATTTTTAAAAAAGATGTTGATAATTTAGCACAAAAACAAATTTTTGCTGCCTGGCAATCTGCCCTTTCTGCTTTTGATTTTGATATTAATTATATTAAAGGGGAATACGATTCCCTTCCTGATTTTCTCACTCGTGAGTATTTGCAGAAGTCTCATGCAAAATAGAGGTCGAGGCCCCGGCCGGCGAGGTCGTGGCAGAGGATTCCCTCCTCCACCTACAGAATTTCCCTCTTTATTGGGAACTTACAGTAATAAAGGGGAATCTTCTAGCAAATCTGCTAAAGATGTCCTTCTTACTCCAGAAACATATTTCCAGAATTCCATTACAGAAGAAACTGTCCTCTACATTGATGCCTCTGACATTCAATGGATGACTGATCCGTGGGAGATTAAACGCCGTTATCTCGCCACCCAACATACTCCTCCTCATTTTGATAATTACAGATATGTGTACGAGCAAATTCTTACTGAACTTGCCTCGGTACAATTCCAGCATCATTATGCAGACTCTAACCGTACTGCTAGCCCAATTAATTACAGCAAGGCTACCATTCAGTCTATCATGCCTATCCAGGCTTGGGGTATTCATCCTCATGTTACCCGCAGTCTTGATATCCGGTCTAAAGAAGTCCGTTACAGCTATTGGGATTATATAGATGCGTTTACTAACACATTTTATTATATGAATCCCCCTCGGAGCCATTCTTGGTTTTTCCGAGTTCTTCCTGATGTTCTCAAAAATGACTTACCCTCCTGGTATCTCATTTGGTGGGATACTTTTGGGTTACAGCTTGATGCTCTTCCAGAATATGTTCGTCTTGCCTTCAATGAATGGCAAGCTGCTTTCAGTCATCTTCCGGCTAACAAGGATATTTCTATGTCCAAATGTTTAGTCCATATTGCTTCCTGTTTTCTCTGTTTTCTCTTCCTGAAGGGAGGGAGAGGTCTCATAGACCATCTCTCAGTGGCCGTAGGCCATTTTTCCCGTTTGGAGACCAGTTTTCGGTTTTCGATTTTCGATTTTCGGAGCCGTCGGCCGTGTGCCTCGGTTCGGGACCGCTTAACTACCTCCGTTTGCTTCGATTTTTGGCACACACCTTGTTCCCTCTCCCTAGAGGGACACTGTGGCCCGGGAGACCACCTTTGTGGTCATACGCCACCTCCGGTGCTTAATAGTCAGTTTTTGGAGCCCCGGGCTGCGCGTTTTAGCCCCCGAACCCTCGTTTTGCATCGGTGTGGGTTCATTTTTGGCATAGACCCTAGTTTCATTGTTAGGAAGGTGGTAGTAGGGTGGGAGACCACCTTTTCTTCTTGGAGACCACCTTTCCCCGGTCGGCCGGTTTTTCTTGACAGGTAGGTGGTCTCCCTCACTTTTGAGCCACAATTTCGGGTCTCCCATACCACCACTGAGCTGCATTCACTTGGGAGACCACCAATCTAGTATGGCCGACCATCTTTTCTTCTTGAACCTTTTGACCCCTGGTCGGCCGACCATGGGGAGTGGCCGGCCGACCACCTTAACTGGTCGGCCAGCTTCCTGCTTTTTTGTCTCACTGAGTGTGTTCCAGTTGTGCCAGCTGGGAGCCATTTGCTGCATCCTCCATACACGGTGGATGTTTATTCTTGGTTTGAAGCTTCCAAGAGAAGCTTTGGCCTCTCTTCTCTATAAAGGGAGACCTCATCTTCCATTGTGGAGGTTGAACATTTTTGTTAAAGCATACATACACTTCCCTCCATATCCCTCTCCTTCAAGCTTCAAACTCCATTGTTCTTGCACCCATTGCACTACACCTCCAAGCACAACACCCCCATTATCAACCTAAGAACCTTGGAGCTGATTTTCAGAGGTTGAAGAGCTCCTACCTTGGTCCAGAAGTTGCCGGAGGTCTTCTCTACAAGGGTAAGTCTCTATTTCCCTCTTTGTGGCATTATTTTGCTTTATATATTAGCTCTATTTGCAAGCATTTTTGGGCTTCGTCATAAACTGAAAAAAGTCTTATTTTGAGCTCCTCTTCAAGTTTGATTAAGGTTATTTTTCTGTTGGGGGTCATCCACCCCCTTGCATGCTTCATTTCCTTATGTTTTGAGCTATGCTTTAGAGCATTTGAGTTGGCCTTGGTTTGGCCTTTTAGCCACTGAAATCCAGTGGATTTTCAGTGGCTAACATGTTTCTTTGAGCTTCAAAATCAGAGAGGGGTGACCCTCTCACCCCTTGTTCTCTTTACTAGCTTTATTGGCCTTACAAAGGAGCTCCTATTTGCATGTTTTGAAGCCATGTTTCAGGCCATTATTTGTGAGTTTTATGACCTGCATAAGCTCTGTCCAGAGCCCTTTTGGCCATTTTGAATTTCTATTATGCATGTGTAGAGTAATCCTATTCAAGGCCTTTCAAAGGGGCTTTTACTTGCATGCTTCCTAGCTTCATTTCAGGTCATTTTTGATGAGTTTAAGGGCCCTCATAACCTCTTTCTAGAGGTGGTTTTGCCATTTTGTATGTCTATCTTATATGTATAGAACAACCCCTTGCATGGCCCTCCAAAGGAGCCTATCATTCTTGCATGCATTAACTGAGTTTCAGTGGGTTTTGGGGCATATTTTGGCATGGCATACTTCTATTTTTGGTTGGTTTGGTGAGCTCTCATATGCTTCATATAATTGTGGTACAACTCATGGTTCACTAGCTTTCTTTGCATGCTTTATTGACCCTTGATTCTAGCATATTTTGACTATGCCTTGAACTGATTTTGTGCATATTTTGGACTGCCCTAGCTCTGTTTTTGGGTCTCATGGTCAAATGATGCTTGTTTCGCATGTTTGTAGTTCAATATCCATGCTTAGCCTTGAGTTTCGAGGTCCATTGCATGCATATACTGAGGTGTTTCCATGCTTTGGGGTCATTTTGCATCATATTTCAGAGTTTATGTGAATGTCATATCCTCATGTTTTCTCCTCTTTAAGTGTGCTTGAGAGTTGTGCATGATTGCCTTGTTTTCGGACCATTGAATGAGCTCCATTTCTTTGCATTCCGAGCCATCATTTTAGGCCATTTCCCCACTGTTTCAGACCTGCCTAGGGTTTGTTTGGGGTTGGTTTTGCCACTGGTGCATTGCTTTGTGTACCTCTAGTGTGACGCACTTCACTAGTTTCGGTATTCGGGCCATCTAGCTTGCATTGTGTGACATACTTGCATGTTTCGGGACCATCTTTTATGCCATTTCAGAGCTATATCATGTGCCATCCTATGCCATATTTCATTCCTTGCCATGCCTTGTTAGAGTTGCATGTTGTGCCTTAGGATCGGTCATTTGCATCCATGCATGTTTGCATGTATTTCGGTTGTCTCATTTTCATCACATGGCCACTGATATGAGTGTGGCTGAGGTCCACTCGTATTGGTTTAAGTCCATCTTGCATTGTGTGTGCCATTTTAGTCCATAGCATTGCGTATGCTAGGTTGCATGTTAGTACATTGTGCATGCCATATTGTGTCACGCGCATTTTGTATGCCATTTTAGTCCATAGCATTGCGTATGCTAGGTTGCATGTTAGTCGCATTGTGTATGCCATCTCATTGCATTGTGTTTGGGATAGGAGTTAGCCCAAACACGGGAAACGAGGGACGCTTCGTACCCGAAGTGACGGAACGTGCCTCAATTCCCGGTCGCCGACACTCCGGATTACCTATGATGGAGTCTAGGCCTTGTTGCGTTGTCATGTGCATTCATTTCACATCGAGTCGTGCAATTCGACTCCTCGGCCATTATGCATCGAGATGCGTGATTGGTGGCACGAGGATCGAGGTGTGCATACATATGTGAAAATACTTTGCCATGCCCCTTTCTTGCTCTCTGTTGCAGCAAACCAGAAATCAGCAGCCTTCTAGAGCTCTGCACAGCATTCCGGGATTAATTGCAAACAGAGGCAAATCGGGGCATTGTGAAGAATTTCTCGACAAGGCAGCTCGAGCATGCATGCATCTTTCATTATTCGGAACAGAGCTGAGGCGGTCCATTTAGCTTGCATGCTAATTTATTTGCTTTCCTAGTTAATTTGTTGATTAATTAGGGTTTTGTAATATGTAATTATTTATTCGGACTGTATTATTTATTCGGACCCTCCGAGCGAGGGCACAATTGTAATAAGTGTGCGTGTGTGTGATATATGTCTTCCAACCCCACGTCTTTCTCCCTTTTATTTACCAGCTTATGATGGTTAGTTTAGGGCATGTTTCAATTAGCATATTTATGCTCGCATGTTTGCATCCATTCATCTGTCTTGCATGCACCGGGCTCGGCGCATCATACTAACTGCATTATATTTCAATTCCAAGTTGAATACGTGTTAGCTGTAGCATCTCATATGCTATTCTTAGGATAGCCAAGCCTATTGTAGTTGCATCCCTACATGTGTTGCATTAGGCATTTCAGCATAGTTAGGATCATGCATGGATTTCTAACATAGCTTCTGTTTTGGCTTGGAGTACTCGGTAAGTGTTTATGCTTTAGCATCCTTGCATGCGTGTGAGTGACTGCCATGATAGCATGTTTACCATGAGGCTATTTGCTTATGTGATATAACTGCCTGAACGCCTGTGGGTGAAGGTTGGATTATTTGAATTGGAATAATGCATTGACTGTGAGTTTTAAGCCCACTAGATAGTGGCAAAACCATGTTTTCTAAGCCCACCTGAGGGTGGCAAATTCGCATTTTAGCCTACTTGCGAGTAGCAAACCGTTTCAAAAGCAAACATGAGGTGTTTTGTTCCAATTCAGGCGATCCAATCTATACTTGTATGCTGTGCGCATCACATAGTAATTCTAGGCTAATAATCAGAATAAAAACACATAGTGTTTTCAAAATTTGATATCATAGTTAGTAGAGGTCGATCTTTGATCGGGCGAGTGGGGGTGCTCACGAAGTGACCTTCCCCAATCGTACCTAAGTTCTTGAGCCGAGGCAACTTTGGTGATGACGGACACGTGGCCTTAGGCAACGAGTCAGGGTTTCCTAAATTTCCCCCAAAATAAAATATTTAGATGGCGACTCTGTCTCTGGCAAAGCAGTCCATGTTTAACACTTCTTTCAAAAAAATCTATTTTCAAAAATGATTTGCCGGATTTGGACTCTTTGATGATTCATCGGTCTTGCATTGCACTCTGCGAGATTAGATACAGGACCGTAACATTGAGTCCTGAACTGTAGTGAGCCCAAATGAACAAAACGGGATTTCTCCCGGGACGTTCGGGGACGTCTACAGTCGGGTCCGGGGCTGTGAAAGCTATCCCTGTCCCCGGCCCGAAACTGATCGGGGATTTAATTTTGAATACCATCTCCGGCCCGTTGGTGATATTTTTTCGGAAAAAAACCGCTCTTATCGGGAACGGGGAAGTGGGTCCCCGTCGGACCGAGTTGAAATTGCCATCCCTACTATTAACAAACAGTCTCACCATAAACTATCACTCCCCGATCAAATTTTTTCTCCAAATCCATTTGAAGCGGCCATGCACTTCAATTCAAATTTCGCCCCAGATCTCAAGGTCAGATTCTACACCTTGTAGTGTATACCTGTGTCTCATCTGTCTTTGTAGAGCTCTACATTTTGTTTGCCAAACCATAAAAATGAGTTATACAAAACATTAATTTTATTAAACATCATTAGGCATATCAATAAATTACATTTAGTTTTTTTTAAATAAACAGCTATGAGGCCTCGTTTGGGAACAAGCTAATTTAGTAACTTTTTAACTATTTGACTAAAATATGAGCTAAAAAAACTAGTATGTTTGGAATGACTTTTTGACTTTTTACGAAAAGATGTGCAAAAAGTAGAGAGAAAAGAGAATCTTTGACTTTTTGGTATGAGTTGTTGACTTTTTGGCTTTTTTAGTAACTTTTTGACTTTTTGGCTAAACCGGACTGTTGCCAAGTCTAAATTTAAACTATTCATTTTATAAAATAAAATATGATTTGTTCATTTATTCATTCATATCCAATATGAGGAATTTTAAAATAGTGGGACAGACAAAACATATTACAAAAACATGTAAGATGTAATTAATTTTGTGATGGTGTGCTAGTGAAAGATTGTAGGAGTGCGAGTGCAAGTGCGAGTGAGAGTGAGAGATTGTGGAGGGTGCAACTTGCACCTCTCCACATTTGTGTACATTTTTGTTTTTTTCTTCCACTGGGGTGTAATTCCCCCTATCCAATAAAATTGATTTTTGCATAGCTAATCTTCACTACAAAATTTACTAGATGAATAGTTCAGATTATCACTGTGAACCAAAAATGGGTTTCACAAAATATGATATCAAGGATACAAAGTGATGTAGAGATGAGTCATTGTCTTTCTAATTTAGATTACTTGATTTGCTTTCTCTGTGAGCGCATAAATAAGATACTTATTGTAATAGTTTAACATCAATCTCAACATGATATTCTCCTTTTCTCCTATATTTCTAACACACCAAATGACCATAAAATCAGTAAAGTAATTGCAGCATCAGCAGCCTCCACATTTCATTTTTATTCCGGAAAAAGACTCAGACCCCCATTGGGAGTGACCCCCAGGCCCAGTGGGGTGTTATTGGTCTATTATTATTATTGTTATTTATTTATTTATTTTTATTTTTTTGATCCAATGACCAACCCCCACATGTGTGTGGGAGTGGTGGGGGTGCTTGGAGACTGGGGGTCTCCAGCACGTTTGTTTTATTCCTATGAACCCTAAGCAATTAGTACATATATTGAGTTGTTTTGAGAAGTTAATTAAAAGCTGACTTTTTGACTTTTAAAAAAAAAATATGTAAAAAAATAGAGATGATGTGATCCAAAATAGATAAAAAGTCAAAATTTAACTTTTATCTATGTTCCCAAATTGATCACATGCGGTGTCACCAAAAAATAATAACACCCTAAAGAATTATGTTTTGGAACACATGTTTTAAATAGATGCACCCAATAATTTGAAGAACAAAATGTCAAATTTTAGCATTGGAAACAATTTTACCAAATACAATTGGAACAAAAAGATAAGGACGAAACATAATGTCTTGCACAAAAGTCATGCCCTCTACGAAGGCAGAAAAAAATTATATATACACACATGCAAATGTCTAGCACAAAACTAGAAATTTAATTTGAGAGCATGTTTAATACCATTTCTAGAATACATTATAACACTTCAGAGCATGCAAATTATATAACACTTCAGAGCATGTTTAATACCATTTCTAGAATACATTGAAAACTTTCCAAGTAACAGTAGTGGATCCATCAAAAGGGATGAAAAAGTGAGAGAATGTAAGAAAAAATAAAAGAAAAGCGAACCAATAATAGCAGCATTCATCTTCTGACCTATTCATTCTAGCAGATATCAAAATGGAAACCAAAAAATGAGAAGGAGATTTTGAAACTTCTGAATATTTCAATTTACCAGATTCCAAACTGGAAAGAGGGAAAGAAAATTGAGTTTCAAAACAAAAATAAACAAGCTCCTAATGTCTTCCCAACAAAGGAACATCAAAATTAAGATTTAATTTGTTCCTTGGATTTCTATTACTAGAAATTTCTCAAGATAAATATTTTCTTTTTCCGACCAGCCTCATTTTTACACAAACATGGTGGGTGCAACTCAAACTCTGTGAGTGCAAATTCTCCCCCTTTTTTTTAATGTATCGGTGTTTGATGTATTTTGAACTAATCTTGACATCTTCATATGAAGTTTTTTTTTTTACAACATAGTCAAACCTACTTATCTTTATGAAAAATGACTGGTAGCTCGAAAAAATTGGCTCAATTTTGGCTCGAATCGCAAAACGATGTCGTTTTGCGATTTATTTTTTTTTTTCTTTTTCTTTCTTTTTCTTACTTTTCTTTCTTTTCTTCTTCTTCTTCGTTGACACAGGAGAAGAATAGAGGAGAAGAGGAGGAGAGAGGGAGAAAGAGAGAGGAGAGGAGAGAAGGGCCCCTCCTGTGCCTCCGCCGCCGCCGATCGTCGCAGCAGCTCCGATCGTCGCAGCCCTGCCGCAGCTCGTCGCAGCCCCGCCTCCGGCCCCGCCTCCTCCAGCCCGATTTTGATGGCCCCCTCCCCTCCAGTTCTCCTTCTTCCTCCTCCTTCCTCCTTCTTCTTCTTCTTCTCCGAATTCGAGCCAAATTTGAGCCTCCGAATTCGAGCTACGAATCGGAGTTGTATCTTTATAGAGTTCACTCTCAGAGCCTAACTTATCTTCCCCAAAACAACCCATGTCATTTTTGGTCCCCTTCTGTAACCTTCTAACTAAACCATATCACTACTCAATGGTGTAGCAGTTAATCCCTGGATGACAAGGCCAACTTATCACAACCAATTTCTGACATCCATTCCCTTCCTCAACCAAAACAATTTATACCGTCATATATTCAACTTTCCCGCTAAGAAAAAAAACGACTTTTTTAGCAATTACAAAACATATCAACTTTTTTAGATTCTAAAACAAAAAAAGAGCAAATGAGTAACTAAAAATAGCAATTGCCAAACTCTCATTTCCAATTCAACAATCAAAAGCTCAATAACATTTATCTTTCATAACTCCATCCTACTTTGAGTATGGGCACCAACCAATCAAAAAATTGCCTTGTTGAACTTTCAAAAGTCCATTAGTTAAATTATATAACCACCAGAAACTTAAAATCAGCCCAGATATAAGCATAATGCAAAAAAAGATAAAAATATAAATTAGAATGATACATATTAAAAATAAGATAAAAAATCATAAAATCTACGATCCTACTTACGATCCAACCTACAATCCTATACGATCCTGCATGATCCCATACGATCCTACACAATCCTACTTGCGATTCTGTTATAACATCGATCCTACAACGATCTAGATCATTTTAGCAATGTAGGATCGTAGGATCGTACGATCCGGATTGCAATTTTAATAACCATGATATCATCATCTATCAATGTAAATAAAATTAAATCAAATGTTTTCTTTCCGTCAAACCATGAACCACTTGGTGCAATAAATCAAGTTTCTAGGGAACTTGAATCTCTTAAACAAGTTCATGGTTCTATGTAAAGAAAGATGCATATTTCCAAACTAGGACACAACTGCAATTCTAGAGTTTCCACTAGGTATAAAAGATTCTCGAATAAAGCTATACGCACCAATTGATATACCAATTAATGTACTACCAGATGATGTGGAATAATTTTATTGTTTTCGAGTCTTTGTAGTTTGTATAATGAGTGAGGTTTTTAATTTTGAAATTACAACACTATAACATGTGTTGGTACACAAATTGGTATAGTAATTGGTGTATGTAGCACCATTGAAGATTCTCAGCACAACATTTTCAATAATCACAAACTTTAAACCTCTTTGGAAACCTTAAACCAATTCCAAAAACATAAATATTTCACTCCTCTTCAATCCTGCTACTGTTCAAGAAACTACTTTACAATGCCCACACCAAGAAATGGAAATTGTAATCATTTGCACAACTTCACTAGAAACAACAGGATTAAGAAATATGTGCATGATGAACATTGAGACTTGGTCGATGAACCAATCTATTTAATGTTTTCTCTGCATGCAATTTCAAACATCTCACATACAATTTATTTCTTTCTGCAAAACTTGAACATGAAAAATAAATAGAAAAAAAATAAAAATAAAAGTAGTTATATTTCAGCTAATGCACCTGGACTTTAACCAAGAAAACTAAAAACAAACATAAATGTCTCTAGACACAATCAAACATATCTAGCCAATCCCCTCGTCAAAAAATGCGTGAAATTTACTGTTAAATTTATTACACTGGCATCAAAGGCATTTATACTGTATAGCATCACAACAACAGATAGCATCAAATTGAAAATTTTGGCAAACTAAGTCAAACTCCTCTGCTTTAAAAAAATAATAGAAACAATCAAAAAAAGCTATCAAAATAGGCTGGCATAAAAATAAAGAAAAACAGCATTGAATTGCTGATCCTTGACAACAATAGATTCAAGGATAAAGGATATTATCTCAAAATGGTTCAATAAATAAATAACAAAAAAAACATCCAAATTCCTAGATCTTACGGCCAGACATTGGTAGCCTTTAATTTAAACACAAACAGGAAAATTAAGCAACCATCGTGGAGGATCCAAGATGTCTAATGTTTCAAAACATGTATCATGACTATTAAAGGCCATGACTACAAAAGTATCAGATAAACCTCTGCAAAAGGCCACATAATATATACAGATAAAACAGACCAAATGCAATGCATAACCGTACCAACCATTGTAAATCTACCTGATTGTCACAAACTTGTTGGTACCATGTTTTGCCCAATGAGTCCTCAGATCAATTGGGCTAGAGAAATTATAACCTTCTGATGCTAGTTTCTCCAAAACCTTCTTGAATGCACCCTGACTCATCTTCCTTCCAGCTATCCTTGCTCCACGTCTTTTTGTGCTCATTGGCAAGGGGTATATCGATATAGTTGTAGTACAACATGCCGATTGCCAACCACCACATCCCCATCGGTAACACTGCTGAGGAGTTCCAGTGCAAGAGCAAACCGGTATGGGAATACCGGAAATATCCATATCAATTCCATTTATAACAACATCCATATTCTTCTTAGCTGGTTTCGCCCTTTGAACAGAAGAATTCCCGTTTTCCTTTGGCACAGAAGGACCCTTTTTAGTCTTCTTCGGTTTTGGGGCTTTTGGGGTGCTGCCACCTGTTCTTTTCTTCAAAGACCCACCTTCCTTCCTAACCCCTTGATCTTCCATGACCACCCTCTCACCATTTGATGTATCGGGTGGCTGTAAAATCTGCATGGGGTGAGTTGCAGAAGGTTCGGGAAGAACCATAAAATTGGGGTTTCCTGGTAACATATTAAGAAATTTATCTCTGTGGTTTACCCAACTGTCCCTCATATAGTCCATGTGTACAGGTGCCTCTGAAACCGTACAATCTCGAGGATGAAAAGCCCCATTGGGACTTAATATAACCCCGTGATCACGCCCAGATAAGAAGGGTTTTGTGTCTCGCTCTGCCATGGATGACATGAGCTGAAGACCAAGATGCCCTTTTAGGGAAGTAGGTTCATAATAACCCCAATTCCGCATATTCAATCCATCGTCGTCCATCGAAACTACAGATTGAGCCATAAAAGCAACAAATATTAAATCTTTACCAGGTTTTCATTTTTCCCACTTAAGGCATTGCAGTACTGTGCTATAAAATCCAGAAATACCACAAATAACAAAATCAAAACACAGATACAAAAAGCATAGAATTCAAAATGCAAGATCGAAGGTAAGGATAAGGGGATCGAAATAGTTACAACCCAGAACAAGTCCCATTTCCACAAAACTATAATGGCATTGCCCATCATGGGTATGTCTATAAAATCACCAAGACGATGAAAACTAGAAACAATAAATGAAAAACAGATCTGATAGATGAGAACTTGAAACTGAAAATACAAATACAAGGGTGACAAGATCCAAGCAAATAACCATCAACCGACCTATATTCAAAATCATAAATTTCAAAATAAAATTGCTCCAAATGTATCCCAATTCCGGAAATCTAAAATTTCAACAACAAAGTCAAAAACAAGTTTTGGGATTTCAAAGATCTAATCTTAAACGAAAGAAAAACAAAACAAAATGAAAACTGATCCACAATATTAATTCAATCCACCCCAAAATTTGTATGTACGAGAATGAAAATGCAGTGAAAACAACATAGGGGCAAAATTTCAAATTTTACAGATAGAAAGAGAAAACTTCAGATTTTAGAGAGAGAAACATAGAGAGGGACAGGGACAGCGAGAGAGAGAGAAACTTACTTGTTGGTAAACAGCTCTTTTAGGGTTTTTTTTGGCCCTTCTGGAGAGAGGAGAGAGGAGAGAGGAGAGAGAAGAAACCCAAGAGAGAGAAGATAGAGAGAGAGGAAAGAGAAGATAGAGAGAGGAGAGAGAAACCGAATAGAAGAGAGAGGAGAAAGAGCGAGATTCTAAAGTAAAGTTTCTATTCCCATCATACTAATGAAAATTACAAAAACAACCTCAAATTTTGAGTATTACACCTAAATAAATTTTGAGTTTTTTGTTTTATTAAATCTTAATTTTAATTTAAGGTATCGTTTGTCAATTACATATTTTAGTTAAAAAATTAAAAAAATATTATAAATTGTCCCCATTACTCTTTCTATTTTTCTGTATATCTTTTCATAAATAATCAAAAAATTATTAAAATAACTTATTCTTAAATAAGGCCTAAGTCATTGCTTGAGATTAAACAAAATTTAGTCTGTCTTTTTTGACTAATTTAGCCTAACTAAAAAAAATTTGTTTGGAATAAATTTTTGACTTTTTTATTTAGATGTAATAGTTATAAGAGAAAAAAGTAAATTATGATTTTGATGTGATATTTTGTCTTATTTTAACTTTTTAGTCTATTTTATCTTTTTAAAGCTAAATTAGCACAACTTTGATGCCAAACAAAACCTTAATCATTCCCTTATTTTTGTTAAGTAAAATTAGGGATGTACATAAAAATAACCGACTATCATCTTAAGAAAACTTGAATCTTAAACCATCCGTATCAATCGTTAGATTTGGTTGACCCACTCACGCAAATCACAATTTACACTGTGGGCGGCTATGGGTTCATTTTTGCTAACTCGCAATACTACAGATTGGGTTAGACCTGTGACCCGATCTAGCCAAAACCAACCCATGAGCAACGCTAAGTAAAATTATTAAAATGTGTTTTTAGTCATTAAACTCAATGTAAAAAAAATATCTAAAATATCAATTTCATTTGAGTTTAATAACTAAAATATATTTTTTTTAACAATTTTACTTAAAAAAATTAGTGAATATTTAAATTGAAAAGAAATCAAAAAATTTTGATTTAAATTGATAAAATTAAAAATTTTAAATTTATTTTGTTACAATGCTCAAATCCTAAAAGGTTTTTTTTTTTTTTTTGGTTGGTAATTTGTTTACTTTTTATTGTAGTTATTTATTTCATATTATACATTTTATGAAATCTCACATCACATAAGCAAAAAGATAGAAGAAAAAGATTTTAAAAATACATTTTGTCTAACTTTTAAATGTTAACTACACTTGGCTAATCCAATTTGCATCCCTCTATATGATGATACCAGGCAACGGAATTATAAATTCGGCCCAAACCAACCTGTGGCTATTTCTAAATGTATATCATCTCAATGGACCAGAAGTGAGCCCACCCTTACTCACAGCAAGGCTTGATGTGACCCTAAGGCCTTGTTTGGAAAGGTTAGTTTAACTCAAAAGTTAAAAAATTAATACTCCTTCCGTCCCAAAATATTAGTCCCTTATTCCATTTTTCATTGTCCCAAAATATTAGTCCCTCTTCAAAAATCAAGTACAAAAATAATATAAATTTCCTATTTTGCCCTTCTTTTAATTTAATAAACAATATAAAAAGTACAATTATGACATTGATATTCTCAAAAAATGTACTATCAAAAGGATAATTTTGGAAAATCAACTCTTTTCAAATGCAATAATTGTACAACCAAAAAAAGTTGAATTCCCCAAAAGGGACAATTATTTTGGGACGAAGGGAGTATAAATTATTACATTACTCTCTTTATTTTTTCACATATTTTTTTATAAAAAAAATTAAAAAATCAATTAAAATAATCAATTTCTAAACAAACCCTAAGTGAGCCTGTTAACAATGTTCCATAATTTATTAAATTGCTACTTGTATATAAATGTAATTTAATAGTAGTTAAATGCATTTAATGACTTGCCACAAGAGGAACCCCTATCGACTAGAGCAGTAAGTAGAACACATACGCCAAATATGGCAAAGGCCAGGGGGTTTAAGCCCTCGGTCCCAGGCTCGAAATTCCTTTGGACAATTTTTTTTAGCCACAACACAGTTAATTAGGGGTTAGTCTCAAATAGTTTCATTACACATGGTATGGATTTAATATTTTTTCGTTATACGAGTCTTGATTTAAGCGGAACTTATCTTGGGAGGTCAGGACAAGTTCTCAAATTATAATCTCCTATCTCAGAACAGATAACAGGGCATCCTGATAATCTCTGCAAGGGACGCTGTCTTGGACCTACGAGTGAGGAGAAGGGTTTTCATGTAACAAAAAAAAAAATAAAAAATAAAAATTCACATAATGTGAATTCAAAATAACCTACTTTTTATGAGATATTTATGTCTCTTATTATATTTGGTGCTTGTGTTCCTAACACAACTGTGAATTAGAGAGGTATATTTTGGCACGTGAGGCTCACTATGAATCTATACATCGATTATTCAATTTGTTCGTGACCACGTATAATATTTTACATTTAATTAATTAAGAAAATTTGAATTTTAATTGTCTATTATTCTAATTTAATTTGAGATTTATAAGAATTATTTAGTCTGATTCGTATATGATTCTATTAAAAATTTATTTTGAAATTAGAAATTGAAAGCCTAAATGACTTAAGAAGGTGAAATCTGTGAGTTGAATCAGTTTAATTTCAAATATTGAACCATATAGGAGTTTAATTAAATATTTAGTTTCGATTCAGTTTAGTAAAATTAAGATTTGATTAATTAGGTTCGAATTAGAATTAATTAAGCCAATTTGGATATGAGAATTAGTAATTGTGATTATTTTGAATTAAATTTATTTATGAGATATTTAATTTTAATGTATAAATTATTGATAGGAATTTTGAGTTTGATATGAAATTGAAGGCCTTAGTGATTTAAGAAACCAAAATTGATGATGGCAATAAGTTTAATTTGATATTTGAAGCCTTTTGGAAGTTTGATTAAAAGTCTGATTTAGATTGATAAAATTAAATATGATCAATCGGGCCTTAATTGAAGTTAATTAGACTAATTAAATTATGTGAAATTTGTGATTAGTTATGAATCAAGATTAATTAAGAAGTGTTGCTTAATTAAGCCAATCTTAATCATAAATTGAATTGTGGAATAATTTAAAAATTGAGGGTGTATGTGAATGTATGTGTGCTGAGAAATTATGTGTGTATATGTGTTTAGTCAAGAAGTGTGTCCTCATTCTATTTTGCTGAGAAGGAATTAGAGGGAGAGTGAGTTCTAGAGTTGAGAGAGAGTGGAGAGCGAGAAAGCTCCATTCTTGAGAGAAGAAGCTCAAGATTTGTGAAATTGAAGGAAGAAGAATAAGAAGACTCAAAGGAAAATCAATTCTAATTACTGAAATTAAAATTTAAGGTATGAAATTTAAGCTTGATTTGTTATAGAATCTTCTTATTATACTTGAAGAGATTGAGACGGGTTTGGGATTATATTCATGGAATTAGAAAGAAATTGGGTTTTGAGCAAGAAATGGGTTATATACATGCTCATGAAAGATTATGTTAAGTTTCATCATTTGAATTGGAATTTTGGAATTGCATGCATAAGAGCTCATCTTTTGATTATTTTTAGAAAATTTCCTCAAGTTCACACTCTCAATTTCTTGGATTTATGTATTTCAATTTCATTGATTTATGTATTTAATTTCATGTTTTGAAGAACAAGAGAAAAGAGTTGAAGAATTTGAATTAATAATGGACCTATGATTTTGGGTTTGGATTTTGAAATATTGATGCATGAAAGCTTTGAATTGCATTTTATTTTAGAAATTTCATAAGTTTCTATATTCAATTTCATGTTTTATTCTTCAAAGGAAAAAAAAATAATTTGGAAATCTTTGTTATTCCCACAGTGATGTATGTGTGTAAATTAAATGTGTAAATAAAATAAACAATAAAATAAAATAATTCGGAAAATAATTTATATAATTATTTTCCGAATTAAACGCTTACAGAAATTAATGTCGAGGCTTGTGTTGGATACAGTCTCCTTAAAATAGATTTTGTCCTTGCTCCGGTGCTTCGAGTTTTAATCGGCATCTATTTCTCAGGATGCAACGACTAATACTTGATTTTATAGAACCATAAAATCAAGTCTGGCGAACCAAACGATGTTGTAACTCTTTCTCTTTCTTTTCCTAAAAATAAATGCATAAACAGATGTAGGAGCAAATGAAGACGAACAGAAGAAGAAAGTGAAGAAGTCTGGAAAATTTTTGATGTAAGAAATGCTGGAATGGCAGGCTTTATATAGGAGAAAAGATGGCTGTTTCGAACAGGTGCCAACAGATAGGTAACTGTTCGGATAGATTTCAACAGATAGAAAATCTGTTTGGACTGTTTGGACAGTTATAGATCTGTCTGGGAAAGGATTCAATAGGTTCAAACCTGTTTAGGTGGGTTAGGATCTGTTTGGGTGAAGGAAAAAATTTTGGACTAATTTATTTTGAATTTTGAAACCAAAATTCAAAATAAGTAAATAATTACAAATATTTTTGGCCCAAAAAGTTAAGTATTAGGCCGGACAAGCCCAACCTAACCTCACACCACGCACCTGGGCCCAGGACCAGCCCAGCCCAGCCCACCTGCCCGACCAGACAGACGGCGGCAGTGGCGCACGTGTGTGGTTTTTGTTTTGGGTCTAATGGGTCTAACCCACTTCACCCATAATCTCACCCTTTCACAAACTTGGGTACCCCTTAGGGCCCATCCCAAGTATCCTAAGCTAAGGTATATAAACCTACACAAATCCATAAGCTTTTCCAATATGGGACAAGCACATTTCACAAATGTGTAAGAAACCCACCTAAAGCCATTTCCACGAATCCGAAAATGCGTGTTAAATTCTCATTCATCCGGAAATAGTTTTGAGCAAAAAAATACAGTTTTATTCACTACGCGGCATTAAACATGAACCCAATTAGAAACATTAAAAAAAAAAAAAAAGAACGCTTGGGTCCCACCTTAATTAATACTCAAAGTTAGCAAAAAATAAGGTTTTTTCAAAAGTTTCAAAAGCCATTTTTCAACAATCCCCCACATGAATGAAATTCGCGATAACGGACATGCAACAAAATGCAGACAAAGAAAGAGTACATTAAGAAGATACACCACATCGAGATATGTAGCTTTTGGCTTTAAACCTCCTCTAGTGAAAGCTTATTGGACTTACTGGCTAACTAATGGATGCGATGCCTTGAACTGTTCAGCTGTTTGTGTAAGCCAAGACAATAGACTACACATACTGTATTCGCAAACACAGTTTGGTTATTATGGTTGTGTTCATTTTGGCTATGAACAACGCCTGATAATTCATGAGTGCTCTAGAGAATTTCACCTTCTCAATTCTCACAGAACCGACCCAGTTCGCACTCATATAGGTGACTTCTTATTAAGAGTATTCTGCTATACCCCACTTGGATTTCTAAGTTATAAGAATCATTAAAAACAAAGCTTATCCTACTAACGCTGCAAGTATCACTCTTCTTATTATAGAAATGGGTAAAAGAAAACCTTCTTAGTGATACGTACAGTCATCCATAATTCAGTTGTCCCTTTGAACCTAGATCTTGGGATCTCCATTTAACTAAGTTGGGTTTCCATTATTGTGACTTTTAAGTAATAGGCTTTAACTTCATTCCTCTCGATAAATAGTACACTTGCTCTCTAGCTAGCCCTTTAGTCAATGGATCCGCAATATTCTCCTTTGACTTTACATATTTTTTGGAAATTATTCCATGTGAGAGCAAATGCCTAACGATATTATGTCTTCGACGAATGTGTCGAGACTTACCGTTATACATATGATTCTGTGCCT
This sequence comes from Camellia japonica, assembly GCA_030407325.1. Taxonomy (NCBI): domain Eukaryota; kingdom Viridiplantae; phylum Streptophyta; class Magnoliopsida; order Ericales; family Theaceae; genus Camellia; species Camellia japonica. The sequence goes on from JAPPVO010000007.1 coordinate 115,537,224, forward strand.
GTCCTATTGCTGTTTCACCATCATAATGAATGCATATAGCTGACACAGGTTTAGGCCACATTGGAATGCCTTCTAAGAAATTACAAAGCCATTCTGTTTCTTCTCATGTTTTATCTAATGCGATAAACTCATATTCCATTGTCGACCTAGCTATGCATATCAGCTTGGAAGATTTCCAAGAGACTGCAGCACCTCCTAGGGTAAAGATGTATCCACTAGTGGATTTTGAGTCTTTAGTATCCGATATCCAATTTGCATGATTGTACCTAGGGATGTCCGCGGTTCGGTTTGGGACGGTTTGCGGTTTGGTTTGGACCCGCCCGTATGTATGCAGTTTGGGAAAAAGTCAACCCGCAACTGCCCGCAATGCGGTTTGCGGTTTGTGCGGTTAGGGTTCGCGGATGTACGGGTGGTTGTGGGCGATTTGCGGATTGAACTTTTTTTCCAAAAATTTATTTTTAAACCTTTCACACACTTCACACGGAGTTGAAAATCATATCAACTGGGATCAACAAAGATACATTTATATTATCATGTCATTCATGTTTTAAATACAAATGTATGCTTTAAAATACCCAAAGCAAAACACCCAAACATCTAGATAAATAAAATACAAATGTATGTTTCAACACTTCTAGCTGCTGAGAGCTGCTACACAATATGTTAAAAATTATCACCCTAACTGGAATCCTTCTTTTCATTCTAAACCTTCTTTTTCATAATACCCATTATTCTAAACCAGGGTTCACAGTTTAATACTAGTATACTAGCACATTTGATATCTCTCAATTATACTAGCACAGTTTAATACTAGTATATTATGCCTCTCAACTAGTCAATTAGATCATTATAAAGAAAAAGAAAAAGAAAACTACTTCATCAGGTAAGTAGAATCCATGTTGTCTACAAAAAAAAAAAAATGTAAAAATTCTTCATACAACATTCAAACCCATCACAAAGATAGCATGCTTATCAATTAACAATCAGAATTAATTTTCAGATCAAACAAAACAAATTCATATTTCAAATTCAGATTCAGATTCAGATTTCAGAATTAATAAAATTAACATACAGATTTCAGATTTCACAACTAAGATCAACATTACACAGTGTGAGACACAACTAAGATCAAATTTCAGATTACACAGTGTGATCAACTAAGATCAACATTTCAGATTCAGATTAACATACAGACATTACAGACATCACAAAATGAGAGAGACATTACACACACAGATTTGATCGGTGCAGCGCAGAGATGAGAGATCAGGGAGAGAGAGAGAGAGAGAGAGAGAGAGAGAGAGAGAGAGAGGCTTACTTGTGAGACAGTGTGAGTCGATCGGGGTGAGAGAGGGAGAGACAAAGATGAGACTGATCTGATGAGATGAGAGAGTAAGGGAGACAGATTAGATCAGAGATATATATGATATATATATATATATATATATATCAGATATATATATATAAAACAACCATCGGGCTGAGAGAGAGAGATAGAGATTGAGAGAGAGAGTTCACCTGTGAGTAGATCGGCAGTGCGATGATCGGTGCGAATCGATGGGATGAACAACGAAAGAGTGAGAGAGTGATCAGTGCAGAGATGAACGAGAGGATGAGAGAGAGAGAGAGAGGCGACTGAGAGAGTGATGTGAGGGAGACAATTAGATTTAGGGTTTTTTGTTTTGTTTGGTATAGTATAGATGAGGACCAAGTATAGATGGACGGTTAGATTTGTTTGAAAAAAAAATAATAATAATAATAAATAATTTAATGTGGGCGGGTGCGGTTCAAACCCGCAACCCGCCCGCAACCTGAAATTTATGTAAAATCCAAACTGCACCCTACCCTAATATGTTTGCGAAACTGCCCACATGCGTGTGGTTCGGATCGGGTAGGGCGGTTTGGGCAGGTCGGATAACCCTATGGCCAGCCCTAATTGTACCCTTCGAGTACTGCTGGATATTTGGTATAATGAAGGCCATAATTCTGGGTATATCTTAGATACCTAAGTACCCTAATTATCGCTTTCTAATGATCGGACCTTGGATTACTTGTATACTTACTCAATTTGCTTACAGAATAAGCTATATCTGGCCTAGTGCAATTCATTAAGTACATCAAGCTTCCGATTATCCGAGAGTACCCTAATTGTGATATGCCTGCATCTGTAAATTTTGACAAATGAAGACTAATGTCAACTGGTGTTTTAGCAGGACGGTCGTCATGCTTTCCAAATTTCTCAAGAATCTTCTCAACATAGTGAGACTGAGATAAAGCATATCCTTCAGATATTCTAGTAATTTTTATTCCTAGAATTACATCTGCTACTCCCAAATCTTTCATGTCAAACTTTTTGTTCAACATTTTCTTTGTGGATCTAATTATGTCATTACTGCTTCCAATAATGAGCATATCATTCACATAAAGACAAACTATGACATAGCCTTTGTCTGTGCTTTTAGCATAGACGCATTTGTCATATTCATTTATCTTAAAATCATTTGAAAGCATATAGTGAGAAAAATTTTCATGCCATTGTTTCGGGCTTGTTTTAATTCATAAAGGGATTTGACAAGTTTACAAACCTTTTTCTCTTGGTCGGAAACTTGAAACCCTTCCGATTGTTCCATAGAGATTTCTTCATCTAACTCACCATTCAAAAAGGCTGTTTTAACATCCATTTGATATATTTCTAGATTATACAAAGCTACAATCGCAATCAACATGCAAATAGATGTTATTCTTGTCACTGGTGAATAGGTGTCAAAATAATCAAGACCTTCCTTCTGCCTGTATCCGTTAATAATAAGCCTAGCCTTGTATTTATCTATTAAACCATCTGCTTCATTTTTCTCTTGAAATATCCACTTATAGCCAAGAGGTTTACAACCTGGTGGAAGATCTACCAGTTTCCAAGTATAATTTTGCAGTATTGATTCAATTTCACTATTCACAGCCTTTCTTCACAACGGAGCTTCAGGACTTGACATTGCTTCCTTGAAGTTTTGAGGCTTATTTTCTAACAGATATGTCAGAAAATCTGGACCAAATGATTTAGAGATCCTAGCCATCTTGCTACGTCTAAGTTCATTTGTTTCATTATCATTGTGGTATTTACTGCTACCCATAGCAATATCAAAAGTTCTTTTATTTGAACTTGCCTCTTCAGTTTCTTTGCATGGAAAAATGTGTTTAAAAAACGATACATTCCTTGACTCAATAATAGTGTTTGCATGCATATCAGGATTTTCAGATCTATGAACTAAAAATCTATATGCACTACTATTATTTGCATAACCAATGAACATACAATCAACGATTTTCGGTCCTGTCTTAGTCGTTTTGGGACTAGCGACTGCCACCTTGGCCAAACACCCCCACACTTTGAGGTAATTGTAGGTAGGTCGTCGACCTTTCTATAATTCATAAGGTTTTTGATTGAGTTTCTTATGGGGTACAATGTTAAGGATAAAGTTAGCAGACAAAATCACTCCCCCAACAAGTTCTGAGGTAATCCCGAACTAATAAACGTAGCATTCATCATCTCTTTAAGAGTTCGATTTTTTCTCTCAACAACTTCATTTGACTAAGGAGAACAGGGTGCAGTGGTTTGGTGAATAATACCATGTTCAGAACAAAAATCTTCAAATTGTGCATCATACTCACCACCTCTGTCACTCTTCACTATCTTTATAGTTTTGCCAAGTTGATTTTCAACCTCAAGTTTATATTGCCTAAAAGCTTCTACGGATTCATCTTTACTTCTCAATAAGTAAACATAGCAATATTGAGTACAATCATCAATAAAAGTAATAAAGTACTTCTTACCTCCTCTAGTTTGAACAAATTTTAAATCATAGATATCTATGTGAATTAAACTTAGAGGTTCAGTACTTCTTTCAACTTTATTAAATGATGCCTTAATGAGTTTTGCCTCAACACAAATCTCACATTTATGATTTGAATCAAATTCTAAGTTTGGTAAACATTCTAAAGCAACAAGTCTACGCAAAGAATTAAAAGTAACATGTCATAATCTACCATGCCATAAAAAAGAAGACTCAACAATATAAACAGAAGATGTGTTCTTATTATTAATAGCCAAATTTGGTACAATAGTATTTACATTGAGCTAGAAAAGCCCATCACTCATATGACCCCCCCCACACATATATTTCACTCTTCGAGAGTACAATCTTGTCAAATTCAAAGACTAATTTAAACCCATTCTTGATCAACAATGACCCAAAAATTAAATTCTTGCGAATCTCTGGCACATAGAGTACATTGTTAAGAGTGAGTTCTTTCCTTGAGGTCATTTTCAGCACAGTCTTTCCTTTTCCTTCTACAGTTGAAGTGGAGGAGTTTCCCATAAAAAGTTGTTCCCCACTTTCTATCACTTTATAGGTTGTGAACATCTTCTTATCTGCACAGATATGGCGGGTTACGCCAGTATCCACCCACCATTCCTTGGGATTGCCCACCAAATATACTTCAGAGACTATTGCAGCAAGATTGATGTCTACCACTCCATCGGAAAAATAAAAATCCTCGGCTATGTTGACTTGTGCTAGCTTTTTGCTCGAACTCCCTCCGTCTTTGCGAATGTGACAATCCTTAGCGTGATGCCCATCTTTGCTGCACACAAAACACTTGCCTTTAAACCTCTTGTTGAACCCATTGTTGATCCCTTTATTGATGTTACTAGTGGATCCTTGTTTGGGACCATTGCCATCATGGTTCCGCTTCTTGTTGTTGAATTTTGACCCTTGTCCATGTTCCACAACATTTGCTTTAGCTTGCATGACATGGTTTCCTAACTTCAAGTCGGAACCACGGTTATCCTCCTCAATTCGGAGCCACACTATTAGTTCCTCTAATTTCATCTCCTTGCGCTTATGCTTTAGATAATTCTTGAATTCTTTCCAAGATGGTGGCAATTTTTCAATGATTGCCGCTACTTAGAAAGATTCACTGAGAACCAGGCCCGACCCTGCCCATAGGCCCACAAGGCCATGGCTTAGGGCCCTCAAAATAGGCCCAAAATAGGGGCCCCCTCCTATTATAAATTAGTATAATATGTTAGGTGTGTTTTAAGTCAAAAAAAAAAAATTAAAAAAGACCCAAACTTAATTTTTTTGACCCATTAAAAGGCCAACAGTTTAAGGCCCAGGCCAACAGTCTGAAAGGCCCATTTTTCTAATTCCTAACCCTGTCATCTCTTAATCCAACCTTCCCTACATTTGTTTGATAGCACACACTAGCAAGGATGAAGCACACACCAGTAGCCCAAACGAAGCAGCAACAAGCACAGGTAAATTATTATTATTTTTTATTCAATTAATTAAATATTTATCTTGTTTTTTGCACAATTAATTACTATTATAATATTGGTATTTACATCATCAAGAAAAATTTATTTAAGTTTAATAGTTCACATCACATAATTTAAAAATTTTGTGCTTTGTTAAGTGGTGGTGCTCTTGTTTTGAATTTTGATTTAAAAAAATATTTTGATCTCAGCACAACAAGCATAGGTAAACATTTTTTTTTCCTATTTAAGTAATTAAATATTTACCTTGTCTTTTGCACAATTAATTGCTATTATAATATTGGTATTTACATCATCAAGTGATACTTATTAGTTATAATGTAATGCTAAGTATTTTTTGTAATTTTAATACAAATCTTTTGTCCTTTACTTTAATTTTTTTTGTTTCATTCAATAAAAAAAAATGTGAAGGCCCTCGGTTTTGGGCCCCAAAAATCTCAAGATCGGGCTTGCTGAGAACCATCACTTCCGCATGTATGTCAAGGAGAATTAATTGGAGATCTTAAACCTGGTTAATAATCGTCTTGTAATCCATCATTTTAAAATCCAGAAAACGGTCGATAACAAATTTCTTTATACCAGCGTCCTCTGTCTTATACTTATGATCCAGAGATTCTCACAGTTCTTTAGCAGTGCTTTTAACACTATATACATTATACAGTGTATTGTCCAACCCATTGAGGATATAATTCCGACACTAGAAAATCACCATGTTTCCATGCATCGACTGCAGCAACCACTTGCTAGTCAGTTTTTTCCTCGTTCAGTGCTGGTGCCATTTCATGAGTGAAGCGAACCAAATTCAATGTCGAAAGATAAAACATCGTTTTTTGTTGCCATCTTTTAAAATCATTGCCATTGAATTTTTTTGGCTTCTTCCCATGATTTACCAGTACTGCCGGAGTCATCACTAGTACAACAGATGTGGGGATTGGAGTAATAACAGTCTCAGTACTGTTAATTTCAGTTGTCATAATTTTGACGAAATAAAATACCCCAATCACAAATTTATATACAAAAGAATTTACACACAAAATAAACATAATAATATATTGTAACAAAATTCTAATAATAAATAGTATATTACTACTATGTTATCAAAGAAATTATTAAATAGTATATTACTATTTAAAAAATCAAACAGTATATGATAACTATTTAATTTCTCGAAACAAAATATTCGTCTGTCTAATACAAATATACAAATTAGAAATCTACTTTAAGATTATTATTCCCACAGTGGTGTATGTGTGTTAATTAAATGTGTAAATAAAGTAAACAATAAAATAAAATAATTTAGAAAATAATTATATAAATTATTTTCTGAATTATATAATTATATAAATTATTTTCTGAATTAAACGCTTACAGAAATTAATGTCAAGGCTTGTGTTGGACACAATCTCATTAAAGTAGATTTCGCCATCGCTCCGGTGCTTTGAGTTTCAACCGGCGTTTACTTCCCAGGATACAATGACTAATACTTGATTTTACAGTACTATAAAATCAAGTCTGGCGAACCAAACGATGCTATAACTCTTTCTCTTTCTTTTTCTAAAAATAAATGTATAAACAGATGTAAGAGCAAAGGAGGACAAACAGAAGAAGAAAGGGAAGAAGTCTGGAAAATTTTTGATGAAAGAAATGTTGGAATGGTAGGCTTTTTATAGGAGGAAATATGGCTGTTCTGAACAAGTGCCAACCGATAGGCAACTGTTCGGATAGATTTCAACAGATAGAAAATCTGTTTGGACTGTTTGGACAGTTACAGATCTGTCCGGGAAAGGATTCAACAGGTTCAAACCTGCTCGGGTGGGTTAGGATCTGTTTGGGTGAAGGAAAAAATTTTGGACCAATTTATTTTGAATTTTGAAACTAAAATTAAAAATAAATAAATAAATTACAAATGTTTTTGGCCCAAAAAGGGGGCCAGACAAGCCCAATCCAACCTTACATCATGCACCCGTGCCCAGCCCGGATGGCGACGGCGGCGCGCGCGTGTGGTTTTTGTTTTAGGCCCAATGGGTTTAGCCCACTTCACCCATAATCTCACCCCTTCCACAAGTCCATCCCAAGTATCTCAAGCTAAGGTATATAAACTCATACAAATCCATAAGCCTTTCTAATATGGGACTAGCACATTTCACAAATGCGTAAGAAACCCACCTAAAACCATTTCCACGAACCTGAAAATGCACGTTGAATTCTCATTCATCCGGAAATGGTTTTGAGCAACCAAATACATGGTTTTATTCACTACGTGACATTAAATATGAACCAAATTAGAAACGTTAAAAAAAACGTTTGGGTCCCACCTTAATTAATGCTCAAAGTTAACAAAAAATAAGATTTTTTCAAAAGTTTCAAAAGCCATTTTCCAACAATCTTTACATGCATAGAAGTTTTGGATTTAACCTTATTAAATTGATAAGAATTTGAGCAAATGGTTTACAAATGATTATGAAATTATATTTTCCAAAGTACTTCCATGTTTTTGAGCAACCATGAAAGATCCCAAGTTTTGAAAAATGTATTTCAAAGCCATTTTTACTGTATTTTGAAACCTAGAATTTTTTAGACTCTCGAGCGGTATAGTCACCGCTCGAGCACACCTTACGAGCTTCTAGTATTTTTGCAGATTGTGTAGTCCGTTCGAGAGGCCAAGTGGTGGCTCGAGTGGTCAGGCCTCTTCAACATGTTTTTGGAAAATTACATATTGTTCATATTTTCATCCTCATCTTTTCTTGAGTATTCTTAGGCATGAATTATGACTCATTAAGGACTAATAAGCTAAGAACCAACATAAGTTAATCGATTATGAAGCAAAGTAAGAAATCAGTTTATTTGTAAAGAAAGCATAAGTGAAGTAGGAATTCAAAAAATATTCAAAAAGAAAAGAATAAGAGAAGTGGGAATTCGATCAAGAGAGTAATAGTATCTTTCGATGTGTTTGTCTGTGTGCTTTGTGTAGGTTGGACATCCAAGGAGTTATATCCGTCAAACTCACTGTGAGTAATATCTTTATAAAAATATGTTCAAAATATATTATTTTGAAAGTTATTAATTGAATGGTTTTGAGAAATGTTATTTTATACGAATGAATGAAGATCTTTTTTGTTAAATGTGTTCATGGCATCCTTTAGAGATGCCCTTGCCTAGGGGAATAATACCATGGCTCATGGACTAATTGAAATACAGAGATCTCTGATGTTAGATCTTAATTGTCCACATTGAATTATGGATTATTGATTGACCTGTAGTGGTCTCATTGGATTGACCCCAGTTGTCCTATTGGCTTCGGTATATTGTTATATTATTACTCTATTAGATGTGCCACGTATAATGGCTTGATTTGTTATTGTTAATGCAAACGGTTGATAGGAATTGTATTGGAAATTGGAAAAATATGTTTTATGAGATGATGGACTTTGTTATAGTAAATTGTTTTGATACGAAAATATGATTCGTTTTGGAATTATAAACATGTTTTTATATTATATTGGATTTCATTCATTAACTTCTTTATTTTGGTATTACTCACTGAACTCTAGCCCACCCTTCTCTCTTATATATATATAGGTGAGCAACTGGAAAACCAGCATTAGAGATTGTCTCGGAGTTTGCCCTTTTTGTCAAGCCATCCAAGATGTGCCTTCGTGATGAGGTTTTAGCTTTTGCTTTTGTCAAGCTCGCCAAGCTTTATATTTTGCCAAGTCTTATATGTGTGATCTTGGGTTGTATGAGATATGCCATTGTATATATATATCTATATATATTAAAGTGTGTTATGAATGTTTTAAATATTTTAGCTTATTATGTATGCACAGTTCAATGGATAATATTATTTTGTTTTGCTTTCGCTTTAGGCTCTAATATTATTTATATATTTTAAAATTTTGTTTTTGAGGCCGAAGGTAATATAGGATTACTAGCCAATCATGGCCTAAACCTTTAGGGACAGGTTTGGGTCATGACAGTTCGTCTTGCTAAACCTTATAAATAAATCAATTATGTTAGAAAATCATGTTGATCTAATAATTGTAATCATATGATTTATCATATTTAACTTATCAAAAAATATGGTTTTAACTATAATTTTAAAAAATGAAAAATCTTATCTCTAATTCTTGGGTTTAGATTGGTGTAGTTGAGCTCTTTAACCCACCACGGGTTTCATTTTGTTGACTATGAGTCATAATGTGTTGATCATTTACGGAAATTTTTTTTTATAAATCTAACAATCGTAAGTACTTAATTTCATTATACGTGTTATATAAAAAGGATGAATTGTACTAATTATCTTTGTAATTTGAGACTTTTGTCATTTTAGTCTCTAACTTTTTAATTATTATATATTTTATCTTAAATTTTAAATCTTGTTTAAACAAGGGCAATAAAAAATATTTCCTTTACAGACGGTCCATTTCAAGGGTAAAGTCGTTATACAACTTATTTTGTGTTCATTAACTTGTATATTGTTTGAAATGTAATGACATTTTTTTAATGAATAATGTTAAAACTTTCTTGATTATAAAGTTTTGTTTGGTTTGGTTTTTTTAATCTATTTTCAGGAAAATTTTCTAAGAAAGTAAAAATTAAATTAGTGAAAAAAATTAAAAACATATCATTTTTATATAATTTTATCTTTTGGTAGAGTAGAAATAATTCTTTAAAATAATTTTTTTATATTTATTTTCTTTAAATTAGTTTCTATGTTTTCAAAAGTCAAACATGATAATAATTTTGATATTATTATTAAACCAATCTATCAAATCAAAAAATCAAAAACTAAAAATATTTCATATATTAAACATATCGATTACATATTAAAAGTCTAACAGACATCCATTACACGATAACCATCCAAAAATATCTGTTAACAACAAATACAACCATATATTATATAATAACTATCTAAAAATATCAACAAAAACAACCACTTATTACATGATCATCATCCAAACACATACTAAAAATTAATTTGGTAAAAAGAATAAATAAATAAAAATGTAAAAGATTTATCATTTTTATATAATTTTATCTTTGGTGGGTAGAAATAATTTTTTGACATTCATTTTTGTCAAGCTAGTTTATATTTTATCAAATTGATGCCTTTGCCCTTGAAATGGAGTAACGGTGTCTTCAATTGTCCTTATTTGGAATAAAATTCAAAATTTAGGATCAAATGTATTACAATTGAAAGGTCAGGAATCAAAATAACACATATCTCAAACTACAGGAACCGTTAGCGTAATTCACTCTATGGGGAAAAAAAAAAAGAACATTATATTTTCAATATAATACTTATTGCCATTTTTTGAAACAAACATAATAAAATATCAAGTTATAATTATTGGATCAATCTAAAAATTTTCTTGGATGATCTACACAAAAGTGGTGCAATTAGGATTCTCCACACCTCTTTTGGTGAATAATTGCTCCCTAAAGAAAAATAACAACGGAAAACTCTATACATATATAAAATTTATATAAAAAAACTTTACAAGAATAACATGACAATCCCATTATTATGAATAAACTTATTTTTAATGATATTTTATTATGAAGTAAAAGGTCTACAATGAACTCATATAATTATGTATAAATATTTTATTTGTATAACGTTATTCAATAATAAATTGTGCTTAAATGCATATGTTCATCACTTACCACGTAGCTAATTCTGTTATGCATTAATACTTTCATAATGACCAAAAACAAAAATAAGGTAAGGCTTAAGTGCGCAAAAATATTAACGTTAAAAACTAGGCTGGTGCCTAACAAACGTTTAAGAACATATAAAATTTTCACAAAATTTAAACATAAATGTGAAATAAAGAAGTGGGACAACATATGGATCCACACATTTGACCCTCACATCTTTGGCTCACATTAGTGACTGATTTTATGAAAAAAAGTTTGTGCTCCTCACGCAATTGTTTACTTAATAATTGTGTAGGCCACTTTGTGGTGTGGTGTGGTGTGAGATTGTGTGTTTTACTCTTATGAATGTGAGTTTGATATATTTTATGATTTTGTATATAATTGTTTATTTCTTTTCAAATTTGGATTATTTTGGGACTTCAATTGTCCAATTTCACATAATACTTCTCATGTTTGAAATTTATCTCTTATTGATTAATGAAAATAAAATAAAATAAAAAGGGATTATTTATTGGGTTCTCAGACTATATATCCAAATTTGGATTTTTTTTTTCCCCAAAGGTCTACGCGCAAAACTATTCAATCCATAAGGACATGATTTTACAAAATTACCAAACTACCCATTCTCCATTCTACTCCCCATTCTCCTTGCACATGTTATCTATAGAAAATCAAACCCACTCTCTCTCTATCTCTGAACAAGTGTGATGTCCCGGTCCTTTTTAAAATAACCTGAGTATATTAATTCAAAATTTATATTTCTTATTGGAGTCTTTACTACTTTTGAATCTCATGAATCACGTTGTAACGCCCTAAATTTCTACCCCAAATGATAATGCAACAATCATGGCTCTCTTAAAGGAAAACCAAATTTAACTTCCCATACTTGCATTACATAATAATAATAGTTCCTTATGCGATATTACATTGATTCAACATCAAGTAAATAACCAAATAAGCACCCCCAAGAGTTTACAATCTTCCAAGGCTTAAACCTGGTACACAAAATGGTTATTCAAACCCACACATACATAGCCCTTGGCTTACAAATAGGATCACAGCAAATGAGAACTTTAGTGCTCTCAACACACATTTCTACGCCCTCAATTAGGCTTGCACAAAAATCCGGTAGGGTGAGCATAAAGTCCAGTAAGAAATCCTTAACAAAGTATATACATTTTATACAAGTCTCAAGAGATGAATGCACATGCCATGCCATGCCTTTTTGAAAATAAAACACATCTTCATCTTTTGAAAACCATCATGCTCAATGATGTTATGCAACTTCAACTGTTCAAAATTTATCTATTTAATTAAAGGGGGCGGTAAATACAACTTTGGTAATCCCTAGGTCGGTGTCTGCAAGTAGACTATATGAGTACTACCAATTGTCATTTTTACCGGTATTAACCAGAAGGCTCGACACCTATCCGCGCGACTTTCTGGTCTTTCACCAAGGACACTCAGGCTAACTTAAACAATTTCATCTACACCACCTATCAAGACTTACCACCGTATTTACCCCAAAATCATTTCATGAAAACCCATTTTCCAACATTTTTTTCTCAATGCAAATTTCCAAAACTTAACATAGTCCAATGAATTGAAATGCCAATGTATGCTTAATAATGCAATGCAACATTACTTCCATATTCAATTGTTCCACACAATATACCATTGTGATCAAAATTCCCAATCCTCTTTTCAACACAATTCCACAAGATGAATATATATATATATATATATATTTTTATATCCAATTCATTTAAGAGAATAACGTAATTCCCACATTTCGAGCAATCTCAACAATTTAGTCAATTCAAGACTAAATCAACATTTTGACAACAATTTCCAAAATAAATAACATTTCTCATTTTTTTTTCACAAAATTCGTCATTTATATATAAATAAACAATTTTCAAAACATCCATTTATTTTGGTACACAAAATAAATATGACAACATCTTCCAAGGATTTTCAACATCTTTCAAAGAAAAGACTTAATTTCTAGGTTTTCTCACCAAAGCCATTCATCTCAAAGATATTTAGAAGAATCTCCCCAAAATCATCTTTCTTCAATCAATATGGTTCAAAACCTTCAATTTCTATTTTAAAAGGAAAAGAAATTAAACACTCTTTCAAAATCACTTATTTTCTTGAAATCAACAATCAATTTCTCAAAGCTAATCAAAGGATGATTTCGAAAATCATCTAGATCTTGCAAAAACATATATATAACTCTAAGAAAATCCCTACCTCAAGTTTTGAAGAAGAAATGAGATGAAACCCCCAAAATCAACGGTGTTGAAACTCGATCTTTACCGCACACAACGAAGCCCTCAAGATGATAACCAACTTTGGTGAAGAACTTAGGTCTAAATCCCAATGGATTTGGAGAAATCAAAGAGAGAAGATGACTTCTAGAGAAAGAAGCTCCCGATCTAGAATTCTGAAGAGTTTTAGAAAGGGAGAGGACTGAAAAAGTGATATGAAATATCAGATTCATGTCAAATACACTAACCCAGTACTTTTGCAGACAGGTCAAGCTTCTGAAACCAAACATTCTCCGCTCGAGCGCATAAACGGCCGCTCGACCAAACAAGCAACTTCGAATGCATTTTGCATTTTTGTTTTGGGGGCGCTGCCCCTCAACCCCGCCAAGGTGCTGCCCTAGGACCCGCCAGGGGGTGCTACTTCCTGGACCCCCGCAAGTTGACCGGGCAGCTCGACCCCCGCCAGGGCGCTGCCCTTGGACCCCCGTGAGCTGACCGGGCAGCTTGACCCCCGATCGGCCCAGTCAAAATGGCAAATCATGAAAGAAGAATCGAAACCGGGATCGCTACACACGTGTTGTCACTCTTCTCTTTATGATTATTCATTCTTGTCCAAAAGTGTATTTTGAGACGTCAACTTGGGTTTTTGGGTGTTGGATTGAGTCCGGGAATACTGGAAATGCTCTAAGGTTGATTTTAGCCTCAGTTGAAAGTTGAGTCCACTCAAGCGGTCCTTTTGTCGTTCAAGCGATAAACCGCCCATCAAAATTCTTTGTTCTGAAGTCTGAAATGCTGGGAGTGTGATTTCATCGCTCGAGCAAAGGTTTGACTTCTCGAGCGGTCTATTTGCAAAAAAGAGAGATTCTGGGAGTTTGAATTCACCACTCGAGCACAGGATTCATTGCTCTAGCGGTTTGTCTAGAGTCAGATTCATAAAATGTGTCCAATCACTTAAAATCTGAGACAAATAACTTTTTCTTCACTTTTTCATTTCATACTCTCTCTCTCTCTACACTATGATGATTGCCTCTTTAATTAAGTTAATTATGTGTTTAATGTTGATCATGTGATTATGTGTTAATTGTGAATTAGGAGCCATGTATTTTATGTATTGTGTTGGTTTGTTCCATGTATTATTGGGAACAGATACATATAAGAGCGAATTAAACCTGCCTAGTTCGTTAATTTTAACAAGAAAAAATTAAGCAATAGGAAAGGAATTAGAGCCTGATTCACCTTAGTATAATTTCATCTAGTGTAATTAAAATTTGAAGATGATAAGATTAATTTAACTTGAGTCAAATGGATTTTAATTAATTTCTTAGCTTTAGATGATTTTACTTAATTTATTAGTCTAATTAATTTGAGCCTAGTGTTTTCATTCATACTCATCAAATTGAATACATGAAGAGAGTTAAGAGAGAAGTGTAGTGGGCCTTGATAAGCTCAGGTACATATATGTAGGTACATACATGTAGAGAGAGTGAAAGCTTTTGCTGGTGAGAGTTCAACAAAGAGTAAGAAAGAAAGGAGAAGAGAAGAACTTAGAAAGAAAGTAGAGTCTCGACTTGAATTCTCCATAAGCATCAAAGCAAGGTAGGCTTTCTTTTAATTTCTTGAGTTAGAGACTTCTTTGTCCATCATCTTTAGAGATTGAAGTTTAACTTAGCATAATTGATGAGGAATTAGAATTTTGGCTCATACAATGAAAAGTTAATACATGCATGGCTCAAAATGGGCAAGATGAGAAATATAATTTAAGATAGCCTCATGCATGACATAATTCTTGAATTGCATGCCCATTCTTTTGTTGTCTTGCATGAAAGTTTTAACTTGAAGGGAAATTCCATGGGAATTGAGTCTTGAAGCTCAAGATTTCAATTTTCTAACTTTGAAGTTCAAGATTTCATATCTTTTTCAAAACTTTGAATTATTTAAATGGACAATTGAGTTTCTTTCAAAGCCATGGTTTGTAATCAATGTTTAAAGCTCAAATTCTAACATGATTACATGAGGTTTTGGGTGTGTATTGCATGAAAATGGTGTTGTTTTTGTACAAGTATTACACTGCCAAAACAGGGCAGATTTCGGCCTCAAACAAACCTAGCACCGCAAGTGCGGCCTGGGGCTCCGCACGTGCAAAAAACAGGGCAACTTTGTGTTACAAACTGAAATAAAGGCAGGTGCGGGGGGCACATATGGCACTAGTCCCGCACGTGCAACCGAGTCCTCCGCACGTGCGGCCCTTTTGGACTGCCCCGATTTGCTTTTCGCTCCTCTTTTCTACCTTCTGGGCCTCTGTTTCCATGGTTTTAAAGTGTTTTTCATGTGCATTGCATCTCATGAGTGAACAAATGAAAGTTGGAACCGAATAAGTGAACAATGGATAAAAATTGACTAAATAACAACGAAGCAAATAGAAATAGAAGTGATTGAATCCGGCATGGATGTAATTAAGTTGTTGTGCTTGAATTTGTTTGTTTAGGTCGGACGTTGCATCTTTAGTGCATAATTAGCACGTGTCCTACGAAGCCCACTGTGAGTAACAATGTTATAAAGTTATGTTCAATTATAATTATTTTCTGAATGATTAACTGTACTAGTTTTTTAAATGATATTGTTTACTGAATGAATGTTTGTCCTATTTTATGAACTGTACTCGTGGCATCCATAGCAACTGACTATTACTGCTACTGCTATTGTTACTATTACTGCTACTGTTACAGAGATCTCTGTCAGTTCCAATGTGGGAACTACTGTTTACTGTTTTGATGGTGAAAAATTTAGAAACCCTAGATGTTGATTTGTGATTATGTATCAATAATAAGCAGTAGAAAACAATCTCAATCAAATAATCAAGAGAAAGAGACACAACGATTTTTACGTGGAAAAACCACAATTGGACACCTCCAACTGTGATAAAAAAACCACGGGCAACTGCCACAAGACAATCCACTAAGAAGATATAAAGGAATTACACAAGTATACTTTCAATTATCTAGCGAATCCACAACGCCTAATTGAACCAACCTCTATGTGCCTCTTCCAACCCCATCTTCACCACGGAATTGTCTTTCTGATGAGCCACTCCGGATTCCACCAAAGCTTCAGGCTCGAATTCTTCAGAATTCACAACTGAAGAACAACTCTCTCTTTTGTGTATAACAAACAAATCTTTGATGTACACTCTTTAAACCATGAGTTGAATACTCAATAAAACATCAAAGAAAATAACAAAATATCCCCAGATATAAATCTTAAGAACCACAAAGAAGATCTGGAGGAAAAATTAATGAATACCTTAGTTTTGGGAGAAAACTAAGTATTTATAGAGAACCAAAAGTAATCCTAGATTGGAAAGAAAACAAACTCCTTGAGAAATCCGGATTCTGAGGCTCGCTCGAGCGAAGGTTTGCTGGCTCGAGCGAGGAGTGTATTTTTCGTGATTTCTACTAGTGCCTTGGCTCGAGCGAGAACTCCTTGGATCGAGCGAGCAAACTTTCGCTCGAGCGAGCTCTTCTTGGCTCGAGCGACCAATGGCAGACATGCAATTTTGAATGCAATTTTGCATTTTGCTTCGACCGCGAGCTGACCGGGCAGCTCGACCCCCGTAATAATCAGCGAAGTGGCAATCTTGAAAGCATTGACATCACAAACTTCTCTGTATGGCTCAATTCGGGTTTGGATTTGCATCTAATAAACTCATAGCCTCACTGAAATAAAAGTGCGAAAATAAATACATCTGAAAGGAGTTTTGTCAAACGGGGTTGCCAAAAATAAAAACCTAATAGATGGTTATCAATTGACTGTTCGGTCTTTTAAGACCTACTGTATTGTTCAGCTATTGGATGTACCACGTATGACTGCTATGATTCCTATGTGACAGATGTGATATGGAATATGAGATATTGATTGAACAAATAACCTACTGATACAATTGACTGTTTTAAATACTAAAAGGACATACATTCTTAACTCCTTTACACATTTGTTATTCACTAGGCTTTAACTCACTGTTTATATATATGTATGCAGGTAATCAGGCACCTGAGCAGAGTTAGCAACGTCGACCCGAATTCGTTTTGTCAAGCCAACTCGTTGCGTCTCACTACGAGACTCCGATCCGTTGTTGTCAAGGCTTTTTGGGTGATCTATTTCCACCCTTTTTGGAGACTTATTAAATGACAAAGTACATGTTTATGCTTTATTTTTGACTTGGGATTTAATTCCCTAACATGTCTTAAATGATTTGGACTTAAACTTTATGTATCTATTGGACGTGGACTTAGACTTATACGTGCATTGGTATTCGTATATATTCTTATGGAAGTTATCTGTTCATTTACGTCCCCACAACTCTTTGGACTTTATGTTTTAATATGTACAGGTTTCCACCTCATTATTTGATTGTAATTACTGCTAATTAGGCCTTTGAAAATCACGGATTACTAGCCGGTTACGATGCTAAACCCTTAGGGGCAGGTTTGGGTCATGACAACACTTCACTCTACTCTCTTTTCTCTCATCTCTCTCTAGAACACACCCACCAACCCTCTTAAATTCTTGATCCTCCAAATCCATTGGAGATTTGACCCTAGTTCCTTCATCAATTTTGGAGAGCTTATCAAGGGTACAACGTGTGTGGTGGAGATCGGATTTCAACATCGTTGATTTTTGGGGCTTTTCTCATCTTTTCTCTCCAAGCTTGAGGTATGGAGTTTCTTAAAGTTATATATATGATTTTAGCATGTCTCTGTTTATTTTTAATGTGATTATTGTGTTGGAAGTTTGAAATTTGGTGTGTTGAGTTTTGGAGATGTTGAGAAGTGATTTGTTTTAAGATTTTGCATAAATTGATTTGTTTTATGAACTTATGAAACTCTTGAAAGTCTCTTGATGAAAACATCTTTTGAAAATAGGAGAAATTATTTTTGGAAGAAAACCCTAGGTTTGAAAAAATTGGAGAAAAGTTGAGTTTTGTGAATATTCCTGAAATGATGGGTGTTTATTTCAGAAAAAATGATGAAATTGCTTTTGTTGATATATATTGCTAAGATATCCATGAAATTGATGGATTGTTGTTGGATAAATTGCCATGAAATGGCATGGTTGAGATATGTTTAGATTATGCAATTTGATATTGGATTGTGAATATGGAAATGTGTCATATGTTACATGTATGTGGATAGTCATATTATTATTTGAAACATTGAAGAAAAATGTTGAGAATTATGAAAAAATGTATAATGGGATTATATATATATATTTTTTCAATTGCATTTCATTCACTTGCATAGCTTTTGAATATCGATTATTATAGCTATATTTTGGAAATTGAGTCATTATTTTCAGAAAACAATTGATAATCTTGAAATATTTTGGGGTAAATACGTTTGGTAAGTCCGAATAGGAGGTGTAGTTTGGTATTGTTTAAGTTAGTCTAAGTGTCCAAAGTGAAAAATTGAAAACACACGCGGAATATATACAATGTGTCTTATGGTTAGGAACTAGTAAAGTGGTGATTGGTAGTACTTGATGTGCCTACTTGCAAACATCAGTCTAGGGATTACCTAATTTGTATTTACCACCTCGTATGTACATTTTGAATTCATTGAGATAATGTATTTTTGGAAAAAAACATTGCATGCGGTTTCAAAATAGATAAAGTTATAGTTTTTGAAGCATGGCATTGCATAGCATTCATGTTATAAAACTGTGTAAAATATATATACTTTGTTAAGATATTCCAACTAGATTTTGTACTCACCTCTACTGGATTTATGCAGGAAATGATATGGTGATCCCGCTTAATTAAAGGCGTGAGAATTGTTTTTGAGAGCATGAGACTCTTTTCTTTTCTTTTTTATTTTGACAAGCCAAGGTTTTTGATATGTATGAGTTCCAATAACTATTTTTGTGTAACCTGGCATATGACTTGGAACTTGTAGCCTATGGGGCACTCCTTTGTGTTGTTTCTTTTACATTATCTGTCTCACATGCTATGGATTCATACTTTTGAGAAGATTGAATATGTATTGCATGTGAACATCTTTTATATATCTCTCGTATACCAAGAAATACAACTACAAAGATTTGAATTGCTTAATGTTGATTGGAGTTCATAATTATTCATCGATATGGAACTAAGTCAAAATCATTATAAGTTAATTATTTAGGGGCGTTACAACAGGTCAAACCAAACCAACTTCTCTCTCCACCTGTTGAAAATCAAACCCACTTTATATGTATATATCTCTCTCTCTTCTATTATCACACCCCTCAAACAAACCCTGGAATACCACCTCTCTCTCTTCAACAAAGGTTCACATCCCTCCATCGTTTCCTTCTCGCCTCCCTCTCTCCGCCACTATCACCCCTACGGCCGCAGAGTCTTCACCGTCAAGTGGGCGATCGTTCCATCACCACCACCGCTGTCCATGTTTTGGCGATGTCCTCCATGTTCTATTTCTCCCACCCTAAAACTAGTTGATTCATCTGAATCACAACCTTGGAATGCTGAATTTCTAACCAGATCTGTACAATTAAATCCTATGGGTGTCACCAGACATGCACGGTTAGAGTTGTCTCTGTCGGTCGTTATTGCGCTTCCGTCACGCCCACACCAAAAGTGTCATCAGCAGCTGTGGTTTTCGGGACACCGGCGGTGTTGGCAGTGTTGGTAGTGGTGGTAACTGTACACCAAACGATTTCTTTATCAGTCTTCACATTCCTTACCATCAGTATCACTCCTTAACCTCGATCATGTTCCAATTCTACAATTTTGTGTATATATATACACATGTTTGTGAATTTTAGTTGTGTTATTCAAGTTCAATTTATGTGATTCTTCAGATCTGATGCTCCGTGAGTGTGATTTTTGATCGATACGAATGTTATATCGGTGGTGTATATACAGCAATGAGTGCAATTATTTGCGCCGTCGTTGTATATATCAGGAATGTTGTTGTATATGGGGACATTATGGTTTGATGTTGTTGTTGTTAGCAAGATTAGTGGTGGTAGTGGTTCTCCGATGGGGTCTGCGTATCTCCCAATGCAATTTCATCGCTTTAATCGATGGAATCTGTTAATGTATATAATCTGATAGTGGCAATGTAGTGGACATATATAATGTGTATAATATGATAGTGGTAGATAGTGGAAATATATAGTGGTAGATATAGTGGTAGATAGTGGAAATATATAATATGTAAGTGGTATATAATGGGTTTAATGGGTTATGATGATGTTTGTAATATCTCCTAATGTAATCAATAAGAATCAATCAATAATAATAATCTCTTTCTCTATTTCTCTATACATTAATTATTTCTACATGGTATCAGAGCTATAAGATTTAGGCCTGTATTTATTTTTCACCGGCGGGCAGCCGGCGGGCACCTTTGCCTTCGCTGCTCGCTGGAATTTGCTAAACATAGCTTCGAGTTCTTCGCCATTAACGGCGGCAACATACTTGCTGAAAGAGAGAGAACTCCTCCTGGAAATCCCCCTGTTCCTTCATTGAATGGAAGTGAGTCTCAACCACCGTCAGCTGCTCCAAGAAGCGGTTCCACGTTTTCAGTGTCACAATCAGAGAGCAACCATCTCTTAAGACCAATCAGAAGCAGTTCAGTGACTCGCCCTTCAATCCAATTAACTGCAGCTGGCTTCTTGTCCGAACAAAAGTTCCCAGAGATGCCGATTACATCCATGTCTGGAAAATCAATTTGAAGGGATTCCAAAACATTCTGAACACCTTTGGACACCAGGTTCATCCCCATTGCGTCTCCTATGCTGCAGCTGAATCTCATGAAAAGATTTTTTCCTGCAATGGAACATTGAATACTTTGGAGCCTTGCAAATCTGCTCTCCTTGTTCCTTACTTCTCTTGGAAATATAGACATCGCCGCCACCATTCCAACACGGCTTCTCTAGAGCGCAATGAAGTGTTTGTTCCCAAACTTAAGTCCAGCATTGGATGGTATTCCAAATATCTTAACAACCCACCTGGCCGAATTCTCACAGTCATCATCACACTGACTCTAGGCTGGCCGCTATACCTCATGTTCAACGTTTCAGGCCGACATTATGATCATTTTGCATGCCACTGTTGTTTTGGGGTATCTGGCTATTGCTTTTCTTGCTGTCTCGACTGTGGCTGGGTACTTGTCTTTGTTTTACCCTTACAAAGGAAAGTCTACTCCGCAGACTGTTTTGTTCAGAAGCACTAGCTTTCTTGTATTCTTCAATATTGCTTTGGGTACAGCTGGATTGGCAGCAGCGTTTCTGTTGAGGCCTACAATAACTGAGCAACTTCAAGGACACCCATCTCTCTCTCTCTCTACTCAAGGACACCCACCACTATGTCCACTTTTCAACTCATCCTCCACCACCTTTTGCACACACCCAATACCCATTTTATTTTTAAAACCAATCTTCATCTTTGCATCCCACTCACCGACTCCCTCAAATCTCCACTTTCTTTATTTTATCTTATCTTTCTTTTTCTTTAAAAAAATAATAATAATAATAATAATAATAATAATAATAATAATAATAATAATATATAATTAATTACTTTTAATCCCTCCAACAGACTTTGCAGTCTCTGTTGTTGAACCCAACTTTCTTTATTTTATATATATATCTATAATATTTTTTTTTTTCACATTTTATTTCAAATTATTTTTACTCTTTTTTTCAAATCTCATTCATACCATATCACTTTGCACACCAAACCTTACCTTATTTTATTCATCTCGGGGATCAATCCGATCACAATTTTACACCACCAAAAAAAAAAAAAAAAACCGGCCTTATTTTTTCACCTCTTCAGCTGTTCTCTTCTTTTTGCCTTTGTCTTGGGCGTCCCTTGCCGGTGCTGCCTCCGTATTTCCCACGCCGCCGAGCACGTTCACTTCCCGTTTCTCCTCAACTGTCACATATGGCGGGCCTCCAAATCTGAGCATCACGGTGGTCTTCCGCTTCAGTTCCTTATTTTCTGCCTTCAGCATACATATCTCTGCTCGGCATCCGTATACATGCTCTGGAGCAGAGCCAGTTGGGCTTTTACCTGTTGCACCTCATTTGTTCTACTCTGAAGCCGGTGCGACAGGTTGTTGACCGCCATCATTGTCTCAACACATGACTTCAAAGTGTAATAATTCGCCTCCATATCCGATTGTGCAGCCATTCTTTGCTCCACAGACAGCATCGGAAAGTTCAACGGCGCAAAACCAGGGGCGCTTGGTCCAGAGGCGCTTGGTTGAGGTTCAAAGGCCATATTCTGGGTTGTGGCCTCGTTGAGGTCGGGAAAGAGAGTAAGACCACGGGACGAAGAGGCTATGTTTTGGGTAGCTGAACGGGAAGAAGAGGCCATATTCAGGGTTGGTTGTAGAGTGTTTCAGGGATAATCTCTCTCAGCAAAAACGAAGAGGTTTTCAGAGGTTTTCAGCAAGTGTTTTGTTCTGTCTAAGCCTCAGCCTCCGTCTTCGTTAAATAGCCACAACAGCCACGCGTATCGCGCGTCGCTCGGCGCTAGACGACAAATCGGCGCGCCTTTTGATGGCTCGACTTTTGATGGCTGTCGGGCACGTCTTTTGATGGCACGCCTTTTGATGGCACGTCTTTTGATGGCACGCCTTTTGATGGCACGCCTTTTGATAAGATTGGGCACGCCTTTTAAGGGTTCGACAAGACTCGGTAAACTGTCCCGACTTTAATTCCGGTTAGCTTCTATATGGGTCCGACAAGACTCGTAAACTGTCCCGACTTTGATTCCGGTTAGCTTCTATATGGGTCCGACAAGACTCTGTAAACTGTCCCGACATTGATTCCGGTTAGCTCCTATATGGGTCCGACAAGACTCTGTAAACTGTCCCGACATTGATTCCGGTTAGCTCTTATATGGGTCCGACAAGACTCGGTAAACTGTCCCGACATTGATTCCGGTTAGCTCCTATATGGGTCCGACAAGACTCGGTAAACTGTTCCGACATTGATTTCGGTTCTCTACTACAACGGTTCGACACAGCCATGTAGTGTCTTCTACAACGGTCCGACATGACCCCGTAAACTGTTTTCTACAACGGTCCGACATGACCCCGTAAACTGTTTTTTACATCGGTCCGATATGACCCCATAAACTATCTTCTACAACGGTCCGACATGACCCCATAAACTGTCTTCTACCTTGATCTGCCATAACCATACGGTCTTCTATAACGGTCTGACACGACCATACAGTGTCTCCTATCCACTTTTATTTTCAGTTTATTTTTCTGTTTTGTTCCTCTCTCCAAACTCAAGTTAATTAGTTCCTAACCCCCTTGAGTTTGAGGGGGGCTGTTAATGTATATAATCTGATAGTGGCAATGTAGTGGACATATATAATGTGTATAATATGATAGTGGTAGATAGTGAAATATATAGTGGTAGATATAGTGGTAGATAGTGGAAATATATAATATGTAAGTGGTATATAATGGGTTTAATGGGTTATGATGATGTTTGTAATATCTCCTATATAAGGAGTGTCATTTGGTCTTGTAAGATGAGGAAATAGAATATCAATCAAGAATCAATCAATAATACATACAATTTATTCTCTTTCTCTATTTCTCTATACATTAATTATTTCTACAGAATCTACCACCAGCGTTGCTGTAAAATCAAAGAGAATGTGACAGCGGAACTGGCGTTGTCGCCGATGATTCTGCCATTATTTCATGTGTATGGATTTTTTGCGACGACGGCAGCGATAGGAGAAACTCTAGTTCATATATATGTATATACTATGAAGACTGTTCCAGGAGAAGTCATATCTACAAAGACAATCTCTCTCTCCAAATTAGCCAAAGTTCTTTCCAACTTCATTGCCGCCGAGACTGGAGCTTCCAAGCAGTGTCCTCGTACCTGAGTTGCGCTTCATCCTCATTCAATGTATTGGTTCAGTTCTACAAAGAGCTTAAGAACTCGAAGTTCGATTGCATAGAGAGTACAAATAATGAAAAAAAATGAATAGATATGAGGAGAGAGAAGATGATGAACAGTTTCAGATGCCAAAATGGTTCAGATTTATTCAAAATGGCTCAAATCTAAACATATATATTCAACAGATAAGAAAAAAAAGTTTAAAAAATTTAACAGATAAAAATGATTTGAATAGATAGTCTAAAAAATAAAACAGATTAAAAAAAATAGATTTGAACAGATAAGAAAAGATTTCAGCGGATAGGTTAAACAATTCAACAAATAAGAAAATATATGAATAGATAGATATAAATTTGAACAAATAGTCAAAAAAAATTAAACAAATAGATATAAATTTGAATAGATCGAAAATAATTTGAACAAATAGATATAAATTTGAATAGATAGTCAAAAAAATTAAACAGAGGAAAAAAAGGTCAACAGATAAATTAAGAAGTAAAATTAAAAATAAAATGTTCTTCAAAACAATAAAAATGACTTCTCACCAAACTATTTTACAAAAAATGTACCTCTTACCAACAAAACATATATACTAAATCTAATACCTTATACTCTCCTTAAATTGGACTTTTCAACAATTTTCTCTTATATATTTTGCCAATCTCCTACAATAATTATAGTTAGATATTAATAATTATTTGCATAAAATAAATGATAACAAATGCTACATGGACATTGTTTAATCCATTCAATCGTAATTGGTTATCATGTAAAAGATTTTTTTTTTTCTTTTTTTTTTTTGGAAATTACAAATATATTGTTAAGGTTTTCCTGAAGAGTAATATTAAGTTTCATGAAAAAAAATATTATCAAAAGTTTCAAGAAACTTTAAAAAATAACCTAGAGTAGAAGGTAACAAAACAGGACAAGCGGCTCACCTTAATGCAAGTATGTTTTAATTTCGAAGTCTTAGTTTTGCAAATAGTATAAACTTAGTTTTTTTTCTTATAATGGTTTATGATTGATAGGTTATAATTTAGTGTATATAATTGTATAATAATATATAATAAAATATCACAAACTAATTCAGGGAGAATCTTCATGAAATTTTTCATGATAATTCTTTAATAAAACCTAGCATTATTCTTTACTAAAATACAAATTCCTCTCATTTAAAAAATTGCAGATTCACCCTTTTGAAATTTGTCTATTAACAAGGTTTATAATAAAAGTAAAATGACCATTTTACCTTTCACACTAAATGAAAATGACTATATTACCTTTTATCTTTTTCTTCCCCTTAAATCTCTTTACTTTCCTTCCATCAAGCATCCCCCACCACAGTCACTCTTTAACCACTGCCCCAAACTTTTCTCTAATTTCCCCAACCCCTATCTTAGGGGTGTAAATCTAGCCCAGTTCGGCCCATGTCAAGTCTCGCGGGCTCCTATCAAAATTTGGACCGGGTCGATCTACGAGCCAAAAAATTAGGCTCAGGCCCAAGGGTATTCGGTCCTTGGACAGGCCGGCTCAATGAGCTTAGGCCTGGCCTCGGGCTTGGGTCGAGCTTGGACGGGTTTGACCATTTTTTTTTGTTTTTTAAAATTTTTTCTACTAAAATTTTATTATTTTTCATTAAAAAATACATTGAGCCTCGGCGCGGGCAGGACTGTGAACCAAACCCTGAGGAGGCTTTAAGCAGGCCGATAGGTTGGGCCACAGGCCGGGCTCATGTGCCGAACTTTAAAACGATGGCTTAGGCCCTAGCCCAGGAGTTCAGGCCCAGGCCCATCTCGGGCCGTAGGCTGACTTCGCGCCGCCCACTTGTCGCTGGCCATTTTTACACTCATATCCTATCCTTTTATAACTCTTTCACCCTGTGCTGTCACCTCTCAAGTCTCTCTCGCCTTAATTGCCACCTTTACCCCCCTCATATCTCAACTGTTACTTATCTTCACCTCAACTGACTATACCATCCCTTCTCTCGCCTAAGCTCCCCCTCATTTACCGTAGTAGATCGCACTAGATCGCAAATAAAACTATCAATTCAATTAGGACGTTGGAGAGAGAGAGAGAGAGAGAGAGAAAAAATTATATAGGTAATGTTCATTTGATGGTATTTCCATTGTAGTAATGGTCTCTACTAAAGTTGCCCACCAACCAGCCCCTTCCTCAGCTCAAATCATTCGTTAGAAAAATCATATTCATCTTATAATTCTAAATATATAATTTCATCATATTTATTTTTAAAAATAGAAGATAAATATAATTTTAAAAATATGTCTAATTATTTTAAAAAATATAATAAAATTATACAATTATAAATATCGAATAAATTTAATTTGTTTATAAATAATTTATACATTATGACTTTAAAAAGAAATTAATTAGATCATTAAAGTGATCTCGTGGTATGCATGTAGACCTAATCTATAGAGTTACAAAGCTATAAGTTAGGGAGTGTTTGGGAAGTTGGCTATTTTAGTAGGTTATTTAAATTTTTGATTATTTTAATAGGCTAAAATAGTTATATTTGGGAAGAGAGTTAGGCTCTGTTTGGTACAGCTCTGAAACGTTAGTTTCAGGGCTTATTTTGCACATGCTGTTTGTTTATGAGTTTCAAAAATTAATTTCACATTTACTTTTGAAAACTCGGTCGAAAGCGGAAAAATTTTGGCTAACCGGTCGTCCGGCCGGTTAACCGGAATAGTACAAATATTTATTTTTTTATTTTTGCAATTGACACATATTAATTTTTATATATTCGGAAAAAATATTTTTCGAATTTTTTAAAATGTTTTATGAGTTTTAATAGAATTTTGAGTTGTGTGTTTGGTTATGAATTGTAAGTTTTTGTATCAAATATCATATGTCACGTCAAAAATTTTTCACTCAATTCAAAACTCTTTCACCAAACAAATTTTCCACACTTAAATCACAATTCCAAAACTCACAAACTTAAAATACAACTCCTACTTTCAAATCATATTTAGAAAACTCTGTCAAACGCTACTTTAGATTTTTTTACAAGTGGATGTGATATTTGTGAGAAAAATAGTGAACTGATTATAAATTTAATGTGATATTTTATCACATTAACTATTTTAATCTATTTTAGTATTATTTTAATCCAAAAAGCCAAAAAAGAAAACATATTGCCAAACACCCTTAATAGGTATTTTTTCTGACAATTTCATTAAAAACCCACGCATCTCCATAAAAAAGAGAGGCACTATTAACAATAAAATAAAATAATCAAATTCTTTCAAATGTGAATTTTCAAAAAATGTGATTTTAAACAATTGAAATTTCAAGTTTAAGTTATTTGATTAGCATGCTAGGTTAAATAGGTTACCTCTTGGAACAGTTTAATATTAATCTCAACATAATATTCTCTTTTTTTTTATTTTTAATTTTTATTAGAACCATCGTACTCCTATTATGAATTCAGCCTCTTGGTGGGCAGCCTCCTTGTTATTGCTACTTGCTAAGCCTTTTTTCATGGTGTTTGATGGGGGATTATGCGAGCAGTTTATAATTTATTTTAATTTGAGAGTTTATACCAAATTGTTTAGTATAATTTCTGTTTATAACTTATTACATAAAAATAATTTAAATAAACTAAAAAAAATTAATTTTTCAAAAGCTAGGAAGGAATATTTGTAGCTTCTGCTTTACAATTATTAATTTTTAACTTAAAATAATTTCCATCAAACACCTTATTGTTGCGTGCATACCACCATACTCCAAGCTACCAATACCCTGCTCTAGTTTACTAGCACCACCACGTTTACTACCCCTACTTTAGTGGTAGCAAATGGACAAATATGAGCAAGTCAAAATGGGTTATATATTTAAAGCAATTTAATTCAAACCCTCCTTCCCAATTTAATAAATGAACTTAAATAAATTGGGTTAAATTGAATACGGAATGGACAAAGAAACGTAAGCAACCCATTTATTTATTTATTTTTATCACAAAAAAAATCTTTTTTTTTAAATTTTTTTTGATTTATTTTAACCTCAGTCCAACCTCAGTCTGATTTCCTCAACACTAACCTCTAGAGTTCAGTCCGATTTCCTCGACGCATTTTCTACACAATACACATCACTTATCTTTGCAAATCATTGAGTTAGCATTCATAAGAGAATAAATAAATAATTAAATAGATTCACTGAATAATTTGAAAAACAAAATATCAAATTTTAGCGTCGACACAAATTTATCAAATACAATTTGATTTTAAATTTTCAAAAATAATTTTGAAGTTTTTTTTATTATTTTTTTATTTTTATTGTTTTTCATATTTTAGTCAATTTTAAATGCACCTAATATAAATTTACTTAAAATTAAATTATTTATAAATAAATCTAAAAAAAATAAAATATGAAAGCATTTTAAATTTTTAAATTTTTGTATTTAGTAAATTTTTACACTTTTCAAATATATATCTAAATTAAGGCCTCGTTTGGCAAATGTCCCTTTTAGTCAAAAAGCCAAAAAGTTACTAAAAAAACCAAAAAGCCAACAACCTATACCAAAAAGTCAAAGATTCCCTTTTCTCTCTACTTTTTGCACATCTTTTCGTAAAAAGCCAAAAAATCATCTCAAACATACTAATTTTTTTCACATCACATTTTAACCAAAAAGTCAAAAAGTTACTTAAAAAACCTGTTCTCAAACTAGGCCTAAGTGATTTTAAACCGTGATTTACCTCTCTACACAGCAAGCAGTTATAGACAGTGATACGAAAAGATTCACAAAGGCTAACATATAAAGAGACGCTCACAATTACCTCATAATTCTTAATTGCACGTGGAAAACTTACCGCTGTATAGTGTGTGTATATATATATAGGTACTGTTAGACTTATGGAGATTTATCATGGGTCTCGTTTTGATAATCTGAACCGTTCAATATGTAGAACTTGTCAAATATTATATACCTGTAAAAAATCACTTTGATCGGATATCGATAACTACGTCATCAAATCAATTTTGTATAAAAAAATAGACGGTGAAAAAATAATTAGTTGACAAAAATCTGATCCGATGAGATAGTTATCGATATCTAATCAACGTGAATTTTTATAGCCATATAATACTCAACGAGTTCTATATATTGCACGGTTCGAATTATCGAAACGGGACACATAGTAGACCTTCACAGGCCCAATAGTACCCTCCAGTCTGATCACGAACGGTATAGAAATCCAACCCTATATATATATATATATATATGTGCAAATGCCACTTTGGATAATTGAAAATAAAAATGTAATATTAAAACATGTGTTGCATAGATGTAATACTAACTTCAACAAACGAGTCATATAAGGAAGGTAGATCAACATGAATTTATAGGTCAGATAATTTTTGCAATGTCGTTGACAATTTAGTCGAAAACAATTTCGCTACCTTATTCTTCTTTCTCCTAGTCACCCACACACAATAATAATAATAGGATAAATTACAATTGCACCCTCTAAGATTTAAATTTAATACATATCACCCCTAACGTTTAAAAAATTACACTAACTTCCTATCATTTAAAAACATTGAACTTATACACTTCATTTTTTCTTACTTTGCTTTACTTTTTTTTTTTTTTCTCTCTCTCTTTCTTTGCTTTACTTTTTTTTTCGATGTAATTTTCTCTAATTTTCTACTAAAAATTGTTACCTTTTATATAAACAGAAAGTTTGTAAAATGAGACTATTAACCACAAAAAAGATAATGTAATTTTCAAAACGTCAAGAAATGCGATATAATTAGATCACAACAACAACAACAAAAACAAACCGTACCAAGAGTTCTCAAAGATGAACACTCCCTGAGCAACTAGAAGGAAGCATACAAGACTCTTCATCAATAAGTTCACTTATCAGATTTTCCAATTCAAACGAGTCACTCACACAACAAAATTTTGATTCATTGCATTAAGATCAATTTTAAGCACCTTCAGCAAAAAATTAAGTATTTTGACATCCCAACATCATCAAACATGTCAGCAATTTGGCACAACTCTAGTAAAAAAAGCATCGGAAAATGCTATATTTAATTATTTATTTGGTAAAAAATTTAATATTCCTAACATTATCTAAAAGTATCGCCACACAAAAGCTCCTCAAAATAATAAGGCCGCAACAACAACATGCATGCGCACACACACACACAAGTGATACCTGAGAGTTCTCAGAGATCCACACCAACACACCTTAATCAACTAGAACGAAGCATACAAGACTCTTCATCAATAAGTTCAATTATCTCAGCATTTCTGATTCAAATGAGTCACACAGAACAATTTTAATTCATTGCATTAAGAACAATTTTAAGCACCTTCAGAAAAAAACTACATCTTTTGAAATCCTAAAATCATCAAAGAAGATGTCAGTAGTTTGGAGCAACTCCAGTCAAAAAAGCATATCACCACACAAAAGCTCATCTAAACTTCTACAGTCCAAAAAGGAAATGAACATTGACAACTATGCTTCTCAAAACATTTCAAGAGGTTACTGGCATTTGAGTGATGCCTTTGGAGCTCCAATGAACAATTGTGAAAGACACAACTTAGTAGTAGAAGAAATGATATGGAGTAGACCAAAAACAAAAAAGACAAAAAATTTATAAAAAAAAAAAAAAATCAAACAAAAGAAACACTTCAGACCATGTTTAATACCACTTCTAGAAAAAAAAAGTACATTATAAACTTTCCAAGAAACAGTAGAGGGGAAAAAAATGAGTAAAATAAAATAAAATAATTTTCACATTTTAAAAAATAGTGGATCCATCAAAAGGGAGAATGAACAAAACTGAGAATGCATGAAAAAAGAAAAGAAAAGAGAACCAATAACTGCAGCATTCTTGATCATCTGACCTTCTCATTTTACCAGATATCAAAATGGAAACCAAGAGTAAAATGAGTTTTTGAAACTTCTGAATATTTCAATTTCCCAGATTCCAAGCTGTGGAAAGAGGGCAATAAAATTGAGTTTTTAAAACAAAAATAAACCATAGATATTTCACTCCTCTTCAATCCTGCTACTGTTTAGCACTATTTTGACCTTGAAGAAACTAAATTACATTGCTCGCACCAAGAAAGGGAACTTATCATCATTTGCACTTTACTAGAAACAATTAGAGGTTTCAGAAATATATACATGATGAATATTGAGACTTGGTTAATGAACCCATCTATTTCATGTTTCACTCTTTACTATCTCAATTGGTGAGATCTCCATGCGATTTCAAACCTTTCACAAACAATTTATTTATTTCTGCAAAACTTTAACATAAAAAATAAAATAAAAGAAAAAAAAGATTACATTTCAGCTATCACACCTGAACTTTAACCAAGCTTTTAGACCAGATTCTTCCACCTCTAATCCTCAATTGGAGTTCAATAGAAGGTAGTTACATTTCAGTAGTTCAATGAATGGGTTAAGGCCACTAAAACATTTTCATACGTTTAGTATAAATGCAGATCCTAATATTGCTACCAAAAGCTATGTTGAAGCTACATCCAAAATCGATGAAGAGGCTGTGTCGGATCTTTTCAGATTTACACACCATAATTTTGAAAGTAATTAAATAAGATATAGCTGAAGATGTTTCTCAACCTAATTTAAATTATCAAGCAAAATAAACAACCCAGCAAAACCAAATAATTTTCATATAAGTTCTCATCCAAGAGCTCAGGTCAATATATAAATCTTTGAATGAGAATATAATGCAATTATAAGCTCTTTCACATTGCATAAGAAGCAATATTTCTCTTATGCAATAAATGGTTAAGTTAAACACAAAAGTTTCCTGGTTAAAAGGCATATGGGCCAAGTTATATTATAATGCCTAGAAAATCAAAGACCAAACATGGCATATGCAATCAAAGTCATGATCAAACAAACAGGTCAGAATATATATCCTCATTCTCGATCGAGAAGTCACCATATTTTGAGATATCAAGCTGAAAACCACCCTCACAAATCCGTAGGTAATAGATTTCTTTATCAAGTACAATTTCAATATCAGCTAATAACTGAGCTGTATGTAACCATTCACATGAAACCATTACGCCCTCAATTAAGTTAAAAACCAATATATATATACATGCCCTACAGATGCTCACACCACAACAACAGATATTAATACATCAGAGAAGATTAATAAAGCACACTGCTAAGTAAGTTCAATCTAATTAAGTAAACACCTAGTTTGTTATTAATAATAACATCAATAACTCCCAAGGTTAGTAGCTGACTCTAAAGCAGTACTTTCAAAGCCATCTGAAGCATTGATTCAAGGCATGGCCCAACCACCAAGGAAAACCAAAGTGCATGGGTGAAGGGAACTACATAGGGCTTGGTTTCTTTTTCTGTGTTTTTTTATTTTTATTTACTTTTAGTTTTTAACCTATGGAGAAAGGAAGGGAGAATCAAATTCCACACCGAGCTCATCATTGAGACTAGAACTTCACAAATCACAACTTTTACACAACTAAAGAACTGTGCCTTCTACCAGGTGTAGTATGAAAACAAAGAAATACTCTCTAGTACAAGATTTGGTAACTATGGTTTAGGGCAGTGGTTAAAAGGCCATCTTAAGGCTGATTGTAATAAGTTTATGTTGCTATGTTGGTTGGTGAAAATACATGAAGCTGTAGGATTTGCTTTGGTGTATAAACTAGGTAAAGCTTTAGAGCTTAGTAGCACAAGGCCATGAGTTTGGGGTTGTTCTTCATCAACATACCAGTCGTAGGACAAATGGAGAGATTGACTAGTCTTGTTCAATTTTTATTGTGGGAAATTAAGGACATTAAGAAGCTTAAAGAAGTGCAGAAAATCAAGAGCCAAGAGTTAAGGGCAGTTCATGAACACAGTAGTCATTGGACAACCGAAGAGAACAATTAGGCTTCTTCAATCGGGTTTGTTGGCTTAAAGAAATTCAGAAAATTAAGAAGTAGAACATATATCAATATATAAAACTCACCCAGCAGCAAATTAACGAAAAAAGAGAATAAAATAATACTCTATTAACACCTCAGCTGAGAATTATTAGCTTCTAGATAACTATGCAAACAATCAAGAATTAAACTATTAGCATGATCCTGAAGGTAAATATTGAACTGCACAAGTGCACTAAATGTTCTAAAAAATTAAAAAATATTCCTCACTCAAACGAATTTCCAATCTTATTTCACCGGTGTGGTATCACTGCAAAATTTCCAAATATGCCAACCTGAATCATATAAATTCCACCAAAGAGTAGATTTCTTAAACTTGATTCAACCAACAAGCTCTATTCTTCCAATGTAATGATTTTCATCTTCTTTTTCCATCTTTATCACCATTCCACAGAGATATATAAGGAAAACGAGATGGAAATCATTACATAGTGATGAGCTTCTTCATTGTTGGAGGGGTGTTAGAGTGAGAAGTAGAAGAAAGAAGATTCGGATGATGATCAACTTTAGGGTCTTGTGTGGTGATGAGCTTCTTCATTGTTGGAGGCGGAACTTCTTCATGATCAAAAGAGAATGAAGCTTTGGTTGATGACATCTTTATGTCTCATGTGGCTCATTTTGGAGGAGAGGTTTCAGAGGTCTTTTAAAGCCATAGAGATAACTTTTCTGTACAAGGTGAAAAGAGTTATTTTTGAGCTTTTTGCAGTTGGAAACTTGAAAGTCAAGGGTTGTTAACCCTTCTCTTAAAGGGTTAATTGAATTTGTAGAGCTTTTTAATACCCACGGAGGGCAATAGGGTTGGATAGGTTGGTGTCTTCTATTTTTATTATTTATTTTTTAACACAGGTTGGATTTCCTTAATGCCTAGATTTAATTATCCAACAAAAATATCTATCTTTGGCATGCACAGGTATAACCAAACCAAACTAAGTCTTAAGAACCATCAAATGGGGTCGGCTACATAAATCATTCTTCTTCACTCGACTCTATCAACGACCATTTGGTTAGTCAAATTAAGGAGATTCACATTAAATTAAGGAGACTCTATCAACACTCGCCCATATCAATTTAGGTCTGCCTCTTCTCCTAACAATTCCATCTACCGTCACTGTATCACATCTCTTCACTATAGTCTCTGTTGGTTTCCGTTGTATATAACCAAACCATCTCAATCTATTCTCTTTCAACTTATTTTCTATCAGTGCTACTCCTACCCATTCATAAATATACTCATTCTAATTAATAATTTCATTAATAACACACATTTTTCCAAAGTATTATGCCATAAATCCCAAGCCTTGTATTTTATAAGGAAGCAAGCTATGATGCACGGACACGGACAAGGGACACAACATGAACACGCGGACATACAAATTTTCAAAAAATGGAAGACACGACACGCTGAGAATATGTTTAATATATATATAATTTTATTTATTCATTATATGTCTAAAATTCAAAAAAAAATTATTAGTTTCTATACAATTATAATAATAATAAAATTAATAAACATATTTCTTAAATTTTTTTAATAAAAATTGATTTTTTTTAAATAAAAATAATTTATTCTATAAATTTTAGGTTTAATAAAAAAAAAAGGAAAAAAAAAAGGGAGGAGAGACAGAGATGAAATCAAGAAATAAAAGGAAGGAAGAGAAACAGGGGTAGAAAAAAAGAGAGAGAAGTGAAAAGAGGGGAGTGAAATCAGAAAAGAGAGAACAAAAGAAGAAAAGAGAGAAAAGTGAAAAAGAGAGTGAAATCAAAAAAGGGAGAACAGAAGAGAGAGGGGAGAGAGACGAAATAGTAAAGGGAGGGAAGAGATCGAACAGAAAAGGGAGGAGAAGAACCAGAGAAGAGGATGAACAGAGAAGATGAAGGATAGAGAAGATGAAGAGAAGGAAGCAAAGCAGAGAAGACGAAGGACAGAGAAGACGAAGAAGATTACCTCAGGTTAGGGCTTCTTCGATTGATCTCTTTTGAACAGGTTAGGGCTTCTTCATTCAATTAATCTCTCCATCGATCTCTTTCTCTCTCTCTCCAACAGCTTAGGGTTCTTCGATTCGTGTCCAGAAAGTGTCATCGTGTGTCCACCGCGTGTCCAACTGAAAAAATTCAAAAAAAAAAAAGACATGTTAGAGAGAGTGTCGGACACGTGTCCGCAGCGTGTCGGACACGTGTCCGCAGCGTGTCCGACACGTGTCCGTGTCCGACACTCATACGTCGGCCCTGGGAACGTGTCGGTGCTTCATAGGAAGCAAGAGTAAATCTCCCACCAGAACTACCCTAATCAGGTATCAATTACTCATTTAGTCAATTACTTATAACCATAACTAAATATTCAAGATACATAATAATTGCAGCCACGAGTAACAAAGAGCTAAAAAATCACTCAACCAAGCAGTGTTTTAAAAAGCGCGCCTAGGCGCTAAGCGAGGTGAGGTGAGGCGAGGCGCAAGGGCCGCGCTCAAAGTAGGCGAGGCGAGGCAAGTTGCGAGAAGCGCAGGTAAGGCGTTGAGTCGCTCGCCTTTCGATTTGGTTCAAGGCACACGCTTTGTGCGCTTCGCCATCGAGTAATCTGTTTTGTGTTTGTGTACTAGCCATCAACTGATCTAAGCTTCGACATCGACTGGACTCGTCTTCTTTAGGTCCGTCTCTGCTTCTTCTCTTCTCTTCTGCTTCGTCTTCTTTTCTTCTCTCTTCTCTTCTCTTCTTTTGTCGTCTTCTCTCTCACTTCTATCTCGCTAACGATCGCTCTCTCTCTCTCTCTCTCTCTCTCGCCTTCTCTCTCGCGATCGTGATGTCTCTCTCTATCTCTCTCTTTATCTTCTTGATTCATATATATATATAGTATTATATAATACCTATTATATAATATATAATATACTTATAGATAATATATAAAATATAATATATACTTATACATAGTAATAAAAAAAAAAACA
This sequence comes from Camellia japonica, assembly GCA_030407325.1. NCBI lineage: Eukaryota > Viridiplantae > Streptophyta > Magnoliopsida > Ericales > Theaceae > Camellia > Camellia japonica. Next base: position 115,573,332 of record JAPPVO010000007.1, read on the forward strand.
CATGTATATAAATAAAATAAAATAAAGTAAAGTAAAAAAATTAATTGAAACACATTATTTAAAAAATATAATAAATAAATAAAATAATATATATTGAAAAAATTAATTGTTTTTTTTTCTTCTTCTCTTCTCTTCTTATTAAAAAAATTAATAATATACATATTAAATATTTGCTTATGTTGAAAATTGTACTATATTAATATTTTGCTTAACTTCTATAACTTGCGCCTCATTTTAGTGAGGCGCGTTCCTCGCCTCGCTTGGTGCCTCGGCACTTAGGCTCTAGGTGACCTTGGCGCCTCAATGCGCCTAGAGCTTTTTAAAACACTGCATCCAAGTACTGAGAATGAATAATGCATATCGGGGCAAAATGAACCATCCAAAATCCATCAAAATATAGTGCCATACAAACATAGAAAAGCAACATTGAATTGCTAATCCTTGACAACAATAGATTTAAGGATGGAAAGATATTATCTCAAAACGGTTCAATAAATAAAAAAAACCATCCAAAATCCTACATCGTAAGGCTAGACATTGGTAGCCTTTAAACACAAACAGGAAAATTAAACAACCATCATGGAGGATCCAAGATGTTCTAATGTTTGAAAACATGTATCATGACTATGAAAGGTCATGACTACAAAAGTATCTGATAAACCTCTGCAAAAGGTGACATGATATATACAGATAAAACAGACCAGATGCGATGGGTAATCGTACCAACCATTTAAATCTACCTGATTGTCACAAACTTGTTGGTACCATGTTTTGCCCAATGAGTCCTCAGGTCAATTGGGTTAGAGAAATTATAACCTTCAGATGCTAGTTTCTCCAAAACCTTCTTGAATGCACCCTGACTCATCTTCCTTCCAGCTATCCTCGCTCCACGTCTTTTTGTACTCATTGGCAAGGGGTATATTGATATAGTTGTAGTACAACAAGCCGATTGCCAACCACCACATCCCCATCGGTAACACTGCTGAGGAGTTCCAGTGCAAGAGCAAACCGGTATGGGAATACCAGAAATATCCATATCAATTCCATTTATAACAACATCCATATTCTTCTTAGCTGGTTTTGCCCGTTGAACAGAAGAATTCCCATTTTCCTTTGGCACAGAAGGACCTTTTTTAGTCTTCTTTGGTTTCGGGGCTTTTGGAGTGCTGCCACCTGTCCTTTTCTTCAAAGACTCACCTTCCTTCCTGACACCTTGATCTTCCATGACCACCCTCTCATCATTTGATGTATCGGGTGGCTGTAAAATCTGCATGGGATGAGTTGCAGAAGGTTCGGGATAAACCATAAAATTGGGGTTTCCTGGTAACATATTAAGAAATTTATCTCTGTGGTTTACCCAACTATCCCTCACATAGTCCATGTGTACAGGAGCCTCTGAAACCGCACAATCTCGAGGATGAAAAGCCCCATTGGGATTTAATATAACGCCGTGATCACGCCCAGACAAGAAGGGTTTTGTGTCTCGCTCTGCCATGGATGACATGAGCTGAAGACCAAGATGCCCTTTTAGAGAAGGTTGTTCATAATAACCCCAATTCCGCATATTCAATCCATCATCGTCCATCGAAACTACAGATTCAGCCATAAAAGCAACAAAGATTAAATCCTTACTGTGTTTTCATTTTTCCCAGTTAAGGCATTGCAGTACTGTGCTATAAAAATCCAGAAACACCATGGACCATCAAAACCAACAAAAACACTACAAATAACAAAATCAAAACAGATACACATAGCATTGAATTCAAAATGCAAGATCAAAGGTAAGGATAAGACGATCAAAATAGCTACAACCCAGATCAAGTCCCATTTCCACAATACTAAAATGGAATTGCCCACCATGGCTGTGACTATAAAATCACCAAAGACGATGAAAACTAGAAACAATAAATGAAAACCAGATCTAGTAAGATGAGAACTTGAATCTGGAAATACAATACAAAGGTGATAAAAAGATCCAAGCAAATAACCCATCTACGGACAATCATAGATATCGAAATAAAATTGCTGCAAATTAATCATAATCCCAATAAATCTAAATCTCAACAACGAAGTCAAAAGCTTTGGGATTTCAGATATAGATCTAATCCAAAAAGAAAAAATATATATAAAAATAAAAACTGATCCACAATATTAATCCAACAGCCACCCAAATTTATATATAGGAGAATGAAAATGTAGTGCAAACAACATATGGGGCAAAATTTCAAATTTTACAGAGAGAAAAAGAAAACTTTAGATATTGGAGAGAGAAACATAGAGAGGGACAGGGAGAGAGAGAGAGAGATAGATAACTTACTTGTTGGAAAACAGCTCTTTTAGGGTTTTTTTTGCCCTTCTGGAGAGAGAGGAGAGAGGAGAGAGGAGAGAGGAGAAACCTAAGAGAGAGAAGAAACCTAGGAGAGAGGAGAGAGAAACCAGAGGTGAGAGAGAGAGAGAGAGAGAGAGAGAGATCCTAAAAGTAAGTTTGTATCAACATTTTTTCAAACAAAAAAATGAAATCAAATCTATGAGATATCTATTTGTTTTCTAGCATATATGCCCCAAGAGGTGACACCAATACCTAACTCTTATCTCTTCTCTATGACCTTTATCTTATTTCCTTTTTATATTTCATTCCCTTTTTATATTTCATTTTAATGATATTTATTAATTTTAATTATTTATCTTTTTTATTTGATTTCTTCTACTTGGGTATAGTTTTTTATGGCAATAGTAACTTTTTTTTTTTTTTGTTCCCTCTTTTTAAAAGTATATGTGACTCTATTTAGTGGTATTTTGAGAAGTTGATAAAAAATTGATTTTTAATTTATTTTAGTTAAAAAAGTTAACTTTTTAAATAGTGAATTGGGTAAAAAAATTTACTTTTTTGACTAAAAAAATTAAAAATTAACTTTTTGATAGCTTGTCAAAGCAAATCTTAGGAGTTGTTTAGGATGATCTAAATAAGTATACTTTTTATCTTTTTACGAAAAGATGTGTAAAAAAGTAAAGAAATGATGTGATAAAAAAGAAATAAAAAGATAAAAAGATAGATTATATAAGGGATGTCAAACCACCCTTTAATTTCATGGTTTAATGTGGCATATGTGTTTATGCTATATGGTTAATTTGTTTTAGGGTCCAGCTTGTCTCAAGTTGAGATCAAGACTGGACCCGTCCAGTTCGGCTTATGGGGTCCATTTTTTTGGCTCGTTTTGATAATTCGAACCGTTTAATGTGTAAAACTCGTTGAGTACTACATGCTTGTAAAAAATCACGTTGATCGGATATCAATAACTATATGATCAAATCAGTTTTGTATATAAAAAAATGGACGGTAAAAAAATTAACGGTTGATAAAAAAACTGTTTTGTTCACATAGCTATCGATATCCGATCAACGTGATTTTTTATAAGCATATAGTACTCGACGAGTTTTACATATTGAACGGTTCAGATTATCAAAACGGGATCCGTAATGGGTCCCCACGGGCTTAACAACACGGTCCAGTCTGATCTTGGACTGGACCAAAGCCACTGCCTTTGTTTTATTCACACGGTAGTTTCTGTCCCAAGTGTCACATCTAGAAGGCAACATTTGTTTCTTTTTTAGAACTGAGGAAAGAGATAGTATTCGATAAATTACAAATATACTTAAGCCTCCGTTTGGAAAGTAGATTAATTTTTTGACTTTTTAATTTTTTTAGCTATTTTAGCTTAGGCTAAAAAACTTAGTTTGGAAAGAATTTTTTTGGTTTTTTAACTTTTTTTATGAAAGAAGAGTGTAATGATTATAGGTTGAATGTGATATTTTATTTGTTGTAGTTAAAATAGCCTATTTTGTCTTTTATGGCTAAAATAGCCCAAAACCTCATTACCAAACGGAAATGTTATTTACTTCAAAAATAAATTATTTTATATAATTTTAAAGAAATTTGGGTGGTAGCACGAAAATTTAAGGGTCGAATGGCCCGAAATTTGAAAAGGGAGAGAAGAGAGGGAGAGCAGAGAAGAGAGGGAGAGAAGATGTGTAACAACCCTCATACTGTTTACCGATTAATGACTGATTGATTACCGATTACTGCTAAACTGAGATCGAATATGAAAAGTAATTGACTCACTGAGATCTGAAACTGAATTGATTGCCTGTATCTGTTTGAATTGCATTTTATCTGTTTGACTGTTTAATTATCTGTTCAGTTTGTTTTGTTTAACTGATAATTGAAGGCCTTATCGGTGGCCGAACCCAAAATTGATTGATGATTTAGAACCATTAGAATTTATATGATTTTATGGTGTATTTAATTAAAATGTGATTTGGTACGATTAAATTAGATTAAAATAGGTTAAATTGCATTGTGCACTTATTTACATTATCGCCATTGTGAGTGGGCCCTTTATTATAATACCCTTGAGCCTTATACACTCAAACAAAACAATCCTTCAGCCAAGTCCCTTGTTTTTGCCGTCCAAGGGGGAGAGAGTGAGAGAACTGAGTGTTTCATCTTGAGTTCATAAGAATTGGGTTGGAAATTAAAGGAATTGGAGAGAGTGTTCCAAGATTGAGCTTCTAGACCTTTAATTCAAGACTTGAGGTAGAGCCTTACCTTCTTAAACTTGCATTTGACTTCATTCTTGCATGGTTCATGCTAGATTAAAGAGCTAAGGCATGTTTTAGTCTAATAATGTTGAATTAGAGCTCGATTGTTGCATGCATGTGCATATTGTCAAGTTTTGTGGTTGTAATTCATCATTTCTCACATGCATGTTCATAAATTTGCAATGGTCCATGTTTTCAACTTGTTTTGGAACAATTGGCTCACTAGAGCTCAAATTGAAGCTTTGAAATGATTTGAATTCATGCATGTTTGCATGTCCTTCATGTTCATGAAAATTGGTTTGAAATTGAGATTGAATTAAACACTCTTAGGCTTTGATTTACCAAATTGATCTTTGAAATATATAATGTTATGTGTTTACAAGTGTTTTCCAGGTTTTCAGCCCAAGAGGATCGAAAATTTTGCATTTAAACTTGATTTTGGGCCTACGCTCGAGCGAGGAAGTCCACGCTCGAGCGTACACTCTATGATCCTGCCTTCCGCTCGAGCGAGGAAAGTGACGCTCGAGCATGAAATGCGAGCATCCAGTACTTTGCATGAGTTCACAGTCCGCTCGAGTGAGGAAACTCACGCTCGAGCGAGGACTTGTGTCTTACGCTCGAGCGAGGGTCGGGCGTCCGTCGAGCGTAAATTTGGAGCATCCAGTATTTTTACTATAGCACACAGTCCGCTCGAGCGACGGAGTTCACGCTCGAGCGGAGCTCCTTTGTCTGCATGTCCGCTCGAGCGTAGAAAGCCACGCTCGAGCGAGACCCCTGTTTTCTGAAAATTTTGTTAAGTGCATCTTTGCGTCCTCTTTCCATCCTAGGCATTCTAGGGCATATTTAAGGCATCTTAAAGAGGATATAGATGTAGAACACACCGAGGCAAATTAGGGATTAAATTATTATCTTTCCCAACTGTATGGCTTAGTGTGTGTTCAATCTGTAAACTGTGTAGGGTTGGCTTCCGATGAGACGCTCTAGTTCACTGTAGCCTAGAACTCTGTGAGTAACAATTGTGTAAAGATATGTTCAAAATGTTTATCTTCTGAATACTGAACTGAACTGTTTACTGAACTGATATTGTTTACTAAATGAATGTATGTCCTATATTCTGAACTGTACTGTGGCATCCTTAGCACCTACTGTTTACTGTTACTGTTACAGAGATCTCTGTCGGTTCCCTCGTTGGAACCACTACTGTTTACTGATTGATGGCCATCATTTACTGTTCGGTCTTTAAGACCTACTGTTTACTGTTATGCTAATGGATGTACCACATATGACTGTTTACTGTACTGAACAACTGATATACTGATTTAATAGACTGTTTTCATTACTGTAAGGGCATTCATTCTAAACCTCTTTACGCATTATGTTGTTCACTGGGCTTTAGCTCACTGCTCATATATATATGTAGGTGTACAGGCACCGGATCAAAGCTAGAGGCGTCGGGGTAAACTCCAGTTTTGTCAAGCCAACCAATGTGCCTCACTGCGAGGTTCCGAGCCTGCCAAGCTTAGGCTATAGGGTGTTTTCGTTTTCCCCCCATTCTGTTCCGTTTTTGCAATACTGTATAGACTGAACGTTTTGCACTGTACTGTTTATCAGGGATTAAGTCCCTGTTCTGACTGGTCATATGTGATATGCATACTGCTTCGTACTGTTCTGTATAAATGTATGAAAAATCTTTTTGGCATACAGACTGTCACAGCTCATTGGACATTTTTTATTTACTGTATTGGCTTCCGCCAGGCCCCTGTACTTTGTTTTACTGTATTACTGTCAAGCAGGCCTTTGGTAATCTCGGATTACTGGCCGGTTACGGTGCTAAACCCATAGGGGCGGGTTTGGGTCGTGACAGAGTGGTATCAGAGCGATACCTAACCACGAGTTATACCGCACACACGTGTCCAAATGAGCTATAGGGTGTCCTAGAAAAGCAATTAGGGCATTACATGAGCATGAAAAGTGTGTGGTTATGACATGACTGAATATGTGCTAATGTGTTAAACTGTTTAAGTACGCCACTGTTTATGTTTATAATTGCTATAATTGCTTATAGTGAGATGGATAATGCAAATGAATCTGAGTCCTCATCCACTGAGGCAAGAATGGCAAGAATGGAAAGAATGATGGAACTGATAACTGCAAGATTAGAGCAACAACAGAATCAACAGCCCCCACCTCCTCCTCCGGCTGTACCGGAACAGAATGTGAATGTTAATGATGGGGACATAATTGCTCTCACCCAGAAGTTCAGCAAACTGAAACCGCCATCCTTTCAGGGAGGCCTTGAACCGTTAAAGGCTGAAGCTTGGGTTCTTGAGACCGAAAAATTGTTTGAGGTTTTTCCATGTTCTGAGGCACATAAAGTGCTGTTGGCTACCTTTACTCTGCAAGAGGAAGCAAGAAGGTGGTGGATGCTTACCCGTGAGGACAACACTGTTATGACTTGGGCTCAATTCAAAGTAGCCTTCTTTGAAAAGTACTTCCCTCAATGTGTCAGGGATAGGAAGGTGACAGAATTTGAACAACTGAGGCAGGGCACGATGTCCGTTGCCGAATACGAGACAAAGTTTACCGGACTTGCTAGATATGCACCACATATGGTGGACACTGATTACAAGAAGGCCAGAAGGTTTGAAGGCGGCCTGAATGTTGCAATACTGGACAGAATAAGTGTTTTAAAGCTACCGACTTATGTAGGTGTTCTTGACCGAGCATTGATGGCTGAGTCGAACATCGAAGCAGTGAAACAGTCTAAACCACCAGCGTCTGAATGGCGTGGAAAAAGGCAGGGTTTTAAGTTCAAGAAAGGCAAGAACAACCCGCTGAACAAAAAGCAAAATACAGGGTCAACGACTACTTCTAGTCAAGGAAACCGTTCCTTTCCGCCCTGTTCCGAATGTGGTAAGAACCATAAGGGAGTTTGTTATAAAATTTCAGGTGCTTGTTACAGATGTGGCAAGGTGGGCCACATAGTGAAAGATTGCCCTTCCACTGCTCCGGGCAATAGTAAAGCTGCAGGCAGCGCCGCAGCATCAACTGTAGCACCAAAGCTTAACCCCAAAGCTACCGGGAAAGAGCCTATGAGGTAGGGCCGAGTGTTCGCCCTAGTACCGGGAGACGTGTAAAATACGAAAACCGTTGTGTCAGGTATCCTCTCTATTTGTGCTCAAAATGCATATGTACTGATTGATTCGGGGTCTACACACTCATATGTATCGCATGCTTTTTCACGGAAATTGAATAGACCCTTAGAACCCATGAATTACTTGTTAGCCGTATCATCGCCCGTAGGGGGATCCATGACATGTGCTTATATGTATCCTGCTTGTGAGATTATTGTTGGGGATATGCATCTGTTTATTGATTTACTGCCATTAAACATTGATCATTTCGATGTAATATTGGGGATGGACTGGTTACAAAAATATCATGCTACCATTGACTGTGTGTCAAAGCAAGTTGTTTTCCGTCCACCTGGCTTACCCGAATTTGTATTTAGTGAAGTGGAGTAGTACCTCCCCCGTATTTGATCTCTTCTGTGAAAGCTGTTAAATTGATTAGAAAGGGGTGTAAAGGATATCTGTGTTCTGTGTTGACTGTATCTACTGGTGATAATACTAAAATTGATGTGAACTGTATTCCTATAGTTAGAGAATTCCCAGATGTATTTCCAGATGATCTACCAGGGGATTTGATTGACAGGGAGATTGAATTCACCGTTGATGTAATTCCGGGAACACAGCCAGTATCGAAAGCTCCATACAGAATGGCTCCAACTGAACTGAAGGAACTAAAAGTGCAACTGCAAGAACTGTTAGACAAGAAGTTTATCAGGCCTAGTACTTCACCGTGGGGCGCACCCGTTTTGTTTGTAAAGAAGAAAGACGGCTCACTGAGACTGTGTATTGATTACCGTGAATTGAACAAGGTAACTGTGAAAAATAAATACCCATTACCGCGTATTGATGATTTATTTGATCAGTTACAGGGTGCTCAAGTGTTTTCCAAGATTGATCTCAGATCGGGGTACCATCAACTGAAAGTTAAACCAGAAGACATTGATAAAACTGCTTTTAGAACGAGGTATGGACATTACGAATTTTTAGTTATGCCTTTTGGAGTTACCAATGCACCTGCAGCATTTATGGACCTCATGAATAGAATCTTTAAACCGTACCTTGATGACTTTATTGTGGTATTCATTGATGACATATTGATTTACTCCAAAAGTATAGAACAACATGAACATCATCTGAGACTTGCCCTGCAGACCCTAAGAGAACAGAAACTGTATGCTAAACTGTCTAAATGTGAGTTTTGGCTTGATCATGTTATGTTTTTGGGGCATGTTGTTAGCAAAGATGGAATTTCTGTTGATCCGCAGAAAATTGAAGCTGTAGTAAACTGGCCTAGACCAACAAATGTGACAGAAGTCCGAAGCTTTTTGGGATTGGCTGGATATTACAGAAGGTTTGTCAAAGATTTCTCCAAAATTGCCTTACCGTTGACTCAGTTAACTCAGAAGGGGACATCATTTGACTGGACTGACCAAAGGGAATCCGCGTTCCAAGAGTTGAAAACTCGACTCGTGACTGCACCAGTTCTTACCTTACCTTCAGGTACGGATGGTTATACTGTGTTTAGTGATGCTTCTTATAAGGGTTTGGGGTGTGTTTTAATGCAGAATGGGAGAGTTATTGCTTATGCTTCCCGACAACTGAGACCACATGAAAAGAACTACCCGACCCATGATCTGGAACTTGCTGCAGTAGTGTTTGCACTGAAAATCTGGCGTCACTATCTGTATGGGGCAACATGTGAAGTATATACCGACCACAAGAGTCTGAAGTATTTCTTCACCCAGAAAGAACTGAACATGAGACAGCGGAGATGGTTAGAACTGATTAAAGATTACGACCTACAGATTCTATATCATCCAGGAAAAGACAACACCGTTGCCGATGCACTCAGCCGGAAGTCGATTGCAAATTTAGCTTGTTTGCTCACTGGACAGAAAGAGTTGCTTTGTGACCTTGAAAAATTTGAAATTGAAGTTGTTTTGAGAGAACAACGTGGAACAATAGCTGCTATTTCTGCTCAACCGGCATTGATCGAAGAAATTAAAGAGAAACAGCAAACGGATGACTTCTTGAAGAAGGTCATCGAAGAAAGGGAATCTAGAGGGCCACAACTCAAAATTGTCTATCCACCCAGGATACGAAAATGTACCAAGATCTGAAACAGAACTTTTGGTGGCCGAGAATGAAGAAAGAAATTGCCGACTTTGTGTCAAAATGCTTAATTGCCAACAAGTCAAAGCGGAACATCAGCGACCCGCAGGCTTACTGCAACCCTTACCCATATCGGAGTGGAAATGGGAGCATATCACGATGGATTTTATCGTTGGATTGCCTCGCTCTAGAAAAGGTATGGATTCAATTTGGGTTATTGTTGATAGACTGACCAAATCTGCTCACTTCTTACCTGTCAAGACAATTTATAATGCGGACAAGTTGGTTGTAATTTATATTGATGAAATTGTTAGACTGCATGGAGTGCCTGTATCCATTGTTTCTGACAGGGATTCGAAGTTTACATCGAGGTTTTGGCAAAGCCTACAGACTGCATTGGGTATCGAATTGAGGCTGAGTAGTGCCTATCATCTTCAGACAGATGGACAGTCAGAAAGGACCATCCAGACTCTGGAGGATTTATTGAGAATGTGTGTCCTTGATTTTCAGGGAAATTGGGAAAGCCATTTGCCCTTAGCTGAATTCGCCTACAACAACAGCTATCATTCGAGTATGGCAGGAAATGTAGATCTCCGATCTGCTGGGCAGAAGTTGGAGATGGGCCTTTGCTTGGGCTCGAGATTGTGTATGAAACGACGGAGAAAGTGAAACTGATACAACAGAGACTGAAAACAGCACAGAGCAGACATAAAAGTTATGCAGATGTCAGAAGACGGGATAGAGAGTATGAAGTGGGTGATCACGTTTTTGTGAAAGTGACACCGATGAAAGGCCAGACTCGTTTTGGAGTCAAAGGCAAGTTAGCGCCGAGATATGTCAGACCGTACGAGATTATTGAGAAAATCAATCCGGTGGCGTATCAAGTTGCGCTTCCTTCTGAAATGGAGCATATGCACAACGTCTTCTACATCTCTATGTTGAGAGATTATCTCCGGGATCCTTTCCATGTGATTGAGCCTACTTGGGTAGTGTTGAGTAATGACTACACTTACGAGGAACGGCCTATACAGATTGTAAACAAACAGATTAAGAAATTAAGGAACAAAGAGATCCCGTTAGTGAAAGTTGACTGGCAAAACCATGGTGGCGTGCATGCTACTTGGGAAAGGGAAGATGACATGGCTAAGAGATATCCTGAACTGTTTCCACTGAATCCTGTTTTCTTCCAGAATGAAGGTAACTCGAGTTTAGAGGACTAAACTCTTTATAAGGAGGGGAGACTGTAACAACCCTCATACTGTTTACCGATTAATGACCGATTGATTACCGATTACTGCTAAACTGAGATCGAATATGAAAAGTAATTGACTCACTGAGATCTGAAACTGAATTGATTGCCTGTATCTGTTTGAATTGCATTTTATCTGTTTGACTGTTTAATTATCTGTTCAGTTTGTTTTGTTTAAACTGATAATTGAAGGCCTTATCGGCGGCCGAACCCAAAATTGATTGATGATTTAGAACCATTAGAATTTGTATGATTTTATGGTGTATTTAATTAAAATGTGATTTGGTACGATTAAATTAGATTAAAATAGGTTAAATTGCATTGTGCACTTATTTACATTATCGCCATTGTGAGTGGGCCTTTTATTATAATACCTTGAGCCTTATACACTCAAACAAAACAATCCTTCAGCCAAGTCCCTTGTTTTTGCCGTCCAGAGGGAGAGAGTGAGAGAAGTGAGTGTTTTATCTTGAGTTCATAAGAATTGGGTTGGAAATTAAAGGAATTGGAGAGAGTGTTCCAAGATTGAGCTCCTAGACCTTTAATTCAAGACTTGAGGTAGAGCCTTACCTTCTTGAACTTGCATTTGACTTCATTCTTGCATGGTTCATGCTAGATTAAAGAGCTAAGGCATGTTTTAGTCTAATAATGTTGAATTAGAGCTCAATTGTTGCATGCATGTGCATATTGTCAAGTTTTGAGGTTGTAATTCATCATTTCTCATATGCATGTTCATAAATTTGCAATGGTCCATGTTTTCAACTTGTTTTGGAACAATTGGCTCACTAGAGCCTCAAATTGAAGCTTTGAAATGATTTGAATTCATGCATGTTTGCATGTCCTTCATGTTCATGAAAATTGGTTTGAAATTGAGATTGAATTAAACACCCTTGGGCTTTGATTTACCAAATTGATCTTTGAAATATATAATGTTATGTGTTTACAAGTGTTTTCCAGGTTTTCAGCCCAAGAGGATCGAAAATTTTGCATTTAAACTTGATTTTGAGCTTGGGACTCAAATCTGGAATTTCCAGATTTTGGGCCAACGCTCGAGCGAGGAAGTCCACGCTCGAGCGTACACTCTATGATCCTGCCTTCCGCTCGAGCGAGGAAAGTGACGCTCGAGCGTGAAATGCGAGCATCCAGTACTTTGCATGAGTTCACAGTCCGCTTGAGCGAGGAAACTCACGCTCGAGCGAGGACTTGTGTCTTACGCTCGAGCGAGAGTCGGGCATCCGTCGAGCGTAAATTTGGAGCATCCAGTATTTTTACTGTAGCACACAGTCCGCTCGAGCGACGGAGTTCACGCTCGAGCGGAGCTCCTTTGTCTGCATGTCCGCTCGAGCGTAGAAAGCCACGCTCGAGCGAGACCCCTGTTTTCTGAAATTTTGTTAAGTGCATCTTTGCGTCCTCTTTCCATCCTAGGCATTCTAGGGCATATTTAAGGCATCTTAAAGAGGATATAGATGTAGAACACACCGAGGCAAATTAGGGATTAAATTATTATCTTTCCCAACTGTATGGCTTAGTGTGTGTTCAATCTGTAAACTGTGTAGGGTTGGCTTCCGAGGAGACGCTCTAGTTCATTGTAGCCCAGAACTCTGTGAGTAACAATTGTGTAAAGATATGTTCAAAATGTTTATCTTCTGAATACTGAACTGAACTGTTTACTAAACTGATATTGTTTACTAATGAATGTATGTCCTATATTCTGAACTGTACTGTGGCATTCTTAGCACCTACTGTTTACTGTTACTGTTACAGAGATCTCTGTCGGTTCCCTCGTTGGAACCACTACTGTTTACTGATTGATGGCCATCATTTACTGTTCGGTCTTTAAGACCTACTGTTTACTGTTATGCTAATGGATGTACCACATATGACTGTTTACTGTACTGAACAACTGATATACTGATTTAATGGACTGTTTTCATTACTGTAAGGGCATTCATTCTAAACCTCTTTACGCATTATGTTATTCACTAGGCTTTAGTTCACTGCTCATATATATATATAGGTGTACAGGCACCGGATCAAAGCTAGAGGCGTCGGGGTAAACTCCAGTTTTGTCAAGCCAACCAATGTGCCTCACTGCGAGGTTCCGAGCCTGCCAAGCTTAGGCTATGGGGTGTTTTAGTTTTCCCCCCATTCTGTTCCGTTTTTGCAATATTGTATAGACTGAACGTTTTGCACTGTACTGTTTATCAGGGATTAAGTCCCTGTTCTGACTGGTTATATGTGATATGCATACTGCTTTGTACTTTTCTGTATAAATGTATGAAAAATCTTTTTGGCATACAGACTGTCACAGCTCATTGGACATTGTTTATTTACTGTATTGGCTTCCGCCAGGCCCCTGTACTTTGTTTTACTGTATTACTGTCAAGCAGGTCTTCGGTAATCTCGGATTACTGGGCGGTTACGGTGCTAAACCCATAGGGGCGGGTTTGGGTCGTGACAGGAGGACGTCGTCGCCTCGCCACTCGTCGCCTCTGCCGACGCTGTCGCCTCGCCGCTCGTCGCCTCTGCCGACGCTGTCGCCTCGCCGCCTGTGCTTCCGCCGCGAGGAGCTCGTCCAATCCTTCAGCCTCGCCGCAGCCCCGCCTCCTCCTCCAGCCGATTTTTATGGCCTCCTCCCCTCCCTCCTTCTCCTCCTCCCGATCTTCTTCTCCACCCTTCTTCTTCTTCTCCCCCCCTCTCTTCTTTCTTCTTCTCCTTTCTTCCCCTCCTCCTCTGATTTTCTACTTCTGATAGGAAGACGAAGACCCAAAAAAAAAAAAAAAAGACCCAAAAAAAAAAAAAAAAAAAAGAGGCAAAACGACGTCGTTTTGCTTTTTCGACCCATTCGACCCACGGATTTTCGAGCTACCAACCGGGGTTGAATTTTAAAAGAAGTAATTCTAGAAAGAATAATTTATTTATAACTTTCATTTTGCGGGATAGTGATCAGTTTAGTCTTAAATTTTTTTAAAGATTAATTAGTATTTTAAAAAGGTGGATTTAATATATTATTTAGAAATTAGATTTATTATTATACCTTTATTTCTATTACTGTTTTTTTTTTCCCTTTTATGCTAGAAAAGTAATATACACAATCTATTGGAATCAAATTTGGGATAAATTTTTATTTGTGAATCTTTTTTATTTGAAAAAATTTCAAAAAGAGTATAAAAATGACTTGAAATATTAGATTCTTCAAATATTTCAAAAAGATGTGTGATTTTTTAAACATTTCAAAAGAAGTACAAAAACTTCTTAGTAAGTTTTGGACAAATATATAATTTCAAACTATAACATGCCAATGGCCCTGTTTGGTAGAGCTGTGGGAAAGTGCTTATAGCTTATGCCTAAACAGCTTATAGCTTATAACTATGAACATAAGCTGATTTCTGACCTATAAATTAAGCATCTCCTGCCCCACTTAAAGAATAAGCTGATTTCTGATTTTCAAAAAGCTATAAACTATAAGCTATAAGCTAAACCAAACACATCAAAATAGCTTAAATTAAGCAGCTTTTAAGCTGCACCAAACAGGCACAATGTAACGCTCAAACGTTACACTCCAAAAAAATTCCTTAGTATACTTTTTTCAAATATAATACTCTAACATAACACCAAAAAAAAAAAAAAAAAAACTCCTTCATGTAACACTCTAATATAATACTCTAAAAAAAGTATGTGGGATTATTTAAACCATTCCAAATCATACCAAAAGGAGTATAAAAAAATTGCCCAGTAAACTTTAGGCAAATGTATAATTTCAAACTGTGAATGTTACGTATGAGAAAAGTACATTCAGGAGTTTTTTTAGTATTTTTGTATGCGTTACATTAGAGTGTGTTACATTAGAGTGTTACGTTTGAAATTACATTGAATGAAGTGTTACATCTGGAAAAAGTGTATTAAGAAATTATTTTTTTGTGTTACATTGGAGTGTTACGTTTGAAAAAAGTATACCAAGGATTTTTTTTTTTGGAGTATTACGTTGTTAGGCTTGAGAAAAATACATTAAGGAGTTTTTTAGTGTATTATATTAGAGTGTTACGTTTTTTTTTTCTTTCCTTAATGTGAAATTTGTTCCAGAAGAAGGAAAATCCAAAACCTCTATAGTGTGGATTGCCCAAATGTGTAATTTCACATTTGGAGAAACTCACTTTTGTTCTCAAAAATTAAACTCAAACGTGTAAGTAACCATCATTTTGTGTAATTTTCACTTTAATGGAACCTTTAGGTTTATAAGAAAAATAGAAGGCTAACCAAGTCATAAGATCACATTTTGAGATTTACTGGTGTTTTCCCATTTAAAAAATAAGTTTATAAAGTGAATTTGTTCAAAAAGATTTACATTTAGTCTCTTAATTTTTTTTAATCACATAACAAATAATTCTTTTTATTAATTAATTATTAAGTCAACTAACAGTTTTTAATGATATTTTAATTAATAATTTTGGTAATTTTATTGTTGTATAGGTGGATGATTAAAAATTTTATTTTTTTGTCAAATTTATTAAATGACAAATTTGACAAGTGGATATTTGTAAATTCTAGAGCCATAGAGGACAACATGTATTTTAAGCAAAACTCATAGGTATTTTTATAATTTACCCTTTATTTTAGCACTAATTCTTTTGGTTCAGAATCTGTTTGAGTGGTGGAAATTAAATTGGTATAATGTGAATTCATGTAAGAAATTAATTTAAACTATAGATTTTTATTTCTAAATCAAATGGGTTTTTTTGTTCTTAAACTCTCTAAGAAACATTTCCTAATTAATTTAAGGACAAGCAAAATATATGTGTTAGTTTGAGGATATTAATTTATTTTTAGACAAAACTACCCCTAGTGTTATCTTATTACTTCACCATCTCTTACTACCATTGTCACCTAAAATCACCATTGGCCGCTGGCAATAGCACCAGTGTCAGTGACAACCTTATGACAACTTTCTGGCACAGTGAAATTTCACTGTAGGATTCACAGGTTTCTTAGTTGGAAGATGGTCTTTGTTGATCAACCAAATTTCTCTGTTCAAATTCAATAACCTTTTTAATTAAGAAGAAAAATATATAATAAAAAAGCGTCAAAATTGAAATTTAACTAGATCACCAAAACAATACCAATTTTTAATATGAAAAATATTTGTTTAGGAACAATTTCAATCCAAATAATGAAATTTAATCATGTTAACATAAATAATTTTTTTTGTGCTTCAACAAAGAGACAAAGAAAAACATAGTGACATAGAGAATCATAATTCTAAAACTAAATCAAACGGAATCTTTGTGTTTCAACATAGGGAATAACACATAAATACACACACACACACACACACACACAAAAATGGTCTTTCAATAGAGAGAAAAACACATAGACATAGAGAAAATTTTGTGTTTCAACACAGAGAAAAACATGAAGACAGAAAATATCAAGAAGAGAGAGAGAGAGAGAGAGAGGGAGATATGAGATGAGAGAAAAGAGATTTAAAACTCCTATATCATATTTGTGCACAAATGGATGATAATAAAATAAATCGACTAGAAATAAAATAAAATATGCTAGATCTATGCATCTTAGGTAATGGTGGTAGATGACAAAGCATCGGTTAATGTGATTAGGAGTGCGACAAAAGAAAGAACATCGGTAGATGAACACCGATGGATGTAGTGACGACATCGAAGATACGATAGAAGTGGCACTAGAGAGAAATCGTAAAGAGAGAGAAAGAGAGAGAGAGAGAGAATGATAGGTGAAAAGTTGATTTGATAATTTTTTTTTAATAATACGAATAAAAATGAAAATATCAAATTAACATTTTTAATAAAAGTGGAAGGGGATCAAACAATTATTCGTGATGTTATACGCACTAATTGGTATATCAATTAATATATCAACATATGTTGTGACATTATCACTTCAAAATTATGTCTCTACCCATTATACAAATTACAAAATGTAGAACTTCTAAAATTATATTACATCATCTATTCATACACTAATTGGTACACCAATTGATACATATAGCATTATTCATCAACTTTAAACCCTTTAATTTAGCAACAATTAGATCAAAATATAGAAAATCAAACACATAATAATACAAATATCTTATAAAAAAATGGATCTCATTGTCAAAGAAAAAATAAATTGTGTATGAAAAAGACTCAAAAATAAAGAAGAAAAGCAGAACACTCAAAAGTAAGGCGCATCTAGGATACTTTTTTTAAGATAGTAATTTCCTCTCTATTATACAAAAAAGTCTCTTGGAAATTATATTTTTAGGATACAATGCCTATATTCAAAAAACAATACTAAGGTTGTATTTCTTAGTTCTTTTCTAAACCAAAACCTTAAACTAGAAAATTGAAATAGTACCAGGGAAGGAAAAAACCACTGACTATGGGTTGTTGAGATGAGTTCCTTCTATGGAACTCGAACATGCACCAACAAAGATGGAACACATCCTTTCTTATAAACACTACTACCATAAAACCTGTTCTATGCACAAAATAAAATTTCATTAAATGTAACAAAAAATTTAAATATTGTCCCTCATAAATATAAATTTTATTTGTAAATTAGTGTTGTATAAAGTTAAAAAAAAAAAAAAATTTAATATCATGTGATTTTCCAGTTTTATAGAATTCATAAGTTAATTTTTCTCTTATAGCACCCAAAGCAAATTTAATTTTAACTTGGTGTTTTAATTTTTTAAATCAAAAATCAAAAAATTATGTAGTTGCTGGTCAATATATTTTTAAAAAATAAATTTTTTTAATAGCCAATACATTTGATGATTTGGCATTCAATTGCACAAATAAAATAGGGCAAATTACACAAATAGTCCTTGTAGTTTAGGACTCGTGTCACTTTGATCCCTGACTTTTCAATTGTAATACATTTGACCCTGAATTTTGAATCTTATTCCAAATAAGGACAATTGAAAATACCATTGTTTAATTTCAAGGGCAAAATCGTCAATTTAATAAAATATAAACTAATTTGACAAAAATAAATGTCAAAAAAATATTTTTTATTTTTTAAAAATTATTTTTATCCACCAATAATAAAATTTTGTAAAATTGATAAAAATTAATAAAAATTACATGATTAATTTTTTAAAATTAATTTTACGTGATTATCATCCAAACACATAATAAAAACTAATTTGGTAAAAAAAAAAATAAATGTCTAAAAGATTTATCAATTTTACATAATTTTATTTTTAGTGGGTAGAAATAATTTTTAAAAATTCAAAAATATTTGTTTGACATTTATTTTTGTCAAATTGGTTTAAATTTTATCAAATTGATGATTTTACCCTTAAAAAATCTAATGATATCTTCAATTGTCCTTATTTGGAACAAGATTTAAAATTCAGGATCAAATGTGTCACAATTGAAAAGTCAGGACCAAAGTGACACAAATCCAAACTATAGAGACTATTAGTATAATTCACCCAATAAAATAAGTATTGGCATTCACTTGCACAAATAAAATATATATATATATATATATATTTTTTTGAAACATGTCATATATCATATCAATGCAACAGTAAAAAGAATATTCAACTGAAATAACATTCAATTATGTTTTGCCTAAAATAATCAACAATGATAGAGATCACTAATTTTGGAGCTCTAAAAAGATCACTAATGCCAATAAAAAAAGAAAAAAAATACAACACCAAGGCCAAAACATCAAATCATTCATGGTGAAGCCCACTGCCACATCATTAGTGGTAGCACTAATTAGTACCCTCACTCATTTTCCTAAAACAATATTTAATTATGTTTTGCAATTAATTTCACATTGTCATTATATACATATGGACTGTAGTGTGTTCTACTTTATATTTGCCTTATAAAATTAACATCAATTATAATAATAAGAAAAAGTTTCAATATAGATTTTGTAACTTATTTTTTTCAAATATCTCTTGCATTTACCTTGAATGTGAAGATCTTTCAATTTCTTCTCTCAAGTTTTGTCTCTTATAGAGTGAGACTGAGATTTTTATGTGACATAGTGAATATACGAAGTGAAAGACATGCATTGCAAATAAAAAAAGAAAAAAGAAAAAAAAAAATATGGATTTCCTAATTTATTTTTTCAAATATCTCATGCAGTTTTTTATACGAAGAACTTTCAATTTATCATCTCTCAAGTTCTGTCTCTTATAGAAAAAGACATGAGACCTTTATGCAAAGTGAAAGTCATGCATTGTAAACATACATAAAAATGCATGCAAAAAACCAAACACAAATCCAAAGAAAAATAATAAAACTATTTCATTCTTTTTTTTAATCACTTTACATTTAAAATCTACAATTTGAAATAGGAAAAAAATTAGAAAAAAATATACATCAAATTCATCGCTTGCATATACACACTGGTGGTATGGTTTGATCTTGAGCAATCCAGTGAGATTAAAAAATATGGGAGATTGTGTGTGGAACTCCATTTTTGGAGTAAATGGTGTTGAGTAACACATCGATGTTTGGTACCAAGTGTTGAAGTTTATTGTAACACTCCAAATTTCTAGCCCAAATGATAATGCAATAATCATGGCTCTTTCAAAGAAAACCGAATATAAATCTCCAAACTTACATTACATGATACAATAATACAATAGTTCTTCATGCAACAATACATTAATCCAACAACAAGTAAATAAACAAATAAATACCTCAAAGGGTTTACAAGTTTCCAAGGCTTGAGCCTGGTTACACAAAACGGTTATTCAAACCCACATACATAAAACCCTTGGCTTACACACAGAGTCACAACAAAATGAGAGTCTCGTACTCTCAACACATATTTCCTCGCCTTTAGTTAGGCGGCATCACCACATCTTTTCCTACACAAAAATTCCGAAGGGTGAGCATAAAGCCCAGTGGGAAATCCTTAACAAAGTATATACATTTTATACAAATCTCAAGAGATGAAATGCACATGCCATGCTTTGCCATTTTGAAAGAAAATCACATCTTCATCTTTGAAAACCATCATGCTCAATGATGTCATGCAATTTCAATTCTTCGAAATTTAACAATTCATTTCAAGAGTGGTAAATACGACTCTGGTAATCCCTAGGTCGGTGTCTGCAAGTAGTCCAGTATTAACCAGAAGGTTCGACACCTATCCGCGCGGGTTTTCGGTCTTTCACCTCGGGCTCTCAGGCCAACTTATTTAATATCATCTACACCACCTATCAAGACTTACCAATGTATTTACCCCAAAACCATTCCATGAAAACTTATTTCTCAACATTCTTTTCTCAATGTAAGTTTTCAAATCAACTTTCAAAGTTTAATGTAATCAAATGAATTGATATGCCAATAACACAAGATGAATATAAATACTATTATTTCAATTCATCATTCAAGGAATAACACAATTTCCTCTTCTTAAGTATCATCAACAATTAGTCATTTCAAAACTATTTCAACGTTTCGAACAATAATTTTCAAAATGAACAATAATTCTCATATTCCCTCAAATTCATCATTTATATAAATATAAATAAGAAAATTTTCAAACATCCATTTATTTTGACACACAAAATAAATATAACAATATTATTCATGGATTTTCAGTCTCTAAAAAAATTTCCAAATTCTAGGTTTTCTCACCAAAACTATACAACTCAAATCTTTTGAAAGAAAACTTTCTAAAATCATATTTTCTTCAACCAACGAAGATCAAAACTCATAAGATCATTTTAAAAGAACAAGAGACAAACCCACTTTAAAAAACGCTCAACTTCTTGAATCAACAATTAATTTTCAAACCTATGGAAAGATGATTTCGAAAATCATATAGATCTTGCAAAAATATATATATAATTCTAAGAAAATCCCTACCTCAAGTTTTGAAGAAGAAATGAGATGAAACCCCAAAATTTACGGTTTCGAAACTCGATCTCCACCGCACACAACAAAACCCTCGAGAAGTTACACAACTTTGATGAAGAACTTCGGTCTAACTCCCAACGGATTTGGAGGAATCAAAGAGAGAAGATGACTTTTAGAGAGAGAAGCTCTAGATTTGGAAATTTTGAAGAGTTTTAGAGAGAGAGAAAACTGAAAAAGTGATCTGATATCTCCTCTTATGGACTGATATAACATGGTCTGCTCGAACGTGAAATACACTTTCCGGTAAGCAATTTCGAATGCATTTTGTATTTTTGCTTTTGGCGACCCCTGTAAGTTGACCGGGTCAAAATCGGGATCGCTATATTTATCGAGTTGATTAGTCGGTTGATATCAGGGTTTGGTTGACAAGTAGTCACCTTGGGAAAAGTTTAGGCTAGTGTATGAGGGTTGAAACGTTATGGGTGCCTTAGAATGATTTTGCGAGCGTTAAGTCTCGTGTATGTGGTTGGGAAACTTGTGTGAGACTTGTTTTGGATTAGTGGAAACACCCCAAATTTGGGTAATGTATTGTAGATTCTTCATTTATGTATGCATATTCCTCATGTAGCTTATAATTTATGATAATGGTTATGACAGAATGAAATTGCAAGATTGTGAATTTTCTTGTGCCTTGTTGTGTTGATAACACAATTATTATTTCTATTAATTGTTATTATATAAATGTTAAGTTTTATGTTGGTTGTGGCATCACCATATGAGTGATAGGTGTTGTTGAGTGACGGTAGAGGTTCGCCGGTTGTTATATTAGAAAGGAATTGGAAAATGAATTTTTGCTAGTGTTATGGCCTCGAAATGGCATTGTTAAAACAGAAACGTTAAGGATTTAATTTAAATGGTAAAGAGAAATTTCAATGAATAGTTCTTTGCAATTAAATTGTGGATGGTTATGTGTTATGGATAACACCTTATTTTTGAAAAATATTTACTAAACTTTTGAGTTTTATATAAAAAATATAGAAAATATATTTTGATTATGGATAGTGCAAATTTGAGCTTCTTTTTTTTTTTTTTTTGAGAAATATTTTATATACAAAAGAATGATTTTCAAAGAGTTAAGAAATAGAGGAATTTTTTTTTAAAAACAAAGTTCTGTTATCGTTTGTTTTACTTGGAATGATGGATGTTGTATAGTGACTTAGTTTGGATTGCTAGTCGTGTGTTTAGGTGCTTTGTTTTGAGGAGGATTTGGCATTATTGGGGCTTATTGTGCCAGAGCGTTGCCTTTTGGGCCGTGTTTTTGTGGTAAGTCCTCTTCTTTTATGAGAGTTAATAGAGGGTTTTGTTATGAGGGCGGTTTTCTTTTCCTAAGTGCTCGGTTGTTGAGTGCTCAGTGATGGTTGATGTCTTTGGGGTGCACGTAGAGTCCATTGTTTATTTTCTCGTCTCGTAGATCCCAACGAGTTATGTGGGTCGAAAAATCATTCATGACCTCTTTCTTGTATTCTTATTGTTCGAGTGTCTTTGGGGCCTTGAGATGTTGGACCGTGTTTCGGGAAATTATCCCAAGTATGGATCTAAGCTTGGATTGGTAGTTGTATTTCTTTTATAGTTGGTTTTCCTTGTGTTTTGGTATATTCTTAATTTCGAGGATGAAATTTCCCAAGGTGGGGAGGTTGTAGCACTATGTACTTCCTGTCATAATGGAATTATATTTGATTCTTTGATTATCTTGATTGAGAACCTTCTTAGTTGATATTTAAGCCTTGGTTGAGGTGTTACCATAGTGGTTGGGCGAGATTGGATCAAAAACTCCAAATTCTAATAGTTGTTCAGTAGTCTTCACTCTTTTATCGTTTTCTTCCTCTATATTTTGAATCTTGATGTGAGGGTAGAACCATTGGAAATCTTAATTCTGGGTTTCAATTTGGACACAAGAATGACCTTAAATGGAGTTCGAACAAGAGAGTTATGCCTATTTGAATTTTACGAATCTGTGTTGTGTGCATAGTTCGCTCGAGCACAACTTTCACCACTCGAGCGGTCCGTAAACCCTTCCAGCTTAGTTTTTCAAAGCTGTCTGAGATACTGGAAGCCTTGATTCACCGCTCGAGCGCACTTGTGATCGCTCAAGCGGTCTGTCCAGAATCAGATCTTTAAAAGCCATTTTTTAGGTTAAATCTCTTCACTTATCACTCTTTTTTTTTCGCCATTTTTTAGTTTCCAAGCTTTTTAACCTTGATTTCATCTATTTCTAAACATCTTTGACCCCTAATTCCATATACCAAAACGTAGAGCTCAGCAAGGGCTTTCATTTAATTTATGTGGATCATGTTTTCGTCGCCGTGGATTTTTTTGACTTTCTCCTCATCATTTCAAGAGGTAGAGATTTATTTGCTCTTTTTCAATACCTCGTCTATAGATAGACATATGGTAAATTTGTATTGCATTAAATCATGTTTATTATGGATTTGCCAAAAATCATGAAAGAGGGATCTAGGGTTTAACACTTAGGGTTTGTAATTGTTAAATTGGTAGTTGTTTTGGTTAATTGAAGAGTAGTTAAACATCTTTATGTTGAAGAGAAGAAAAATCCCTAATGTTATATAATTGGTTCAATTAGATAAAGCGGTAACGTTGAATAATAGTTATATTTGTATTATGTGGATAATATTAACGGGTTGATTGCTAAAAAGGGGGTTAACCAAGATGATGGGATTGTTTTGATTACACAATTGTTAAGTTGAGTTGAGTTGGGTTGTGACTTGACATCCATGGATTAGGGTTTTTATTAAATAAAGGAAAGGGAATTTCTGAAAAAAGATTGGAGTATTGGGAATAACGAAATTGATTTTTTTTTTTGGAAAAGAAAATAAAGTCATAACTATTTTGTAAATTAAGAATGAACAGGGATAAAACTTTGAACATTTTACATGTTATAGTTGTTGTTGGGCTTAATGTCCCATGAGTTTTGGATTATTGTATTACGCATATTAAATGAATGCGCTTAAAGGTTTTGTCATAGGTCATTGGTAGAGAATGACATTGATGTGTTGAATGGAGTATGTGTATGTATTAGACTTGTGTTATTTATGTTTTTAGCATGTTGTAATGATTGGTGATGTACACGCGCTGAGAATGAGAGGTACTAGTACCTGGAGAACTTGGCAGCACTTAGAATGAGAGATACCAGTGCCTTCCAGCTAGTGCTTGGAGAACTTGGCAGAGGTACCATTATCTTCTTGTTGGTGTCTGTAAATTGGCATTTCGTTATGAAAAGATGTATTCTTGGCTTATGATGCTTAAGGCAGGTAAAACAAAGTTTTGTTTATCATTATTATCCCTGTGTATCTGTGTATATCAAATGTGGTGATGGTTATGGTTAGATAAGTAAAGATTGTCTTATATGACTGAGGAGAGGTTGTTAAGCATGCGTGTAGACGTCCCCGAACGCCCCGGGAGGATGACTCCCGTTCTGTTCATTTGTGGGTCTACTACAGTTCAGACTCAAATTGTCACGGTTCTTAATCTGAACCAAAGAGTCCAAATCCGGCAAATCGTTTTGAGAAAACAAATTTTTGAAAGAAGTGCCAAACATGGACTGCTTTGCCAGATATAGAGTCGCCACCTAAATATTTTTTATGGGGGAAGTTAGGAAACCCTGACTCGGTGCCAAAGGCCACGTGTTCGTCATCACCAAAGTTGCTTTGGCTCGGGAGCTTGGGTACGATTGGGGAAGGTCAGCTATGAGCACCCCCTCTCGCCCGATCCGAAGATCGACCTCTACTAACCATGATATCCTATTTTGAAAACATTATGTGTTCTTATTCCGGTTATTAGCCTAGAATTACTATGTTGTGCGCACAGCAAACAAGTATAGACCAAATCGCCTAAATTGGAACAAAACATTTCATGTTTGTTTTGAAAATGGTTTGCTACTCGCAAGTAGGCTAAAATACAGATTTTGCCACCCTCAAGTGGGCTTTAGAAAAGGTGATTTTGCCACTATCTAGTGGGCTTAAAACTCGCAGTTTTAATGCATTATTCCAATTTAGGTAATTCAACCTCCATCCACAGGCATTCAAGCAGTTATATCATGTAAGCAGCTAGCCTCATGGTAATCATGTTATTATGGCAACACTCACACGCATGCGGTATGCTAAAGTATAAAAGCTTACCTAGTACTCCAAGCTAAAACAGAAACTAGTTAGTAAACACATGCATGGTCCTAGTTCATGTTAAGATGGCTAATGCAACACATGCAAAATGCAACTAAGATAGGCTCGGCTAACCTAAACATGGCATATGAGATGCTACAACTAACACGCATTCAATTTGGAATTGAGATACAAATGCAGTTAGAATGATGTGCCGAGCCCGGTGCGTGCAAAACGAATGAATGGATGCAAACATGCTATCATACTGTATGCTAATTGAAACATGCCCTAGACTAACCATCATAAGCGGGTAAATAAAAGGGAAGAAAGACGTGGGATTGGAAGACATGCACACACTCACACACACTTATTACATAATTGCCCTCACTCGGAGGGTCCGAATAAATATTACACAACCGAATAAATAATTATCTACTTAATTAATTATTACAGAACTCCTATTTAATTAACAAATTAAATACAGAATTAAAGTGGCCACAGCCCCCGCCTTAAAATGTTTGGATGATGTATGCTTGACTCGCACTGCCCGAAAACTCGCTGCCATAGCATTGCTGCCTCTGTTTACACTAACTAGCTCCTCTGAAGACTGCACAAGTCTCAGAATAGGTTCTCTACATACTTTGGAACACCACCAGCTAGGAGGAATTGCCACGGGCAATGGGAAATGGTCACCGGCCGCTGATGAAGTTATCGGCCATTTATGGATGGCCGGTCGGCCAAAACTTCTTGCAAAAACTGGTTTTGACAGCAACAGAGGGCAAGCAGTGTATGGCATGGAATTTTTAAGCAAATGTAAGCATGGCCACACTCCCTATCATGCAATGGACTCAAGGAAGCATGACCCTCGACCCTCGGGCCATCAATTATGCATGATGGCCTAAGAGGCCAAGTTTTGCAATTCAATGTAAATGTATGCAACAAAAGAGATAAGTGCCAACACCCTATCATGTTGAAGTCAAGGTCATTGGCGGCTGAGGGTTGAGATGTGTTTCGTCACTTAGAGTACGAACACTCCTCACCCCTCAAGTTTGGCTTGACACCCCTGTAGACACCCTATTTTTGACCGTCCTCAAGACTTGGACGTCACCATTGGAACACTCGGTGATTACCCATGTGGTGTTTGTTTTGAGTTCCCGGAGGTCCCGGCTGCGCGTCGTGCCTCAGGACCTCTCAACCGGTTTATTCTGTGCTTGGTTTTGTACCAAGACTTGTGTGTTTTTGCCTCTGAGGGTAGGGGGAAGCTTGTTAGCCATCCCTGAAGCCCACCGGCTGCCCCACACCTCCACCGGCCCCTCCTAGTGGCCACCGGCACTTATTTCTCAAAATCTTTGGCCGGTCGGCATTGTATGATGCCGACCGGCACTCTTTTGTGCCGGTGACTGTTTTGGCTGGTCGGTGTGACCCCTTTGCACCCCCAGGGATGGTGCATGCCAGCTGTGACAGCTGGAATGCACTATCACCACTCCCCATACCCGGGTTTGCATCCTTTGGTCCCTTTGACCCCCTCTCTCCTCTAGGAGCTTGAACCCTTGGAGAAGCTTGGCCAGCTGTCTTAGCTTCTCCAAGAAGCCTTGACTCACTTGAACTCCTTGAATCCCTTGAACCCCCCCTCTCTTGCTTAGCCACTAAGTATTCTTGCCTATATATACATCCATTCATCTCCCTTTACAAGGGTTAGCCACTTTAGACCTAAAAAACCAGAGCTTACACATATATCTCTGATATATATCCATATATATCTATACTTCTATATCTATCATCCTTGTGTGTGTGTTTTAGGCCCAAAAAGTGTGGTTTTACCTTATTTTTGCACCATTACACACACT
Source organism: Camellia japonica (assembly GCA_030407325.1). Taxonomy (NCBI): domain Eukaryota; kingdom Viridiplantae; phylum Streptophyta; class Magnoliopsida; order Ericales; family Theaceae; genus Camellia; species Camellia japonica. Next base: position 115,600,302 of record JAPPVO010000007.1, read on the forward strand.
ACTACACCTTAGCTCGAGATTGGGAGGCTTGGAGGGTTGTTTTGTGTGATCTTGGACTGGTTTTGATCACTAAAAGAGGGCTGGACCTTTTGCTCTTCAAAGGATCTTCAAGGGTAAGAACATCATTTTAGATTCCCCATTTTTGCAACAACATTCTACCCTTTTTGCTTTGTGTTTTTGGATTTGTGTTTAACATAAAAAACTTGACTTGTTTTTCCTTGCTTAAGAACTTTCATTAAGGTCACCTTTTGATTTGAGTGGAAGATCATTCTTTTAGGCCTTGTTTTGGTCCTTTTGTGCCTTTACTTTGAGCATTGTTTAACTTCAGTGTTTTTGGTCTTCTCACCACTGAAAACCAGTGGGTTTTCAGTGGTGAGGGAGGTGCTTTCAAGTCTCATATAGGGGAGGGACACCCCTCTCCCCTTTGTCTCTTGCTTGCCTCCATTTTTGGCTCATGAGGTAGCATGTGTGCATGTTTGCATTTAGCTTCATTTCAGAATTTTTTTGAGTGTTTTAGGTCATGTTTGATCTCTGTCTAAGGTCGGATTTGTGGCCTCTAGCATGCCTCTCATACTTGCTTTGAAATGCTCTCTTATGCCTAGAAGCATGCCATGCATCTAGGCCATGTTCTTTGCATGATTTAGCTTGGTTCCATGAGGATATTAGCATCATATTACCATGTATAAGGGCTGTGAGCCACTGATTTTGCCATGTATAGTGTGCTTGACATAGTTGCTTTGCATTTTAGGCTTGTAAGCCTTGTGTGTTTTGGCCCCTAGCATGTTCAACATTGATCATCCTCATGATTTGGCATCATTTGTGACCTTATTTCAGTCCATAAATCATGTGTGTATGTTTACATATGTGACCATTTTCATGCTCCAAGAGTGTGTCCCTTTTATGCCTAGGAATAGGCTTCATGCATGCTTGTTTGTTTAGTGCTTTTTGGGGTTGTCATCAAGGGGATTTGGGTGTCATTTTGCATGATAAAAGTCTGTTTTAGGTTGTTAGATACATGTCATGAATGGCCTTGATAGTGGAGGTAAGTTACTCTCTTTAGTGCCTTAGGTTTAGGCTCATTACTTCGCATGATTTGTATAGCATTTTGGTCACCATTTTGGGCATGTTTTGCCACTGTTTTGGGGTGGTTTGAGGGCTGCCCCATTGAAGTTAAGGCCACCATTGTATGTTCATTATATGCTTGATGCATGCTCGGTTCATCGAATGTTGTAGTAGGTTGGTCCCATTGCTTGATTGGCCCTTGTTTGCATGCCACTTATACCTTGCATGCTCTAGCATTTTGCATGCCTATTGTGATAGTTGCATGACACTTGATATGCCTTGCATCTTAGTCCCATTGTTGCATCATTTGAGCCATGTTGCATACATGCATTCCATGGCTTGGCTTGGGGATTGTCAAGCCAAGCATAGGGTTGAGAGGACTTCACACTTCGAGTGGTGCAACTCGTCTCAATTCTTGGTCACCAAGACCTTTGACTAGCTCATGATAAGGCCTTGGATTTCATTTGTTTGTTTGCATGCATTACCATTAAAATGCAACCTTGGTTCCTTAGGCCATCATGTATTAAGATGCATAATTGATGGCCCAAGAACCAAGAGTCATGCCTCCTTGAGTCCCCAAGCATGATAGGAGGCATTGGCCATGCTTACATATGCTCAAAATCCATGCCATGCATTGCTGGTTTGCTGCTGCTGTCAAACTGTCCTCTGCAGGAACTTTCTGCCGACCGGCAGAACAATGTGCCGACCGGCACACTTTTTGTGCCGATAAACCCTACAAGAAGCCGGTGGCCAATTTAAGCAGCCGGTGGTCACTTCCTCCGGCCGGTGGGATACTGCAGTTCATGTAGAAGGTATTCTGAGACTTTGGTAATTTTTGGAGAGGCAGGGCAGTAGAAACAGAAGCAGCAGTGGCATGGTGCGGGTTTTCCGGGCAAGTTGGATCGAGCATGCATCATTCGCGCATCCCGAGGCAGGGCTGAGGCTCCATTTCTTTTATTTATTTGATTTAATTTTAATAAATTAGAATTTTGTAATAATTTATTCATTTATTCTTTTGGACTGTATTATTATTCGGTCCCTCCGAGTGAGGGCAAATTTGTAATAAGTGTGGGTGAGTGTGTGTATGTCTTCCAACCCCCACTTCTTTCTCCCTTTTATTTACCTGCTTATGATGGTAGATTAGGGCACGTTTATTTTTAGCATACCTTATGCAATGCATGCGTGCATCCATGCATTTGTTTACATGCACCGGGCTCGGTACATCATACAAACTGCATCGTACTTTCAATTCCAAATTGAATACGTGATAGTTGTAGCATTTCATGTGCCATTTTAGGGTTAGCCGAGCCTACTCTAAATTGCATCCTTGCCTGTGTTGCATTAGCCACCTAACATGACCTAGGGACATGCATGTCTGCTAACTAGTTTCTTGTTTTGGCACGGAGTACGATGTAAGTATTTTACGCTTTAGCATACCACATGCGTGTGAATGTTGCCATAACAGTATGCTTACCATGCGGCTAAGTGCTTATGTGAGATAAACCGTTTGAATGCCTGTGGGTGGAGGTTGGGTTGCTTGAGTTGGAAAACTCATTGAAATCCGTATTTTAGCCTACTTGCGAGTAGCAAAACCCGAAACGCTTTCGAAACAAACGGATATGCAATGATTATTTCCGAATTAGGCAACCTAGTCTATACTTGTTTGCTGTGCGCATAACGTAGTAAATCTAGGCTAATAACCGGTATAAGAGCATGTAATGTTTTCAAAATCGGATATCACGGTTAGTAGAGGCCGGTCTTCGGACCGGGCGAAAGGGGGTACTCATAGCTGACCTTCCCCGATCGTACCCAAGCTCCCGAGCCAAGACATTTGGTGATGACGGACACGTGGCCTTCGGCACCGAGTCAGGGTTTCCTAAATTCCCCCATTAAAAAATATTTAGGTGGCGACTCTGTAATCTGGCAAAGCAGTCCATGTTTGGCACTACTTTTCAAAAAATCTGTTTTTTCTTCAAAACGATTTGCCAGAGTCGGACTCTTTGGTTCAGATTTAGAACCGCAACACAAAAAAGGAGAGTCCGAGCTGTAGCGGAGGTCCCACGCGGGCGCTGTTACAACCCCAAACCAAACAATGCAATGCATGTATACAAACTTGGCTCAAAGATGCAACATGAGCAATACAATATGCCAAACATACAAGATGTAATGCCATGTAACTCATCACGCAAACTATGACATGAAATGCAAATAGCTAACAATATGCAAGCATGCAATTGTGATACTAGGCAAGCATGAAATCAAAGCAATGCAATATGATCATGCAATGGCGGACCTAAAAACACAAAGGGGCAGACCTCAGCCCACCCCAAAATAGTGACAAAAGATACCTAAAATGATGGATAAATACTCATGTAAGCATACACGCCAATAGGCCCAAGATTAAGGTTAACAAAGGAGCATTCTACTGCCACTACCCCAAGCAAACATGGCATGAGCTATACAACCAAAACAGAGTTTTAATACACCAAAATAAGTCCCAAAACCCATTGTTATGACAACTCAAATGACCCAAACACATAGGCATGCGCAATGCTTCATTTTAAGGCATAAAAGGAGACTTCTTCAAGGCATGGAAGGAATGATAGATGCGAACATTTAAGCACAAAACATGGACTGAAATGGCATGGTAAGTGATTCCAAATCACTGAAATAGCCTAGCTAATGCATGCTAATGACTCACACACCCGATGCTAACATGCTAGAATGCTAAGGAGCCATACAAAGCATATCAAATACGACCAAACCAGCACCTAACAGACCTCAAGCATGGTAAAATATGACCGAGAACTTCACAAAGCAAGGTCAAAACATGAGAGCATGGTGGTCAAATGGCATGATACACTTCTAGGCAAAATAAGGGAATACAAAGCAAGTGCAATATGCATGTAAAGGGGCCTAAATCTAACCAAAGACAGAGGCAATATATGACTCAACAACAACTAAAAACCTCTGAAATGGGGCCTAAAACAACCAAGCATACATGCTACCCTTATGAGCCAAAAACATGGACAAATGGGACACAAAGGGGAGAGGGGTGTCCCTCCCTTATACAAGACCTCAAACCCTCTTCTTCACCACTGAAAATCCACTGGATTTCAGTGGTGAGAAGGCCAATACACCAAGGTAACCAAAGCTCAACAAAGGAAGCACCAAAGGGGCCAAACAAGGCCTAAGAGGGGGAGGTCGATCCCAAACAACAAAATAACCTTAATGAAGTATCTTAAGCATGCAAATACAAGACTTTTTTCAGTTATACACAAAGTCTAAAACAGTAAGCAAGATAGGCAAAAGTCTAGTGCAAGATTGGGGGATCTAAAGTAAGAATGTTACCCTTGAAGAACCCTTGAAGAACAGCAAGATCAGCCACCTTCCTCTGGTCAAAACCAGTCCAAAACCTCAAGAACAAACCCTCAAAGCCTCTCAAAGTCAAAGTATGGTGTAGTAGTGTGTGTTTGTGAGTAAAACTAAGGATAAAATGCACTTTTAGGCTTCCAAACACACACAAAGGATGAGAGAGAGGGAGATATAGAGAGAGAAAGTATATGACAAATATATATATGTATATTGCTCTGGTTTTTTGCTGAACCAAGACAAAGGAGGGGGATGATCTCTTATATAGGCAAAGGGAAGGCTCTAAGCTTCTTAAAGAAGCTAAGTGAAAAGGGGTAAAGGGATCAAGCTTCCCATGGAAGCTATCCCAGGGGTGCAAGCTTCCTGAGGAAGCTAAGACAAGGGGTCAAAGCTTCCTCAAGAAGCTTTGAGCAAAGGGTGCAAAGAAAGGGGTCAAAGGTGCAAAACAGCCACACTTGTGCACGGGAGCAGGTCTAGTGCATTCCAGCTGGCACAGCTGGCATGCACCATGCCTGAAAAAGGCAAAAATGTGGTACCGGCCAGAAAAGGGGGCCATCGGCCAAACATATGGTCGGCCGGCCACACTGAATGCCGACCGGCCAATGGTATATTTTACCAATGGCCGGTAGCCTCAAAACACGGCCGGTGGGTGCCAGGAGTAGCTAACAAGCTACTCTCTACCCCTAAAAGCAAAAACACAAGTGTTTGGTGCAAAACCAAACACAAAACAGTCGAGTTGAGAGATCCTGAGACAAGGCGCACAGCCAAGAACTTTGGGAACTCAAAACGAAACACGAACATGGGTGATCACCGAGTGTTCAAGCGGTGATGTCCAAGTCTTGAGGACGGTTAAAAATGGGGTGTCTACAATGTGTTGTTTCCGTTTTTGTATAAGATGTATACGTATATACTTGGACGTATTGGTGAGTTGTTGAACGTGTTTATTTTTACCATGAGTTTGAGGCTAGGAAATATGATGAATGTATTAAAAGTAAACATGTTTACAAACAACCAATGTTAAGTGATATTTATGAAATGGGGAATGAGAAGAAAATGTGAACCGTCTGTATTGTTGAATAAATTGGATGATTTTGGAAAAAGTACTTATGTAAGTATACTTTGGTTATAAACCGTTACATTATTTATATAGTATGAGATGAAACATTCATGTTCATAGCTATCTATAAGTTGTTATTGTTTAGGATCATATTAGGATCCCTATTGGACATTATGTTCATTGCACGTTGCTAATTGTTTTTAGGTGAATGTCGAGAAGTGGTTCAAGATCAAGGATCTTCTTTATTTGTTGGCCATGGGGCCTTTTATTTGTTGGCGGAACGCTGTTGTGTAAAAATAAAAGAGGTTGAACCCCTTTCTCTTATATGTAATGATATAAGGTTGTAGACAATTTTTTTTTTTTTTAAATTTTATTTATTATAACTCATGTTGCATTCATCATGTATTTGAATGAGAGATCCTTTACTTAATTGTCTTTATTAATGTATTGAAATTCCGTATGTTATCTCTAAAATTGTATTATAATAATGGATTTGGTAACGTAATTGTGAAATAAAAAGTGGGACGTTACATATGAGAAATAATTGGGCTTTATGAACATATTTTTGGAAGCTAATTGTTATTATTTGTTACAAACGAAATGGGAAATATCAAAGAAAAGTGAACGTTTTGTGTGGTTGAATAAACTGGATTATTTTGGAAAAAATACTTATATAAATATACATTGGTTATAAAACGGTCACATTATATATATAGTTTGATATGAAACATTCCTGATCATAGCTATGTATTTGTATGTTGTTATTGTTTAGGATCATGTGGGAATACCTACTGGACTTTATGTTCATTCTATGTTGCTATTCTTTTTTCAGGTGTATGTTGAGAAGTAACTTAAGATCAGGGATCTTCTTATCTGTTCGCTATGGGGCCTATTATTTGTTGGCGGAACGCTGTTGTTGTAAAAACAGTTGAACCCGTTCTCTTTTATATAATAGTGTAAGTCTACGGACGATTTATTTAATTATAATTCGTGTTGCATTTCAATTTGCATATATGATTGAGGGAACCTTTAAGTATTTATGAATGTCAGTGGATTTCATTTCCGTATTGTATTAATGAAAATGGACTATAATGATGGATTTGATGATATTAACCGGTAATAAATAGTGGGGCGTGACATTATGAAAATGGGGAAATGATTGAATGATTTTTAAAAAGTGATTCAATATTAATACAAAAAAAAAATATAAAACACACAGTTGAAAAATGTCAGAGAAGAAAAAAAATCAACTTTTAATTTATCTATGGATTGATTAATGAAAACAAAAGTAGAAGGCAATAAAATCTTTAGAATTTTAGTGACATATCATATCTCTATAAGTAAATTGTAGATGAATAAGTTTTGAGCTTGGATTTGTTTAAAAATATATAGAGAAGTATTCATGTTGTTGTAACAGAGAGCAAGTGTTGTGAGTTTTTTCCCCCCACCATTTTTAGTTTCATTTTAGTAAGAATAATACAACTATTTATCAAAATAGAAGAAAAACGTGAGAGAAATTTTTTTTAGATTTTTTTAGAAGAGAGATAAAATAACTATATGGGATTTTTATCCTTTTATTTTTTTTTGTTTTTTTTATCTCTTGATTATTATTATTTTTAAAAGTTTTTTAACAAAGAGATAAGGATTTTGTTTTTCTTTTTATCTCTTGATTAATTATTATTATTATTATTATTATTTAAGTTTGTTTTAGAAAGAGATAACGGATAACTATGTGGGATTTTATCCTTTTATTTTTTGCTTCTTCATTTTTTTCTTTTTATCTCTTAGTTATATTTTTTCATTTTATTTAATTTTATTTAGCAGAGGTAAAAAGGTAGAATGATTGTTTTTATTATATTAAAAATTAAAAATTAGGAATATGAGATAGAGAGACTCCAGGAAGTGCCATGTAGGAGAGAGAATCCCTGAGATATTAGTATTGGAGTTTTGGAGAATTTTAAAAACACACTACATTTGCTTATATATATAGCAGAGGTAAAAAGGTAGAATGATTGTTTTTATTATATTAAAAATTAAAAATTAGGAATATGAGATAGAGAGACTCCAGGAAGTGCCATGTAGGAGAGAGAACCCCTGAGATATTAGTATTGGAGTTTTGGAGAATTTTAAAAACACACTACATTTGCTTATATATATAGTATAGATAGATAGATAGATATATAGATATATAGATAATAGATAACAATCCCCCACTAAGAGAACTAAGTCTTGATCTTAGTGAATCTAAAACTAAAAGTAACCATATTCACACCATACATAGGTTCATAGTTCACAATAGCAGCACGTTAATCGGCCCTATGCTAATCCTGATTAGCAAGTACTCTTGGATTAAACCGGCAATCCTTAAGAAGTGGCCATTGCTTCTATACTTGCAAAGGCTAACTCATTTAGAATGTTTCATAACCTCTCTATCATCCCACCGAAGCTATGAGTTATGTTAAGAATTATAAACTCCAACCTTCTAATTGTTGAATATAAAGTGGATTAATTAGTTATAGAACTTTGTTTTGGAATAGTATTAATCCCCACTATTCACAAGTTTATAAATGCACTTGAAATATAATCATTATATTTCATACTACAGATTTGAATTAAAAAGCCTTTGAACTCTAAAATAGTGATTATTTAAGTTATACAAACATCAACTAGTTAGAGTAGGCTACAATAAAAATCTATTTTTTCAAGTAACCGATAAAAGTCTTGTACCTCTCATAATTTTATTGATCCTTTCACAACTAAGTGGCTTTGTAAGAGGATCTCCAAGCATTTGACCAGTAGGTAAAGTAATAGGTCCTCTAGGTATTTCAATAAACGAAATGCATGTCATGAAATTTTTCATCCAAATTAAATCTTTACTTGCTAATAACATATTCAGATTCCATAGAAGACAAAGCAAAGAAGACCGTGTAACTATGGCACCACAAACAGTAAATAACCATCCACTAGTAGATTCAAAATTAGTTCTATCAGAAGCCCAATTAGTGTAACGCCCCGAAATAATAACCATTATTTATCCCAAGACAATTATTAAATAACAATAGATTTTCGAACATAATATCCTTTTATTCATATGATTCCATTTTACAAAAATGTAACAAATGCAGTAATACATTCATAAGTCCTAACTTCGAATATATAGCATGCGTCATAAGCAAAAGATATGAAATAAGAGTTAAACAAATAAATGAATGCCTTAATAGCTACAACTTTCCAAGTTGATGCTTGGTTACAACAAAAGTGAGTTTGAAACTCAATACAAATAAAGCCTTAGGCTCGTACAAAATAAATACAACAAAAACAAAAGAAGAAGCTCTAGGCTTCAAGTCCTCTCCAGCTACAGCCTTGGTGAAGGCATGTTATCAGCACTTGAAAATGGTTTTCCACATAAGGTGAGCCAAAGCCTAGTAAAGATACTCTAACATAGTGTATGAATCTTAATAGAGTTATAAGGTGAATGCATATGCAATGTTCGTGTCAAAATATTTTATATCTCTTTCCAAAACCATGCAATGCCGAGTTTATATCATAGTTTATGAAATCATTTCATTTACAATAGAAAACAGGACAGTGGATATAACTTTGGGAATCTCTACGATGTGTTTGCAAGTAGGATACAAGTACTACCAATTGCCATTTTTACTGGTACTAACCAGAAGGCTCGGCACCTATCTGTGCGGGTTTCTGGACTATCACCAAAGACACACAGGCCAACTTAATACCACAACTACACTCCCTACCTAGATTCATCAAGGTATTCACTTCTTTGACTCAAAACAATTAACATTTTCAATGTGTTAAATATGCTACAATGCTCAATGTAAATGGATGAGAAATCAGTTTCAATTCACCTAATTCTCATGCAATTTCTACAACAATCATAGTTATCCTCTATCGACAGCCCAAAATAGATATATTTAGATAGATAAATAATTTCCAATAAAGATATACTTTCCAATATTTCAAGATAGGAGTGATAATTCATATCCAACTCCACCACCATTATCATCATCGTTCCAATTTCATAAAACTAACATCAATTCCATTTTTTTTTTACAAAATCAAATATTCACAATTTATGGCAAAATCCCCTTTCTTTAAAAATCAACTCCAAGGATAAAAATCCACCATTTCATCACAACTCAACCACATTTATAAACCCATATTCATATTCAAGAACCCATTTTGAAAACCCCTATTTTAATTTCAAAACCAAAACCCTAGCTTTGTTTCAAAAATTCCCAATATAAAGATTTCTTTAAAAAGACAAATAACCAAGTTAAGAACCATACTAAGGTGCGGAGAAATCCCTACCTCAAAGCTACGAGAGAGAGAGTGGAGAAACCTCGACGAAGCTGAAAAACTAACTTTACTCCGATTAGAATGAAGCTCTAAGTGAGCTCTATCTTTTTAACAAAGGGACTAGGGTATAGAGATCAATAGATTGAGAGTATTTGGACGTTAAAGGTGAGTTTTAGAGAGAGAGGGTCTAGATTTAGCGTTTTGAAATGTTTAGAGAGAGAGAGAGAGATATGAAAAAGCGACTTAAAAAGTGACTTTTATGGACTGATATACATGCAAACCGCTTAAGAGACCAAAACACCGCTCGAGCGACTAAACACAAAAAGAGAAACTGCTCAAGCGAACAAAGTATCGCTCGAGCGAACAACACCACCCTTCCAGTATTTTTACAGGCTTGCAAAAGTATTAAGAATTCTAAAACACCGCTCGAGCACAAGAAGGACTGCTCGAGCCAAGATCACTTGAGCTAAGAATTACATACTCCTAGTAGTTTTGCAAACTTGCAAAAGTACTGGAAGTTCTCAAAGTTCGCTCGAGCGCAAGAAAGTTCGCTTGAAGCGAACAAGCCAAAATCTTTCAAACACAACCAAGACACTTCAATAACCAAACTCAATAAGGAATGAGACGATAGAAGACATGAACAACCATCAAGACGAGAAATCCTAGATCCAAAACAATGAAAGAGTCAGGTTTAAACTAGAGTTGTTATAATTAGCATCACTATAGCATTCAAGAATAGGATTTGTACAAAAATAACGTAAACTATTGTTCATTGTATATTTTAAATATCTGAAGACTCTAATAAGTTCCTTCCAATGTTCAGTGTTAGGATTACTAGTAAACCTACTTAATATACCAATTGCACATGCAATATCAAATCTAGTAGAATTCATAACACGCATTAAACTTCCTATAATACGAGTATACTCTTCTTGATTAGTGCCTAAATGTGGCACCAATTTATTGCTAGGATTAATAGGAGTTTTACTAGGTTTACCAAAGTGATTAAATTTCCTTAACACTTATTTTATTTTATTTTTAAATGAGATTGACTCAAAACAAATCCATTATTCTTTTTATAACTTTAACACCCAAAATAATATCAACATGACCTAAATCTTTGATGTCAAAAATTTGTGCTAAAAAACTCTTAGTCTCAATAATACAAGCCATATTAAAACAAAAATTAATAAGTCATCAACATAAAGAGTTATAACAACTTTATAATTTTCTCTTTTTTTGGGTAATTATTATAATTATAATTTTCTGTTACTCTAAAGAAAACATAACTTTCTATTTTAAACCTTTTAAAACCAAGATTCTTAATTTCTTTCTTAATTTTTTTCGTACCATTGTCTAGGTGCTTGTTTGAGAATATAAAGACTTATTTAATTTACAAATCACCTTTTCTTTACCTTTAATAACATAAGCTTCAAGTTGATTAACATAAATTTCTTCTTCAAGAGTACCATTAAGAAAAGCAATTTTTATATCCATTTGATGAACTTCAAGATTATAAACAAAAGCAATAGCAAACATAATCCTTGTGGCAATTATTTTAGTAACAAGACAAAAGATTTCAAAAAAGTCTATTCCTTCTTTTTGACTATACTGTTTAGCAATTAATCTTGCCTTATATTTATCTATACTTTCATCAGTTTTAAGTTTCTTTCTTAACATCCATTTACATCCTATTGGTTTTGTATTAGGAGGAAGATTTGTTAAAGTCCAAGTGTTGTTATCATGAATAGATTTAATTTCATCATTCATAGCAATTTTTCATAAAGTAGGATCATGAAAAGACATAGCCTCATTAAAAGTTTTAGGATCTTGACCATGATCTAATAAATAAGTAAACATTTCGGGAGCAAAATCTTTAAATTCTTTGTCGTTTTCTTCATCTCCATTCAATAGATTTATCTACTATTTCAGTTTATTTATTATTATCACTAACATTAGGCAATCCATTATCAATTAGTGAATCATTCAAAGAAGGATTAATATTGTCTAACTCAATTAACAATTCTTTTTCCGATTCATGATTATTATCATCTTTAATAGTCAAATGTTCTTAATAAATTGCATGAATTGCTTCAAAAACACTATTCGAATTTAATTAAAAAATCTAGAAACTTTGCTATTCATAGAATATCCTACAAAAATAGATTTCATAGCCTTACTTTCTAATTAGGCCTTTTATGTGAAACATCTAAAACATAAGCAGTACAACCCCAAACCTTAAAATAATTAATATTTAGTTTATGATTTTTCCACAATTCATAAGGAAACTTATTTTTATTTTCAAGTATGATTATATTAGAAATATGACAAGCCATAAATAAAGCCTCTCCCCAAAAATTATTAGGCAATTTTAAATGAATTAACATAGCACTAACCATTTCTAATAAAGTTCTACTTTTTTGTTTCACAACACCATTTTGCGGAGGGAAATGAGGGGATGATTCTTCTCTAACTATTCCATATGTTTGACAAAATTGAATATATTCATTAAAAGCATCTCCAAAGTTGTATCTTTTTTTTTTTTACCAAATTTGAGTAAAAATTTAAACAAAAACTCCATTTGATATCACACATTCCAACGGAGGATTTTGAACTTTTATCAAAACACCGGTCGACTAGGTGGATGTTTGGCCAGTCGACTGGCCACTATAATTTTTTCACAAATTTTTGCAAGGAGGTGGTCATCTAGGGGAACAATCGGCGGGACATCTGGTCGGTTGTCCAGTGGTGAACTTGACCTGCAACTTCACTGGCTTTGAACAATAATTTGATAAAAGGCACATTCATTTTCAATTTAATGAAAGATTTGAGAAATCGTAGATTTGATACTTTTTGGTGATAGGGTAGGAGCAGCAAAAGGTGCATGTTTTCATCAAATTTAAATTTGATGAAACAAAAGGTGCTAGGTTGGAGATGGTCTAAGGCGATATTCACCACCCATATCTGATCTAACCCTTTGAATTTTCTTTCCAAGTTTATTTTCAATTTTGCCTTAACTATTTTAAAATTTTCAAAAGTTTCTTATTTTGTTCTTAACAAATAAATATAAGCAAATTGAGAAAAATCATCTATAAAAGGTTATGAAGTATCTTTTTTCTCTTCTAGTAATTAGATCCTTATTATCATATATATCAGTATGAATTAATTCTAACAAAGTAGTAGATCTACTAACACATTTTAAATGTTTCTTAATAATGTTTTGCTTGAGCACGACATTCACAATTATGTGTAGTTAAAGCATGACTAGATTTAGGAACAAAACCATGAGAAATCAAACGAGTCGTAGAATTACTACCAATATGTCCTAATCTATAATGCCAAACAAAATTAATATGTGAATCAAGCATATAAGCAGAAATAGAAACATCTTTATTAAGACTAATAGAATACATATTGTCTTTAGCATAACTCTTCCCAACAAAGGATCCTTTCTTATAGATGATCACTTTTTGGGAATCAAATACAACTCTAAAACCATGATCATCAAGCCTCTTAACAGATACAAGACTCTTCCTAAGTCCCGAAATGTGATACACATCTTGTAGAGTAAGGTCTTTGCCGAAAGAGAAGGAAGTTTCACGACTCATTTTCCTATGACAGCATTGGTAGAAGAATTTTCCATGAAGATGGCTTTCTCACCATTGACTTCACTATGAGAATGAAAAGCATCCTTGTAGGGAGTCACATGATAGGTTACACCGGAATCAATCCACCAATCACCTTCCATGTTGATCTCAGTAAGCATGGTTAACATGTCTTCATTAGTGCTCATCATGTTGGTCTCATTTTTATGTTCCTTGCAATGGTGACAATCTTTAGCATAATGCCCCTTTTTACCACACACAAAACAAGAAGCAAAACTTTTATTTTTGACAAACTCCTTTTTAGTGAAGTTGTTTTTCTTCATCTTAAATAATTTTCTCTTGTTAGGAAACTTGACAGCATGTTTATTAGAGGTAGATGCAAGTTCTTCAACATTTTGAAGTTTTTCAGTCTTTTCCAGATTGTCAAGATTATCACGTAATCTTGCCTCACTTTTTATCTGAATGTGTTGTAGCAATTCATCCAAATTCAAAGTTTTTTTTCTTGTGTTTTAAAATCCTTTGGTAATCTTTCCATGTAGATGGAAGTTTATCGATAATAGTTGAAACTTGAAAAGTCTCTAACATTGGTTCTCCAACATAAACTATAGCGATTCCGATTTTGACTCGTCACTTATTGTATTCCGGATTTAGGTTGGTATGGTTTTGAATGGTGATTCATATCTTGTTTCCCTTGTCTTCCCTCTGTTTTGGTTATTGGATTGTAGTTGTGCGTTTGGAACAGGCTGGTGCTTGTTTTTTTTAAACTTGTGTTGCCCAAAATTTTGATCTTCTGTTCGAGCGGGCTTTCTTGCTGAAACGCCCCAAAATTCTAGCCCAAATGATAATACAACAATCATGGCTCTTTCAAGGAAAACCGAATATAAATCTCCAAACTTACATTACATGATACAATAGTTCTTCATGTAACAATACATTAATCCAACAATAAGTAAATAAACAAATAAATACCCCAAGGGTTTACAAGTTTCCAAGGCTTAAGCCTGGTTACACAAAATGGTTATTCAAACCCACACACATACAGCCATTGGCTTACATACAGAGTCACAACAAAATAAGAGTCTCGTACTCTCAACACATATTTCCTCGCCTTTAGTTATGTGGCATCACCATATGTTTTTCTGCACAAAAATCCCGTAGAGTGAACATAAAGCCCAGTAGGAAATCCTTAACAAAGTATATATGTTTTATACAAGTCTCAAGAGATGAAATGCGCATGCCATGCTATACACTTTTTGAAGATAAATCACATCTTCATATTTGAAAACCATCATGCTCAATGATGTCATGCAATTTCAATTCTTCAAAACTTAACAATTTATTTCAAGGGTAGTAAATACGACTCTGGTAATCCCTAGGTCGGTGCCTGCAAGTAGACCATACAAGTATTACCAATTTGTCATTTTTACCGGTATTAACTGGAAGCCTCGACACCTATCCGTGTGGGTTTTTGATCTTTCACCCTAGATTCTCAGGCCAACTTATTCAATATCATCTACACCACCTGTCAAGACTTATCAACGTATTTACCCCAAAACCAATTCTATGAAGACTTGTTTCTCAACATTCTTTTCTCAATGTAAGTTTTCAAATCAATTTTCAAAATTTAATGTAATCAAATGAATTGATATGCCAATAACACAAGATGAATATCAATACTATTATTCCAATTCATCATTTAAGGAATAACACAATTCCCTCTTCTCAAGTATCCTCAACAATTAGTCATTTCAAGACTATTTCAACGTTTTGAACAATAATTTCCAAAATGAATAATAATTCTTATATTCCCAGAAATTCATCATTTATATAAATATGGATAAGAAATTTTCCGAACATCCATTTATTTTGACACACAAAATAAATATAACAATATCATTCATGGATTTTCAGTCTGTTAAAAAAAATTCCCAAATTCTAGGTTTTCTTACCAAAACTATACAACTCAAATATTTTGAAAGAAAACTTTCCAAAATCATCTTTTCTTCAATCAACGAAGATCAAAACCCATAAGATCATTTTAAAAGAATAAGAGACAAACCCACTTTCAAAATCACTCAACTTCTTGAATCAACAATCAATTTTCAAAGCTATCAAAAGATGATTTCGAAAGAGACCAACAAGAGTGAGATACACTTAGCTAGAGAGGAAAGGGTTTTTAGAGAGAGAGAGACCAACAAGAGTGAGATACACTCAGCTAGAGAGAAGAAAAGACTAAAATTTCGGACTCACCTACCACTGCACGTGCGGCACTTCTCTCGTACTTACACTCTCGCACCTGCATTTATTGCAGTAGCCAAACATGCCCTCCCCTATTTTCTGCATGTGTGGCTCAAGCAATTTTGAAGGCATTTTGTATTTTTGTTTCGGGGGCGCTGCCCTTTGACCCCGCCAGGGCGCTGCCCCCTAGACCCCCGCGAGCTAACAAGGCAGCTCGATCCCCGACCTGCCCAGTCGAAGTGGCAAAACATGAAAGAATGATCGAAACCAGAATCGCTACACTTGCGCTCGAGCGAGGTTTGCAAACTCTTAGTACTTTGATCGTCTGCAAAATACTGCAGAAGTGTTTTCCACGCTTGAACGACATTTCCTACGCTCGAGTGGGTCTGTGCTCGAGCAGACTTTATTGCGCTCTAGCGGTCTGCTTGTTGTCTGCAAAAGTTTTGGATGTGTGTATTCGACGCTCGAGCTGGCCACTTTTACGCTCGAGCGGAACAAAACTTTGTGTCTGACGCTCGAGCGTTAACTTCTCTGCTCGAATGGAAAACGACTTTTTACATCACTTTTTCATATCTTTTCATCTTAAACCCTAAAGTTGAGAGCCTCTCTCTCTAAAACTCACATTCTCTCTAATTTTTCACCTAGATCTAATGATCTATCCACCCTCCTTCCTTCGATAAAAAGATTGAGCTCCTCAAGATCTTCATTTTTATCCAATTGGAAGTTGGTTTCGGCATTGTTAGAGTTTCACCTTTGCTTTGCTTGGTCTTCTAGCTCGAGGTAGGAATTTTCTACACTTTGTTATGATTTTTAACTTAGTTATTTGTGATTATATAACAATGGTGGGATTTGGGAGTATTTTGAGCCAAACCTAGGGTTTGAGTGAAATGTGAAAGAGAGGTTTTTGGTGGAAATGAAATAAATGAACATGGGGTTTGAAAATGAAATCATGATGTGTCAAAATGGGTGATTTTGGTATTTGGAATGGTATTTTGAAAAGAGAGATTTTTGCCCTAAATTGATTATCATATCTATTTTGTATAAATAGTTGAAATTGGTTTTGCAAATATGGAATTGAGTGAGTATTGAAATAGATAATGGTATTGAGTATATAATGCTTCACCCCTTTAGATAATTTTGGATAAATTATTTGTCTTGAGATTGTACATCTATTAGAAATATCTATATTGGGCTATCGGTGGAGTATAGCTTTGCTTGTTGTAGAAATTGCATGTGGATTAGGTGAATTGAAACTAGTCCATGGTTGATTATCATTGAATATGATCATGTTGTGAATACATTGTATATGTATGATTATTTGGGAGGAGAAAGGGAATGTACTCTATATTTGATTTATGTGTTTAAATACATTGTATATGTATGATTGTTTGGGAGGAGAAAGGGGATGTACTCCATTGTTTGGGAGGAGAAAGGGGATGGACTCCATTATAATTAAGTTGGCCGGAGTGTCCTGGGTGGAAGTCTTGAAATTATACATGGGTGTCGATCCTGTGAACGAAATATTCGTAAAATGGCAGTTTGAAGTGTTTGTTTGTTGATTATGTGATTCTTGCACCATTGAGTTGTAGTCTTATTTGAGTTATTGGAAAATAATGAAGTGGGAATATGTATTGAAAAGGATTGAAGGAAAATGAAATGAAATGTGAACTTGGTGTTCTATGACTATATAATGATGTGAATGATTCTATCTTTAGCATTATATATGCACATTGCATTTATAACTTTGTTAAACTTCATATACTGTGTTAGATTGTTTCTACTGTGTTGTGGCTCACCCTATTTGCGAAAACATGTTCAGGTGATGATGGTAAGCCACCACCAAGACAGTAGTTTGGAGGAACTTTTGGGAGTAAGAGCTTCTCTATTTTGATTGTATATTTTGTATAGCCAAGGGTTTTATTTGTAAGAACTAGTATCTCTTTTGTTATAACCAAGTGAAGGCTTGGAAAGGTGTAAGCTGATAGGGCATTTACTTATGTTAACCCTTTTGGATCATTAACTACATGTAATGAAATGACTATTTACTCTAATTTATGTAGCTATTAACAAATGTTGGGGTTGTATTTATTGTATTATTTTGGGGGCGTTACAACTTGTTATCAGAGTGTACAGGGTTTGAATACTTTGGGTACGTGGGAAGTGATTATTACCACAATGGGTTCGTCTCGCTTGGTTGAGACTCTAGTATGTATTGTATGCTTATGTGATTATGTGGGTATGTGATTTAGTTTCTGGGATGTTGATAGAGTCCACGGGTTTCTGGAAGTTCTGTTGGAAAGGCACTTAATTACTGCCATTTCTAACTGAAACTCTAGTAACGTCGCGGGACGATCATTATCTGGAAACAAAATTTGTACGTGTTTAGGTGGCTATATGCTTATGTGGAGTGAATTATTGTTGTCTAACGTATTAGGACGCGAGTGGATTAGCTTCGGTACATTTGTGAATGTACTAATCTCTTTGTTACCTTCATTAGGATGTCAGGGAGTGGTTATGGCGATAGACGTGGTAGGCCTAGGAGGCACGAGATGCCTATATCGGAGGAAATTTCGGCATAGAAAGAAGGAGTTGGTTAGGCCAACGCGGCCGAACCAGCAAGTCAACAGGCCATAAGCGCCTTAGCCTGCGAAATAGCCGGAGCGTTACAGAAATCTATGGACATTCTCAAAGCTGAGAATCAAGTCCAGGCCTAGGTAGTTGAGACAGGGCCTTCATGTCTAAAGAGAGTTTTTTTGGGTCTAATCCAGATGAGTTTTTGGGTGACCCAAAAGAGCCACTAAAGGCAGATAAGTGGCTTGAACAGATAGTGAAGACGTTCGAGATGCTTGGCATCGAGGATGACCAGTTGAGGGTGACCTTGGTGTCTTTCCAGCTGAAGGGTGACGCGGGTCAGTGGTGGAAGCATGCACGAGGACGCATTGGAGGGACTTGGGAGGCTTTTGTCAATGCCTTCCAGGACAACTTTTTGCTGTCCATTATTAGGGAGAAGTTAAGAGACCAGTTTTCCAAGCTGGTTGTAGACACCCCATTTTTGACCGTCCTCAAGACTTGGACGTCACCGCTTGAACACTTGGTAATTATCCATGTTTGTGTTTGTTTGGAGTTCCCGGAGTTCTCGGCTACGCGCCTTGTCTCAGGATCTCCGAACTCGACTGTTTTGTGTCTGGTTTTGCACCAAAAACTTGTATTTTTCCTTGGAGGGGCAGGGAATGCCTTGTGAGGCATCCTCACACACCACTGGCACTAGCTAGAGGCCACCGGCTGGTTTTTGTTGCCACCGGCAATATATATTGCCGGTCGGCACTCTTTGTTGCCGGTCGGCAGTCAATTTTGTCAAAATGACATTTTTGGCCGGCCGACTACTGTTCAGCTGCTTTTGGAGATATTTTCAGACGGCTGTATGGCTTTGGCTTCCCCTCCATACACGTGTATGGAGGGATGTACTTCTTGTTTTGCTTAGTGACTAAGCTTACAAGATTGCCTCTTCTATAAGAGGAGGCCTCCCCCCTTGGCTTTAGGGTTGGCTTTTTGGAGAGAAAACAACTCAGAGAGAGCTCTGGTTTTAGGTCTAGGATTGATACATATTATATCTCTATACCTCTCTTCCTTAAGTGTTCTAGGTGTTTGTGTCTTACTATTGCACATCAACACCTAGTGTTTCACCTTTCCTTTGTTTCTGAGGTTCCAAGAGGTTGTTCTTGGCTGGATTTGAGCCCAAGGAAGCAACAACATCAACACTTGTGAAGGAGGTCAACAAGGGTGAGAATCTTGCCTTTTATTCCCCATTTTTGCATCCTATTTTTACCTGTCTTAAAGCTGTTTTTGTGTTTAGTGTATAACATAAAAAAGTTCTTTTTTTAGGCCTTCTTGATTGTTTGTTAAGAGTGTTTTGTGCTTTGGGGAAGTTTGGCCACCCTTAGGCCTTGTAAGGCCTCATTTTGTGCCATTTTGTGCAAGTTTCGAGACTTTGGTGTTTGGGCCTCTTCACCACTGAAATCTTGAGGGATTTCAGTGGTGGAGATGGTGCCTTGAAGTCTCCAAAAGGGGAGGGCCACCCCCTCTCCTTGTTGTCCTTGAAAGGGACCATTTTTGGTCTCTTAAGGAGCCTTTTGTTCAAGTGTGTGTTGATCATGTCTAGGCTGCATTTCATGCTTATTATGCCATAATATAATCATGTTGTGTGTTGGTTTTGGTGCTCCATTCATGTTTAGTGTAATTGCCATGTAATGCCTTGTAATTCCCTTAACATGTCTTAGGTTGTTAGCCTTTTTCGAGCATGATTTAGGCTTAGACTTATGAATGTTTTGTGCTTATTTTGCCATGCTTTAGGTCTGTCCATAGTCGTTTGGATTGATTTTGGCATGCTTAGTATAGCTCCTTTGCATTTGCGGCTTGTCGGGCTTGTATGCCTCAAGTATGTGAATGTGTAGCATGTGTTGCTGGCATCATTTTGGTAGTTTGGAACCACCTAACATGTAATATCAGTCCCTTTGGCATGCCCATATGCTTGCCTTAGTCGCCTCTTTATTGCTTTGGGAACATGTGTTGTATGCCCTTTGTTTTGGCCATTATACACGCCTTTGAATTTGAGCCACTTAGATGCCATCTAAGTAGTCCTTTGGCCTTGCTTTAACATGCTAAAAATCTGTTTTTAGTTGTTTAGTGCATGCCATGTTTGTTGTGATTAAATGTGCTTCAAAGCTTCATGACTTGCCTCAAGTGCTTGAACTATGCTTGCATGCTTATGTTTGCTTCGCTTGGCTTGGTTTGGCACCATATTCTAGCATGAATTTCAGAGCTTATATTGCATGCTAGTGGTCCATGATATCCCCTTTCAAATGTGTTTGGAAGTTGCTTGTTAAGGCTTAAAGTGTTGGTCCAACTTACTTGCATGTGTGCATGTGTGTTTAGCCCTCATTTTTGGGCATTTTGGCCACTGATTTTAGGCCCATTTGGAGTTGCCTAAGTCATGTTTAAGACCATCATTTGCTTGCTTGCATGCTTACCTCTTGTTTGCTTGTGTGCTTGCATTATTTGTTCATATGCTCATGTTGCATCCCTAGCTAACATGATTAGGTTGCAATGCATCTTGCATGCATGCCTTGTCCCTTGATTTGGTGATGGGGATTGGGCTCTTTGATTGTTTAGTTTGCATTTCATTTGACATGAAAATTGCACACTTGATTCTTTGGGCCATCATGCATGGAAATGCGTGATTGGTGGCCCAAGAATCGAGGCACATCCTCCTTTGAGTCACAAACATGATAAGGAATGTGTTGGGTGCATACATTGCTTGAATTGAGCTGCCATGCAAGATTTTGCCCTCTGCTGCTGTGAGTTGCAGGTTCTACAGGAACTTATTGCCGGCCGGCAATATTTAGTGCCGACCGGCAGTCAATCGACAGCCGGTGGATTCATTTTGTGTCGGTGACCACAAATTCACTGCCGGTGGTCATTCTACTTGGCCGGTGATGATTCCCAGTATCCAGAGAGGCATCCTTGGGACTTTGGCAGTTTTCAGAGGAGCAAAGCAGGGAAAACAGAGGCAGGCTAGGCATGGCAGTGCAATTCCGAGCGGAATCCGAGCGCGCATGCATTGAGCCCTCCCCCCGAGGCGGTTTACTGCCCTCCCCCCGAGGCGGTTTACTGTTTTTCTTAGATTAATTAATTTGTTAATTAATTAGGCAATTTGTAATATTTAATTAGCTTGCGTAGTTAATTAATTTGTATATTCTTTTGGTCCCTCCGAGCGAGGGCAAATTTGTAATAAGTGTGGGTGAGTGGTGTGTATGTCTTCCAACCCCCATTTCTTTCTTCCCTTTTATTTACCTGCTTATGATGGTAGATTAGGGCATATTTAAATTAGCATACCTTATGCAATGCATGCGTGCATCCATGCATTTGTTTACATGCACCGGGCTCGGTACATCATACAACGCATTGTATTTCAATTCCAAATTGAATACTTGTTACTTGTAGCATTTCACATGCCATGCTTAGGATAGCCGAGCCTGTCTAGATTGCACCATTGTTGTGTTGCATTAGACACTTAACATGAACTAGGGCATGCATGTTTGCTAACTAGTTTATGTTTTGGCACGGAGTACGATGTAAGTATTTATGCTTTAGCATCTCGCATGCGTGTGAATGTTAACATGACAGCATGATTACCATGTGGCTAAATGCTTATATGAGATAAACTGTTTGAATGCCTGTGGGTGGAGGTTGGATTGCTTGAGTTGGAAAAACTCGTTGAAATCCGTGTTTTAGCCTACTTGTGAGTAGCAAATTCCGAAAACGCTTTCAAAACGAACGGATATGCAATGCTTATTTCCAAATTAGGCAATCTAGTCTATACTTGTTTGCTGTGCGCATAACATAGTAATTCTAGGCTAATAACCGGAATAAGAACACATAACGTTTTCAAAATCGGATATCACGGTTAGTAGAGGCCGGTCTTCGGACCGGGCGAAAGGGGGTGCTCATAGTTGACCTTCCCCGATCGTACCCAAGCTCCCGAGCCAAGACATTTAGTGATGACGGACACGTGGCCTTCGGCACCGAGTCAGGGTTTCCTAAATTTCGCATTTTAAAATATTTAGGTGGCGACTTTGTATCTGGCAAAGCAGTCCATGTTTGGCACTACTTTTCAAAAATCTGTTTTTCTTCAAAACGATTTGCCAGAGTTGGACTCTTGTGTTCAGATTACGAACCGCAGCAAAACAAAACAGGGGAGTCCGAACTGTGGAGCGAAGCCCAAGGGCGCGTCTACACTGGTGGCAGAGTTTGAAACCACCTTTACTAGCTTGTCTAGGTTTGCACCCGAGCTTGTGGCGATAGAGGAGCGCCGGTGTTTGGAGTTTGAGAAGAGGCTGAGTATCGGGCTCATGTTCCGAGTAGCCGGGGTCCATGATTAGAGACTATGGGCGCCTCGTAGAAGCGACGACTTATCTCAAAACTATTATACAGGTTGAGGAGGAGAGAATGAAGGGCTCTAGGAGGAGTCAGGATAGTCAGGGGGACAGTAAGAGGCAGAGGGGTTCTAACCTCCAGTCGCACCTGGAAGCCCAGTCGAGGTCTACTTTTCCAATACCGAGTTCGGGTTCTGGGAGAGGTGGTCAGGGTGATGTGACTTGTTATAAATGTGGTCAGTTAGGCCACAAGTCTCCAGCTTGCCCGCAGAGAGGAGGAGGGCAGCAGACAGCTTCATCTTCGGCTCGTTCTCAGGACTAGAGTTAGGGTAGAGGGCAGCCGCTCACTTGTTATCAGTGTGGACATGCAGGGCACCTGAAGAGATTTTGCACATAGTTGGGTAGCGCATCTGGTGTGTTTGGTTCGAGACAGACACAAAGTCACCAGCCAACACAGTCAGTATAGGCCTCGAGGGCCAATCAGGGAGCCTCTTCGGCTCAATTCGTGTAACAAGCTTATACTCCGAGGGGTGAGTAGGTAGATCAGAGGCCAACAGGGTGTGTGTATGTTGTTACTGCGTCAGATCTTGTACCCGCTCTAACTGTAGTGAGAGGTACCTTTTTGTTTTGCAATTCAGTTGCTAATGTGTTGATTGATACGGATGCATCCCATTCTTTTATCTCGTCTGCATTTACATCAGTTTTGGGATTGGAGTTAGCACAGTTAGCATCTCCTATTTGTGTAGAGTCACCTATTGGTGGTGAGGCCATCTTGAAACAAGGGTGTCGGGGTTATGACATAGAGGTCGCCGGTCGTTGACTTCCATTTGTATTTGTGTTGCTTGACATGTCTAGTTTTGATATTATTTTGGGTATGGACTGGTTATCGTCATACCGAGTAGTTATAGATTGCTACTGTTAGAGAGTTACTGTATGTACCTTGAGCGGTGACTGCTTTTATTTCTTGGGGAACCAGGTGGATAGAGTCTTATCACTAGTATATGATCCATGTGGGCGAAGTGAACTTAGTTGTCTTCTTGCTAGCTTTTTGAGTAGTGAGTGTGATAAAGTCCAGGTTGAGTTGTTAAGGGTGGTTTGTGAATACGCCGATGTCTTTCCCAAGGACCTTACTAGTTTGCCACCTCACCAAGAGATCGAGTTCTCTATTGACTTAGTGCTTGGTACAGCACTGATTTCTATGGCACCGTATTGGTTTGCACCTGCAAAGTTGAGTGAGTTGAAGATTCAACTTCAAGAATTGTTAGATAAGGGTTTACGTCCTAGTACTTCACCTTGGAGAGAATCGACTCTCCTTGCTAAAAAGAAAGATGGAGCGTTGCAACTTTGTATTGATTATCATAAATTGAACCGGGTTACAATTAAGAACAAGTACCTAATGCCTCGTATAGAAGATCTGTTTGATCAGTTGAAGGGGTCTTGTTATTTCTCTACGATAGACCTAAGATCGGGTTATCACCAGTTGAGAGTAAGGGAAGAGGATATCCCAAAGACGGCATTCTGTACGCGGTATGGCCATTACTAGTTCCTAGTGATGCCTTTTGGGCTAACCAATGCACCGGCTGTATTTATAGATTTGATGAACTTGATTTTTCGGGAGTTTCGTGGATGATATTTTGATTTATTCACCCTCTGAGGAGGAACACGAGGAACACTTACGAGTAGTACTTGAGTTTCTTAGAGCCTACAAGCTGTATGCTAAATTCGGGAAGTGTGAATTCTGGCTGAAAGCAGTTAAGTTCTTAGGCCACGCGGTATTTGGGGAATGGGTGACTGTGGATTCATCCAAGATAGAGGCCGTACAAGATTGGGCACAACCTAAGAATGCTTTCGAGATTCGTAGTTTCTTGGGGTTGGCTGGGTATTATCGGAGATTTGTGAAAGATATCTCTAGACTAGCTTCACCTTTAACTAGGCTGACGAGGAATGGGGGGTTAAGTTTGTGTGGAATGAAATTTGTGAGAAGTCGTTCCAGGAACTTAAAGTTAGACTTACCACTGCTCCAATCTTGATTATTCCGGAGAGGGGTTTGGGTTATTCAGTATATTGTGATGCCTCACAGGAAGGTTTGGGTTGTGTTTTGATGTAAGAGGGAAAAGTAGTAACCTATGGCTTGCAACAGTTGAAAACACATGAGAGGAATTACCCCACTCATGACTTATAATTAGCAGTGATGATCTTTGCCTTAAAGATTTGGAGGCACTATTTGTACGGTGAGAGATTTGAGGTGTTTTCTGATCATAATAGTCTGAAGTATCTGTTTACACAGAAGGACTTGAATTTGAGGCAGAGAAGGTGGATTGAGTTCATAGAGGATTATGATTTTGAGTTACATTATCACCCGGGGAATGCCAATGTTTTGGCCGACGCCTTGAGTAGGAAATCTATTAGCAGCATAACTTGTATTGCCATAGGGGAATGGGAGATGTTGGGTGCCCTTGGAGAGTTTGACTTGCATCTAGACGAGTCTGTTGAGTCTGCAACTTTATTTTCAATAGTTGCGCAACCTACACTTGTGAACTGAGTGTTAGAAGCGCAGATGAGTGACCTTGAGGTAGAATTCCTCTGAGAGAAGATTTCCAGTGGGAAAGTAGAAAGAGGCTTGACTGTGTATCCCGACCAGAATGTGAGATATCGTGATCGTTTGTTCGTACCGGAGTCTTGTTAAGAGAAAGTACTCTGAGAGTTTCACCATTCACGCCTTGCGGTGCATCTGAGAGGGACAAAGATGTGCTACGATCTTAGTTACCAATTCTGGTGGAGAGGTATGAAGAAGGATATAGCTGTGTTTGTATCGAAATGCTTTACTTGTCAACAAGTGAAGGCCAAGTATTAGAGGCCAGCGGGTTTGTTACAACCCTTGCCTATAGCTGAGTGGAAGTGAGAGCATGTCATGATGGATTTTATTGTGGGCCTTCCGAGGACTCAATGGGGTAGTGATGCTATTTGGGTGGTAGTTGACCGGTCAACCAAGTCTGCGCACTTCATACCTATGCGCGTAAGTGATTCAGTAGACTATCTTGCCGACTTGTATATTAGGGACATAGTGAGGTTGCACGGGGTCCTTGTAATGATTGTTTCGGATAGATATCCGCGTTTCACAGCTCGGTTGTGGCAGAGCTTGCAGAATGCCTTGGGCACTAGATTAACCTTTAGTACTGCTTATCATCCTCAGATTGACGGGCAATTCGAGCGCACCATCCAAATCCTTGAGGATATGCTACGAGGCTGTGTCCTTGATTTTAAGGGATCGTGGGAGAGACACTTACCTTTAGTGGAGTTCGCATATAACAACAGCTTCCAATCGAGTATTGGCATGACACCGTTTGAGGCCTTGTATGGTCGACTTTGTAGATTTCTAATGTGCTGGGTGATGCACTTTTCTTGGGCCCAGAGTTGGTTTGGGAAACGACGGAGAAGGTGACACTTACTCGAAAGAGGTTGGTTATGGCTCAGAGTCGCTAGAAAAGTTATGCTGACCGTAGGAGGAGACCCTTGTCTTTTGAGGTAGGAGACTATGTGTTTTTTAAAATATCACCTAGGCGGGGTTTGATGAGATTTAGGAAAAGTGGGAAGTTATCCCCTTGGTTTATTGGCCCTTTTGAGATCCTTGAGCGGATTGGGGAGGTTGTTTATCGTTTGGCGTTACTGCCACAACTTTTCGGAGTTCATGACGTGTTTCATATTAGCATGCTTCAGAAGTATGAGCCAGATTCATCGCACGTGTTGAATTAGACCGACTTAGAGGTAGATGAGGATACCTCGTATGAGGAAAGACCGGTGAGAGTCTTGGCTACTCGGTACCAAGTTTTGCGAGGCAAGACAATTCCCTTGGTTAAAGTATTGTGGAAATACCATAGAGTCGAGGAAGCAACTTGGAAGCGTGAATTGGAAGTTCGAGAGAAGTATCTATACTTATTTGTTGATGTTTGAATATGTATTGAGGTTTTGATTTTGATGATGAAAAGTATAAGCATTGTATATGTTTTAAATTATGAGAACATTGTATATGTTGTTTACATTTTGGAAGCATTGTATATGTGGTGTAAATTCTTGAAAACTTGGATTTTGGTTAAGCATTGTAAATGTTTTGGAAAATCATAAATTTCATTTTAATATGGGACTTGTGTATTGATATGATGAGAATGGATGACCGGAGAATGGGTCATGGTGATGGATTTGTAAGAATAACATTGTTATGAATAATCTAATGTTGATTTTGAACTTAATTTGTAATTTCGGGAACGAAATTCCTTAAAATGGAAAGATTATAGCGATTTCGGTTTTGACCCGTCACTTATTGTGTTTCGGATTCGGGTTGGTATGGTTTTGAATAGTGATTCATATGTTGTTTCTCTTGTCTCCCCTTTGTTTTGGTTATTGGATTATAGTTGTGCGTTTGGAACATGCTAGTTGTTTGTTTTTTTTTAAACCTGTGTTGTCCAGAATTTTGGTCTTTCGCTCGAGCGGGCCTTCTTGCGCTCGAGCGGGATTTAAAAACCCTCAGTACTTTGATCGTCTACAAAATACTGGAGAAGTGTTTTCTACGCTTGAGCGGCGTTTCTTACGCTCGAACGATCTGCCTGTTGTCTGCAAAAGTTCTGGATGTGTGTATTCGACGCTCGAGCAGGCCACTTTTGCGCTTGAGCGGAACAAAACTTTGTGTCTGACGCTCAAGCGTTAACTTCTCTACTCGAGTGGACTGCGTGTATGTCAGATCGCGAAAATGACTTTTTACATCACTTTTTCATTTTTTTCATCCTAAATCCTGAAGTTGAGAGCCTCTTTCTCTAAAACTCACAATCTCTTTACTTTTCCACCTAGATCTAGTGATCTATCAACCCTCATTCCTTTGATAAAAAGATTGAGCTCCTTAAGATCTTCATTTTCATCCGATTGGAAGTTGGTTTCGACATTGTTGGAGTTTCACCTTTGCTTTGCTTGGTTTTCTGGCTCAAGGTAGGGATTTTCTATACTTTGTTATGATTTTTAACGTAGTTATTTGTGATTGTATAACAATGGTGGGATTTGAGAGTATTTTTTGCCAAACCTAGGGTTTGAGTGAAATGTGAAAGAGGGGTTTTTGGTGGAAATGAAATAAATGAACATGGGGTTTGAAAATGAAATCATGATGTGTCAAAATTGGTGATTTTGGTATTTTGAATGGTATTTTGAAAAGAGGGATTTTTGTCCTAAATTAATTATCATATCTATTTTGTATAAATAGTTGAAATTGGTTTTGCAAATATGGAATTGAGTGAGTATTGAAATAGATGATGGAATTGAATATATAATGCTTCACACCTTTAGATAATTTTGGATAAATTATCTGTCTTGAGATTGTACATCTGTTAGAAATATCTGTATTGGGCTATTGATGGAGTATAACTTTGCTTGTTGTAGAAATTGCATGTGGATTAGGTGAATTGAAACTAGTCCATGGTTGATTATCATTGAATATGATCATGCTGTGAATACATTGTATATGTATGATTATTTGGGAGGAGAAAGGGGATGGACTCCATTATAATTAAGTTGGCTGGAGTGTCCGGAGTAAAAGTCCCGAAATTATACATGGATGCCGATCTCGCGGATGAAATATCCTTAAAATGGCAGTTTAAAGTGTTTGTGTGTTGATTATGTGATTGTTGCACCATTGAGTTGTAGTCTCATTTGGATTATTGGAAAATAATGAAGTGGGAACATGTATTGAAAATGATTGAAGGAAAATGAAATGAAATGTGAACTTGGTGTTCTATGACTATATAAAGATGTGAATGATTCTATCTTTAACATTGTATATGCACATTGCATTTATAACTTTGTTAAACTTCATATATTGTGTTAGATTATTTCTACTGGGTTGTGGCTCACCTTATTTGGGAAAACATGTTCAGGTAATGATGGCATTCCTCCACCAAGACAGTAGTTTGGAGGAACTTTTGGGAGCAAGAGCTTCTCTGTTTTGATTGTATATTTTGTATAGCCAAGGGCTTTGTAGCACTTGTGTCCTTCAAAGCTTTTGGAGAAGTATTTGAATCCTTTATTTTATTTTGGGAATTTTTAGTGTTGTTATATCTTAGTTTTGGAGGAGTACAAATCGATTTAAACTTATTGGGATTGCTTGTTCACGCTTGTTTACGTTGAAAAGTTGTTTGGGAACTTAAAAATCTTGTTCGGGGGTAGTGTCAACACTTGTCTTTTGTTTTTGGCCTTAAGGGTCGACACTAGTCTGGAAGGGTCGACCCTTGTGTGTTGCTAAATCTGGAAGTTGCTTGCTGTTTTTTGGTGTCGACACCAGTCTGGGAAGGGTCGACACCTTGCTTGTTGCACTCTTTGCTTTTCTGTCTGAAGGGTCGACCCCTGTGCTCGAAGGGTCAACACCTGTGTATAATTTTCAGCTTTTTGGGTTGGTTTGGGCCCTACTTTTTGGGGGTTTTTGACTTGTCCTTTTTATTTGACTTTTAGGGCAATTCTCTACTACTATAAATAGACCCAAACCACTTTCCTTTCATTACTTTTCCTCTCAAACCGTGATTTCTCTCTTTCTTTCTCTAAAACTTGACTTTTCGCACCTAGATCTCTAGATCTACTCACCTAGAGTGATCTTTTCACTATGGTTCTTTGAGATTCAGTATAAATCTTGTCAAGAGCTTCGTTTTGATCCAAGTAGAAGTTGGTTTTGGCATCTTTGGAATTTCAACCTTGTTTTGCTCATCTTCTTTTCTAAGCTTGAGATAGGGATTTTCTTTGAGTTATATATATGTTTTTGCAAGATCTAGATGATTTTTCGAAAGCATCCTTTGATTAGTTTTGAAAATTGATTGTGGATTCAAGAAGATGAGTGATTTTGAAAGTGGGTTTACTTTCTTGTTTCTTTTAAAATAGAAATTGAGGGTTTTTGAACTATGTTGATGAAATAAAGATGTTTTTGGTGAGATCTTCTCAAATATTTAAAGATGAATGGTTTTTGGTGAGAAAACCTAGAAATTGGGAATTTTTAAAAAAGATGTTGAAAATCTTTAGAATAAGTTGTTATATTTATTTTGTGTGCCAAAATAAATGATGTTTGAAAAGTGTTTATTTATTACATATAAATGATGGTTTTCCATAAAATAAGAGAATTGTTGAAGTTTTGGAAATTGTTGTTTAAAAGTGTTGATATAGTCTTGAAATAACTAAGTTGTTAGAAATGTTTGAAATGTGAGAATTATGTTATCCCTTGGATGAATTGAAATAAAAGTATTTATTCATCTTGTGAAATTGCATTGAAATGAGAAATGAGAATTTTGATCACAATGGGAATATTGTGTGGAAGTATTGAAAGTGGAAGAAATATTGCATTATATTATTAATCATTACATTGGCATATCAATTCATTTGATAATGAAGAGCTTTGAAATTTGATTTGAAAACTTTGCATTTAGAAACGAATGTTGAGAAACAAGTTTTCATGAAATGGATTTGGGGTAAATACGGTGGTAAGTCTTGCAAGGTGGTGTAGATTATAGGTGTCGAGCCTTCTAGTTAATACTGGTAAAAATGACAGATTAAAGGTGTCGAGCCTTCTAGTTGATACTGGTAAAAATGACAAATTGGTAGTACTTGTATAGTCTACTTGCAGATATCGACCTAGGGATTTATGGAGTTGTATTTACTGCCCTTTGAATAAAATTGATAAATGTTGAACAGTTGAAATTGCATGACATCATTGAGCATGATGGTTTCCAAAAGATGAAGACGTGCTTTATTTTCAAAAGGGCATGGCATAGCATGTGCATTCATCTCTTGAGACTTCTATAAAATGTATATACTTTGTTAATGATTTCTTACTAGACTTTATGCTCACCCTACCGGATTTTTGTGCAGGAAAAGATGTGGTGATTCCGCCTAACTAAAGACGTGGAAGTGTGTGTGTTGGGAGTATAATACTCTCATTTTGCTTGACTCTGTTTGTAAGCTAAGGACTATATTTGTGTGGGTTTGAATAACCGTTATGTGTGACCGGACTTAAGCCTTGAAAACTTGTAAACTCTTTGGGGTATTTATTTGTTTATTTACTTGTTGTTGGATTAACTGTATTATCGCATGAAGACTATTTACATCATGTAATGCAAGTATGAGGATTTATTATCAGTTTTATTTTAAAAGGCCATGATTATTGTATTACCATTTGGGCATGAAAAATTGGGGCGTTACAGGCTTTATTTGTAAGAGCTAGTATCTCTTTTGTTATAATCAAGTCAAGGCTTGGAAAGGTATAAGCCGATAGGGCATTTACTTATGTTAACCCTTTTGTATCATTAACTACATGTAATGAAAGGACTATTTACTCTAGTTTATGTAGCTATTAACAAATGTTGGGGTTGTATTTATTGTTTATTTTGGGGGCGTTACATAAACACATTTAGTAGAAATGTCATTGAGATCATTAAATTGATCTATAATAGATCGAGTATCAACCATTTTGAAATCAATATATTCAGAAATTAGAAAAGACCTATTACTAGCATCTTCATTAACATACCTGTGTTGTATCGCGTGCCAAAGTTCTAATGTTGTGGCACACTTGTGGAAAACATTAAACAGTGCATTTGTCATCGCATTGAGAACAGTAAAATGGCTTACAAAATCATTTTCCATCCATTTCTTCTGAGTTTTTGTCAAGGCTCCTTCGGATGTAATATGTAACGCCTCAAAATAAATACAATATATCCATCTCATAACAACCGATAAGTATGAATTGATAAGCTTACATTAATCAGAGTTTGATATACAAAAGGTGACACATGCGATATACATTCATAAACTGTACATCTTGAATCTACAACATGTGTTACAAGATTGAGAAGAGAAACAAAAGCTAAACAAATAATCATATGCCCTAAAGGCTTACATCTTTCCAAGTCACTGCTTGGGTGCATCAAAAGTGAGTTTTAAGCTCAATACATATAAAGCCCTAGGCTTGTACAAAATTAAATACAAAATACAACACTGAGCCTTCAGCTCCGCAGTCTTCCCAAGCTAAGTCCTTGGTGAAGGTATATCACTAGCAACCAAAAATGGTTTTTCCCATATAGGTGAACCAAAACCCAGTAGAAATAATCCAACACAATATATGAATCTTAACAAAGATATAAGGGTGAAATGCATATGCAATGTTTATGACCAAAACGTTTACATTTCTTTCTCACAATTGTAGACACACCATTTTTTTGACCGCCTGTAAGGCTTGAGTGCTTTGCCCGGTACACTCGATAATGAAAGTGGCGTTGTGCGTGGTTCAAGGTCTCAACGAAGGAGATATATTTAGGCTCCGAAACAATCCCAAACGTTCCATATTCCCACTGTTTGTACCTCAGAAATCCATTTTTACACATTTTGCCACCCTATGCTGAGTCTAAAGCAGAGAGACAATGGATTACATTGAGGCCCGGCCGTGCCTCATTGGGAGCCGGCCGTGCCTTAAAGATATTTGTGACCTCTTTTGCTCAAATTCTATAAAAACGAAGTTGCATCTCTATTTTGAGGGTTGAACAAATTCTAAAAAGCTTATACACCTTCTTGAGAGCTCCTTCTTCTTGTATAAGCAACCTTTGAACAAGCTTACCACCTTTAACCTATGTCCATACACCATATACACCTTCACACCTTAGCCTTGGAATCTTGGTTGAGCCTTGAGCATCACAATTCAAGCTTGAGAGTGCATTTGGACCAAGTTTGATTCACAAATAAAGAGCTTGCCTTTCTTGAGAGGTATAAGCTTACTATCTCTTCTCTTGCTCTCTTTGCTATCTCTTGCTATCTAGTTCTTGTATTTTTGTATTGTTTTGATCCTCTTTTAAGTGTCTAAGCTTGGGTTTGGATAACTACCAATGGGTAGAGAGAGTTACCACTCTTTCTTTCACCTTCACCACCTATAGCTCAAACCCTTGTTTTTACACCCTTTTCTTTGCTTTCTAAATTGATTTTTAGAGTTTAAAAGAGGCTAAAGATCATGCTTTGAGATTTCAAAAGTGGAGGGGTTAGCCACCCCTCCTTGTTCTTGCTTACTAGCCTTATTTTCTTTCTTTGTTGTTTAGCGTTTTGGGTTCTTTTCATGCACTTTAAGTCACTGTTTTTCACCCATTAAGGGCTGTCCTAGGTTATTTAATTAATTTATGCTTTGATTGGTTTGCTTGTTGTCTCATATGTTCACATATATAGCTTGTTGGATGTTGTTCTTGGTCTTTCTTTGTTTAATTTCCATGTTTAAGAATCTCATTTTAACAAGCAACCTATCATCCATTTCTTTCATTTGAGAGTTGTTTTAACCGATTGATGGCTGTTCAAAACATGAGCATAGTCTCTACAGAGGTTCATCGCCAACGACATAGTCTCTCTTTCATGTTGAGAATCACTTCTTGTTTGACACACTTCTCATTTAGTGGACGTAATCATCACCTTGAACTTAACGGACTCAAGAATGGAAAGGTCTAAAAATTGCTAAAATGAACCAACCCACATAAAAAAATGAGTTATATTGCTTGGATTCGGCCAGACGTTATGCTGAGTCTATTGTGTCAAGGGTTATCTTACATCAATTCATGATGTTTCGATGAGCCTTGAAGCGTTCCTACTTCCCTCTTTGAGCTTACTCCATGATAGGAGGGAGGGGTGGTTATTGATTCATTGCATTAATTAACTTTTGTCCAAAATCATGCCCTAACTCATTAAGCAATCAATTTGCTCATTGATGGTTTTGGAAATGACTTCGTTCTTCTCTTGAGGCTTACTATGAAAGAGAAAAGTAGAAGGAACAAACATAGTTCAGAATAACTCTGTCTGCATTGTTTTCACTTTAGAGCACAAAAACAGGATTTTACATAAAATTAAAGCATGACCGGCCTTATTTGAATCAGGCTTCACTGGGGGCCGGCCAGCCATCAATGCTTGGTAAGGCAGTGTGTTTTGCAGAAACAGAGGGCAGTGACTGAAGGTGAAACATGACATATTCCAAGGAAGATAGACAGAGTTACTTCTGAAACTACTACGTACATGCCATCCTTGTGCTTCCATTGTAAATTGTAAATTAATGATTTCAATATTGTTGTAATTATCATCATCGTAATTAATATTGTTGTAGTAATGATTCATTAGATAGTTTGCTTATTTTGTTGTACTAAATTAGCTAGTTAGTTAATTATAGCTTAGCTAGTTAGTTATTTATTCATTCACTTGGCTTTGTAATAATTAGTTTAAAGCCAGACATTCGGGCACTTATTCGGACCCTTTTGTGCGATGGCCAACATGTAATAAGTTGTATGTCTTCCAACCCCACGTCTTTTTCCTTTTTACTTATTTGCCTACGATGGTTAGTATAGAACATCATTTTTCAAATTGTCATCTTTGTGCTTTATATCCATTGTCTTGCATGCATCCAAGGTTCGGCTCATCATACTAGCCAAATGTTTGAATTCATTGCTTCAATACGTGATTCATCACATGTCTTGAATGAAATCATATGCCATGTTTATAGTTGAGCCTATTAAAATTACATAACGTGTGCGTGGCATTTAGTCATATTGCATTAGTCAGGAGCATGCATATCTTCTAATTATTTTGCTTTGTTTTGGCTCGGAGTACTAGATGAGCAATTTTGAGTTTTAGCATTTTGCATCGAATGTTTGTGTTGCCATGCCAAGCATATTTCCATGAGGCTAGTTACTTAAATGATATACATGTTTGAATACTGGTGGATGGAGGCTAATTTCCAAACTTGGGACAAATTGATTAATGTACAAACTCACATTTTTAAGTGACGAGTATCAAAAACAATTTTCAAACAAAACATGAAATCAAAGTGTTCCAATCTTTGCAAATTAGTCTATACTTATGTGCGTCACATAGTAATGTTAGTCTAATAAAGCCGGAACAAGAGCATATAATGTAAAAAAAAAACATATCATGATTAGTAGAGGCCGATTTTTGATCGGGCAAGTGGGGTGTTCAATTCATGACCTTCTCCTCTCGTACCTAAGTTCTCGAGCCGAGACACTTTGGTGATGACGGACTAATGGCCTTTAGCACGAGTCTTGGGTTTCCTAAATTTTTCAAAAATATTTAGATAGCGACTCTATAATCTGGCAAAGCAGTCTATTTTTGGCATTTGATTCAAACATCGATTTTTCAAAAGAATTGTCAAATTTGGACTCTTTGCGTTTTCACTATTTCACATTGCACTTGTAAAATCAGATTCAGAACCATGAGAATCCGAATTGTAAGGCTAGTCAAATCTGAAAGGAGCACGAAAAGCAAGCTACAACAACCATGCCATGCTCAGCTTATATCACAATTCTCAAATCATGTCCTTTACAACAGAAAACAAGGGGGGAATTCTCAAACCGGTACAACCTTTCACGGATATTTCATCCGCGAAAAATCGTCAAACGACACCCATGTAAACGTAGCATATGCAAGTGCTATTATTGCCATTTTACGGATATTTCATCCTCGGGAATCGGTACCCATGTATACGCACGTTTTTTGGGACTTTCACCTTGGACAGCTAACTCAATTTGGTGATACACACCTCTTTCCAACATTTATCAATTTTTCTCAAATTCACATATATTTGCAATGTATTAAATGAGAATCAATGTTCGATGCATATGGATGAGAAATTAGTTTCAATTCACCTAATCATTATGCAATTTATACAATAATCATAGCTATCCTCCACCGATAGTCCAAAACAGATATTTCTAAACAGATATAAAATCTCCAATACAGATAAACTTCCCAAAATTTAAGATATGAGTGATAATACATATCCAACTCCATCATCCATACTAATATCCATCTAATTTCACATTTCTAACATCAATTCCATTTATTTATACAAAATAAATATTTGAGACATTTAAGGCAAAACTTCTTTTTCTTTCAAAACCCATTCCAAGTACAAAATCAACAATTTTGTCACCACTCAACCTTATTTCCAATCCCACAACCATTTTCGATACATTCATTTGAAAATCGCTCTTTTGATTTTAAACCAAAACCCTAGGTTTGTTCAAATCCTCCAAAAATCACAAGATTGTTTTATAAAAACAAATAGCTAGATATCATAGAAGAGTGTAGAGAATCCCTACCTCGAAGCTAGAAGACAAGAGAGAGAGAGAGAGAGAGAGATGACACTTCAACAACGTCGAAAGCTAACTTTATTCGGATGAAAATGAAGCTCTAGGTAAGCTCTACATTTTTAATAAAGGGCGTAGGGTAGAGAAATGGGTAGATCTTGGTGCATTTGTAAAGAGAATGTGAGTTTTAAAGAGAGAGGGTCTCAACTTAGGGTTTTGAAATGTTTTAGAGAGAAAGAGAGAAAGAGAGAGAGAGATGAAAAAGTGATGTAAAATGGCCTGTTTACGAACTGATATACACACAGTTCGCTCGAGCGCAAGATGTGTGGCTCGAGTGACCAGACACAATAAGTTATTCTGCTTGAGCGCAAGAAGCCTCGCTCTAGCGCATAATATACACTCCTAGTAGTTTTGCAAATAAAGGTTATCGCTCGAGTGCAAGAAACTTCGCTCGAGCGAAGAATACAAACTCCCAGTAGTTTTGCAGACCTACAAAAGTACTGGAGTTTCACAAAGACCGCTCGAGCGCAAGAAGTGTCGCTCGAGCGAAGAAACAAAAATCTGGGCAACACAAGTTTGGAAAACAAGCCACCAACCTATTCCAAGCATAACCAACACAACCCTAAAATCCAAACTCAAAGAGGCATAACAGAAGCAATACATAAATGACAAGACAATGAAACCCTAGATCCAAACATCAAATGGTTCAGGTCTAAACCATAATTGCTATATAATAGAACCATCAGTAGCAATAGATCCATTAGATGTAGGAGACATTTCTGTTTGAGGGTAGGCAACCGAAAACACATACGCAACCTTTGCAACAGTAAGTTGGAAAAAGATCATCATACTCCAACGTTTGTAGTTAAGTCTATTAAAATGTTCAAGCCTCTCAACACCATGAATCTATGTCTTAATTATTGTTGTGGGATGCATAATTACTATCTTAAAATTGTTATAGAAAAAATAAATTGTGTATGAAAAAGACTCAGAAATAAAGAAGAAAAATAGAATACTCAAAGACAAGACGCATTTAGGATTCTTTCTTTAAGATAGTAATTTCCCCTCTATTATACAGAAAAGTCTCTTTGAAATTATATCTCTAAGATACAATGCCTATATTCGAAAAACAATACTAAGGTTGTATTTCTTAGTTATTTTCTAAACTAGAACTTTAATCCATAAAATTAAAATAGAAACAGAGAAGGAAAAAACCAGTGACTATGGATTGTTGAGATGAGTTCTTTTTATGGAATTTGAACAGGCACCAACAAAGAAGGGACTATAATATCTTGAAATTTTTCTTCATCACTCGAGCGATGGATTGTTCTCTCGAACGGTCTTATAAGTCATCTAGTACTTTTGCAGGTCTGAGATTATAGGAGTGTGCGTTTTACGCTCGAGGGAAGATTTCATCACTCGAGCGGTCTTGTGTGCCTGGCACTTGAGCGCAAGTTCCATCGCTCGAGTGGTTTGTTTGGGATCAACACTTTAAAAAGTTACCTTTTGGTCAAATCTAGATCATTTCTCTTTCCAGCTTCTCTCTCTTTCCTCCATATCCAAAAGTCTCAAGCTTTCAAGTATGGACCTTTTATTTACAATCTTACCATAGTTCCATTTACCAAAACATATAGCACAAAGAGAGCTTTCTAGTGATTTGAACGGATTGTGTTTTCGTCGAAAATGGATTTTCAGGCTTTCTCCTTTTCTTGCTAGAGGTAAGGATTTCTTTACTCCTTTTCAATATAGATAGACATGTAGCATATTTTTATTTCATAAAAAACATGTAGTTATGGATTTCAAAATCATGAAAATAGGGTTCTTGGGTTTGAGTTTTTATCTTGTTTGTGTTGAAAATGGGAAAACCCTAATTTCTATTATTAAGAGTTTCTTGGATTAAAAGGGTTAAAGTTGAATAATAGTTTTGTTATGTATTATGTGGATTGTATTAAGGTATTAATTGTTAAAAAGGGAGTTAACCGAAATATTGGGATTTGTTTAGGGAAGAAAATGAATTTATGGAATATGATTGGGATATTGTGAATTGGGAAATAATATATTTAAATTGGAAAGAAATGAAATTATAACTCTTTGTAAATTGAGAATAAACGGGAGGTTAGAGACATATATGTTATTGTTGTTGTTGGACTTATGTCCCTTGAGATTTGGATTATTGTTTTTATGCGTATTAAATACATGTGATTAGAGGTTTTGTCCTTGGTCATCGGTGGAGGATGACATTGTTGTATTGAATAGATTATATGTATGTATTACACTTGAGTTATATATGCTTGTGGTATGTTATGATGATTGGTAATGTACACGCACTTAGAATGAGAGGTATCATTACCTTACAAGTAGAGCCTGGAGAATTGGCTATACTTAGAATGAGAAGTACCAGTACCTTTCAACTAGCGCCTAAATAACTTGGCAGAGATATCATAACCTTCCAACTGATGTCTAGTAAATTGGTAGAGGTACCATTACCTTCCAACTTGTGTCTGGTAAATTGATATTTTATTATAGAAATGTATATCATTGAATTATCGTGCTTAAGATAGGTAAGTATTGAATCGTTGCTTGTGTTGTATTGGTTTACCTAGTTTTGCCACTTTGCTGAGTATGTCGGGGGTCGAGCTGCCCGGTCAGCTCGCGGGGGTCTAGGGGGCAGCGCCCCAAAACAAAAATGCAAAATGCATTCGAAGTTGCTTGTCCACTTGGGCGGCCGTTTATGCGCTCGAGCGGAGAATGTTTGGTTTTAGAAGTTTGACCTGTCTGCAAAAGTACTGGGTTAGTGTATTTAACGCTCGAGCGGGGCATTCCATGCTCGAGCGGACCATGCTGTATCAGTTCGTGAATCTGATATTTCAGGTCACTTTTTCAGTCCTCTCTCTCTAAAACTCTCAAGAATTTCAGATCAGGAGCTTCTCTCTCTAGAAGTCATCTTCTCTCTTTGATTTCTCCAAATCCATTGGGATTTAGACCTAAGTTCTTCACCAAAGTTGGTTATCATCTCGAGAGCTTTATTGTATGCGGTGAAGATCGAGTTTGGACACCGTTGATTTTGGGGGTTTCATCTCATTCCTTCTTCAAAACTTGAGGTAGGGATTTTCTTAGAGTTATATATATATTTTTGCAAGATCTAGATGATTTTCAAAATCATCGTTTGATAGTTTTGAAAATTGATTGTTAATTTAAGAAGTTGAGCGATTTTGAAAGTGGGTTTGTCTCTTGTTCTTTTAAAATGATCTTATGGGTTTTGATCTTCGTTGATTAAAGAAAATATGATTTTGGAAAGTTTTCTTTCAAAAGATTTGAGTTGTATAGCTTTGGTGAGAAAACCTAGAATTTGGGAATTTTTTTTAGAGACTGAAAATCCATGAATGATATTGTTATATTTATTTTGTGTGTTAAAATAAATTGATGTTTGGAAAATTTCTTATTTATATTTATAGAAATGATGAATTCTAGGGAATATGAGAATTGTTGTTCATTTTGGAAATTATT
The DNA here is from genome assembly GCA_030407325.1 of Camellia japonica. Taxonomy (NCBI): domain Eukaryota; kingdom Viridiplantae; phylum Streptophyta; class Magnoliopsida; order Ericales; family Theaceae; genus Camellia; species Camellia japonica. The sequence goes on from JAPPVO010000007.1 coordinate 115,639,534, forward strand.
GTTTAAAACGTTGAAATAGTCTTGAAATGACTAATTGTTGAGGATACTTGAGAAGATGGAATTGTGTTATTTTGTGGATGATGAATTGGAATAAAAGTATTTATATTCATCTTGTGTTATTGGCATATCAATTCATTTGACTACATTAAACTTTGAAAGTTGATTTGAAAACTTGCATTGAGAAAAGAATGTTGAGAAACAAGTTTCCATGAATTGGTTTTGGGGTAAATACGGTGGTAAGTCTTGACAGGTAGTGTAGATGACAAGTACTACCAATTTGTCATTTTTACCAGCATTGACTGGAAGGCTTGACACCTATAATCTGTCATTTTTATCGGTTTTAACTGGAAAGCTCGACACCTATTCAATTTCATCTACACCACCTGTCAAGACTTACCACCGTATTTACCCCAAAACTAATTCATGGAAACTTGTTTCTCAACATTCTTTTCTCAATGCAAGTTTTCAAATCAACTTTCAAAGTTTAATGTAATCAAATGAATTGATATGCCAATAACACAAAATGAATATAAATACTTTTATTCCAATTCATCATCCAAAGAATAACACAATTCCCTCTTCTCAAGTATCCTCAACAATTAGTCATTTCAAGACTATTTCAACGTTTTGAACAATAATTTCCAAAATAAACAACAATTCTCATATTCTCTGAAATTCATCATTTCTATAAATATAAATAAGAAAATTTCCAAACATCCATTTATTTTGACACACGAAATAAATATAACAATATCATTCATGGATTTTCAGTCTCTAGAAAAAATCCTCAAATTCTAGGTTATCTCACAAAACTATACAACTCAAATCTTTTGAAAGAAAACTTTCCAAAATTATATTTTCTTCAATCAGCGAAGATCAAAACCCATAAGATTATTTTAAAAGAACAAGAGACAAACTCACTTTCAAAATCGCTCAACTTCTTGAATTAACAATCAATTTTCAAAGCTATCGAAGAATGATTTCGAAAATCATCTAGATCTTGCAAAAATATATATATAACTCTAAGAAAATCCCTATCTCAAGTTTTGAAGAAGAAATGAGATAAAACCCCCAAAATCAACGATGTCCAAACTCGATCTTCACCGCACACAACAAAGCTCTCGAGATGATAACCAACTTTGGTGAAGAACTTAGGTCTAAATCCCAATGGATTTGGAGAAATCAAAGAGAGAAGATGACTTCTAGAGAGAAAAGCTCCCAATCTGGAATTCTGGAGAGTTTTAGAGAGAGAGAGGATTGAAAAAGTGACCTGAAATATCATATTCACGAACTGATATAACATGGTCTGCTCGAGCGTGGAATGCCCCGCTCGAGCGTCAAATACACTAACCCAGTACTTTTGTAGACAGTCAAACTTCTGAAACCAAACATTCTTCGCTCGAGAGCATAAACAGCCGCTTGAGTGGACAAGCAACTTCGAATGCATTTTGCATTTTTGTTTTGAGGGCACTGCCCCTTAACCCCACGCTACCCCCTGGACCCCTACGAGCTGACTGGGCAGCTCGACCTCCGACAGACTCAGCGAAGTGGCAAAACTGGGATCGCTACAACCTTCCCCTCTTAAAAAATTTCGTCCTCGAAATTTCAAACCAAACTATCCAAACAAAGGGTTTCTAGCGATCAAAACCACACTATTTCATTTTCAAATCACAATACTAACTCTCAACCAAATTCCACCATTTCCGCCATGACTATCTCATTAACAACAATCTCCCAAATATGCATAAACATGAAATTTTTCAAAAAGTAATGGCAACTCTAAACAACCTTATACTTAAAATAACAACGCACATATCAACATGTGGTTAACAACTTTAAATACCTTTTCTCCAACACTAGGGAATATTACAAAGGGAAGCAACTTGAATATTTTCAAACAAATCCGGATATTTGGAGCGGACTTCTGCCTCCCGTTCCTACGTCGCTTCTTCAACCCCATGGTGTCTCCACGACACCTTTACTAACGATATAGTTTTTCCCCGTAGCACTTGCTCCCGGGTATCTAATATTTGAACCGGTCGTTCTTCATAAAAGGCATCATCATCTACCTCCAAGTCAACCCAATCAAGAACATGAGAAGGGTCGGGTTCATACTTCCTAAGCATAGATACATGAAATACGTTGTGAACTCTTGAAAGTTGTGGTGGTAAAGCTAACTGGTATGCCAGTTCCCCAATTCGCTCTAAGATCTCAAAAGGCCCAATGAACCTTGGAGCTAATTTACCACTCTTACCAAATCTCATCAAACCCCGCCTTAGTGAGATTTTTAGAAACACATGGTCACCAACTTCAAAAGATAAAGGTCGCCTCCTCTTATCAGCAGAACTCTTTTATCGGCTTTAGGCTGTAGCTAACCTCTTCTGAATGAGAACAACTTTCTCGGTTGTCTCTCTAACAATTTCCGGACCCAGTAACGGTGCATCACCCACTTTGGCCCAACAAACTTGTGATCTACAAGGTCGACCATACAAGGCCTCAAATGGTGCCATCCCAATACTAGCTTGGCAACTATTGTTATAAGCAAACTCAATCAATGGTAAGTGCCTTTCCCAAGGCCCCTTAAAATCAAGAACACAAGCTCTAAGCATGTCCTCCAAAATCTGAATGGTACGTTCCGACTGTCTATCGGTTTGAGGATGATAAGCGGTGCTAAGAGTCAACTTAGTTCACAACACCTTTTGAAGGCTTTGCCATAATCGAGCAGTAAAACGAGGATCCTTATCTGACACAATAGTCACAGGGACTCAATGAAGTCGAACTATTTCTCTAATGTACAACTCTGCCAAGCGTTCAACTGAGTCGCTGGTGCACATCAAAATGAAATGTGTAGACTTAGTCAACCTATCAACAATCACCCAAACGGCATCATTGCCTCGTTGTGTTCTAGGAAGCCCAACTATAAAATTCATGGTAACACGCTCCCATTTCCACTCAGTTATCGGTAAGGGTTATCACAAACTAGTCTTTGGTGTTCAACCTTTACTTGTTGACAAGTGAGACATTTTGATACAAATAAAACGACATCTCGTTTCATACCCCTCCCCCAAAACTGACGACTAAGATCATAATACATTTTAGTGCCTCCCGGGTGTACCGCAAGACGTAAATGATGGAACTCCCGAAGTACTTCCTCTCTACAAGATTCTGGTACAAACAAACGGTCTAGGTAACGTACACCAGATCTGAGTGAACGTTCAAATCTTTTTCTTCCTTTCCATTGGAAATCTTAACACGGATTGATTCCATATCACGGTCTCCTCGTTGTGCCTCTATGACCTTACTAATCAAGGTAGGTTGAGCATTCAAAATAAACAAGGTAGCACTCTTTCCGGACTCACCCAAGTGCAAATCAAACTTGCCAATAACATCTAGCATATCCCATTTCCGAATGGCCACACTTGCCAAACTACTCACAGATTTTCGACTCAAAGCATCGGTCACCACATTGGCTTTCCCCGAATGATAGTGTAACTCAAAGTCATAATCCTCCATAAATTCCATCCACCTCCATTGTCGAAAATTCAAGTCTTTTGGAAAAAACAAATACTTCAGACTCTTATGATCGGAGAAAATCTCAAATTTCTCACCATACAAGTAATGCCTCCAAATTTTTAAGGCAAAAATCACCGCCGCTAATTCTAAATCATGGGTGGGGTAATTTTTCTAGTGAGTTTTCAATTTTCGTGATCCGTAGGCCACAACTTTTCCCTCTTGTATCAAGACACAACCAAGTCCATCCCCGAACGCATCACAATAAACAGTGTAATTAAAACCCCTTTCCGGAATTATCAAAACCAGTGCGGTAGTCAATCTAGTCTTAAGTTCTTAGAATGACTTTTCACAAGCCTCACTCTACACAAATTTGATACCCTTTCTAGTCAACCTAGTCAAAGGTGCAGCTAGTCTAGAGAAGTCCCTTACAAAACGTCGATAATACCTCGCTAATCCCAAGAAACTTCGGATTTCAAAAACATTCTTGGGTTGTTCCCAATCCTGTACGGCATCTATCTTTGAGGAGTCCACACTCACTCCCTCTCTAGACACTACATGCCCCAAAAACTTCACCTCTATTAACCAAAACTCGCATTTTTCAAATTTGGCATACAATTGGTGCTTACTAAGTAAACCCAGCACTACCCGCAAGTGAGTCTCGTGTTCCTCTTCAGAGGTTGAATAAATCAAGATGTCGTAAACAAAGACGACCACAAAACGGTCCAAGTATTCCTGAAAAATTCTGTTCATCAAATCCATAGTGGCCATAACGAGTACGAAAGGCCGTCTTGTAAATGTCCTCCTCTCGGACTCTCAACTGATGATACCCCGACCTCAAATCTATTTTTGAGAAGTAACGAGACCCTCTAAGTTGGTTAAACAAATCATCTATTCTGGGTAGAGGATACTTGTTCTTAACTGTAACTCTATTCAACTTACGGTAATCAATACACAACCGCAATGACCCATCCTTCTTTTTGCAAAGAGAGCCGGGGCTCCCCAAGGTGATGTACTAGGGCGAATTAAGCCCTTGTCTAAAAGTTCTTGGAGTTGAATCTTCAACTCATGCAATTCAGCGGGTGCAAATCTGTACGGTGACATGGAAATCGGTGCCGTGCCAGGCACTAATTCAATGGAGAACTCGATCTCCCGGTGAGGTGGTAAACTAGTAAGATCTTCTGGAAAGACATTCGGGTATTCACAAACTACCCTTGGTAACTCAATACGAGTCCCATCACTCTCACTATCCAAGAGAGTTGCAAGAAAGCCACTAAGCTTGCTCCTACAACGAGGGTCAACAACTGGCGACAAGGCTCTATCAACTCGGTTCCCCAGAAAATAGAAACGATCACCACCCGAAATGCACATTGTAACTCTCTGACGGTAACAATCAATCACAGCTTGATAAGAACACAACCAGTCCATGCCTAAAATGACATCAAAACTCGACATATCTAGCAACACAAAAGCAAACAGAAGTTGACGCCTGGCAACTTCTATTTCACAATCACGACAACCCCAATCTAAATCAACTGTAACCCCAACAGGTGACTCTACTTTGAGTGGAGGCACTAACCGTGCTACCTCTAACCCCAATACAGAAGCAAATGCAGTAGATATAAATGAATGAGACGCACCCGTGTCTATCAATATATTAGCCAAAGAATTACACACAACAAAAATACCTCTCACGATTGAGGATTCTGGCAACTGCTCTGGCATGGTAACAGCATACACGCTCCTCTGTGGCGTTTGATTGACTTGCTCCCCCTCTCGGAGCATAGGCCTGTTGTACTGACTGAGCCGAAGCGACTCCCTGATTAACTCGCGAAGCTTGGACTGATTGAGCCTGCGGATGGCTTTGAGTCTGCCTAGACCCTGATGAACCAGATGCGCCTCCTAACTATGGATAAGTTCTCTTCATATGCCCCAGCTGACCACACTGATAACAATTAAACCCTTGACCTTTATTCTGAGACTGAGACTGACTTTGAGATCGGTTAGGTGGTGGTAACGTTAACTGCCCTCCTTCCTTCTACGGGCATGAGAAGGATTTGTGACCCAATTGGCCACACCTGAAACACGAGAAGCTACTCAATGCACTTTTTCTTGAACCTGTACTAAGCAAAGGAAAAGTGGATCTAGACTGCTGTGGTTGGGACTGGGATGGATAGGTGTTCCTGCCATTTTTGTTCTGCTTATAGTCTCCTTGAGACTCTTGGCCCCTAGACCTCGAACTCCGAAGCCTCTCCTCCTCAACTTGTATGGAAATTTCTACGTGTGTCGCCGTCTCCACAAGACGGTCATATTCCCGAATCATATTTCCGACAAGCTTGAACATAATTTTTGTTTTCAATTTCTTTTCAAATTCAATGCAACGGCGCTCTTTCGTTGCCACCAACTCTGGTGCAAATCTCGACAAATTAGAGAAGACCGCCTCAAACTCGGCCACGGGCATGTCGAGTTGTTTGAGGTCTTTAAACTCTTGCCTCAATCTCTCCTTAGTAGTGGGAGGTATGTACTTATCTTGAAAAGCAACCGCAAAGGCTTCCTATGTCGGCTCTATTCTACCCTTAGCATATTTCCATCATTGACCCGCGTCTCCCTTAAGGTAGTAACTCGCTAGAGTCACTCTTAGTTCACTAGCTTTGATATGAAGCATCTCAAATGTCTTCACAGTTTATTCGAGCCACTCATCTGCTTTCTTGGGCTCGGGACCACCATAGAACTCATCCGGTTTGGCCCGCAAGAACTCTCTAGTAAGGAAACTCGCCCTTGACTCTGCGGTGTTCTCTCGGGCTTGATTCTCCACCCTCAACAAGCTCATAGACTCTCTTAAAGCCCCTGCCATTTCTTGAGCTAGGGCCCCCATTGTGGTTTGACCCGCTTGTCCCACATGCTCGGCCACATTAGCTTGGCCTGCTTGCTCGGCCATATTTTCTTGGCCGAACCCTTCTTCTTGCACCAGAACCCTATAAACCGGTACCTCATGCACACCTCGACGAGCCCTACCACGCCTCCCGCCTCTACGACCACGGACTTGACCCCTTCCTGACATCCTAATAAAGGACACAAGAAAAATAATTTAGCACATTAACTCATATGTGCTCATAACTTGACTCACACGTTTGACTACAACAATTCTATATATTTCTCTACTATATACACAATTCAATTTCACTCCGCATAAGCACTTAGTCATGTAAACACATACGGACTATTCTTTTACGATGAAATCCGTCTCACGAAAAATCAAGAATTCTTAGTAGAACGAGTATTGATCAAGTACCCTTCTAATGAGACCTCAAGGAATTTAACAGGCGCAAACAACATCCCAAAAGTCCAGTCCCATACCCATTTAGTCACATAAGCATGTTATCACATAGTCACAAAATGCATAACACTTCCTAAGCATGCTAAATAATCCCATTGTGGTTAAACAACCACTTCCCACGAGCTCCAAGTATTCAAACCCGGTAGCTCTGATACCAAGTTGTAACGCCCCAAATTTCTAGCCCAAATGATAATACAACAATCATGGCTCTTTCAAGGAAAACCGAATATAAATCTCCAAACTTACATTACATGATATAATAGTTCTTCATGCAATAATACATTAATCCAACAACAAGTAAATAAACAAATAAACACCCCCAAGGGGTTTACAAGTTTCCAAGGCTTGAGCCTGGTTACACAAAACGGTTATTCAAACCCACACAAACATAGCCCTTGGCTTACACACAGAGTCACAACAAAGTGAGAGCATTGTACTCCCAACACACATACTTCCACGCCCCTAATTGGATGGAATCATGACATCTTTTCCTGCACAAAAGTCCCGTAAGGTGAGCATAAATCCCAATAGGAAATTCTTAATGAAATATATACATTTTATACAAGTCTCAAGAGATGAAATGCACATGCCATGCTATGCCATTTTTGAAGATAAATTACATTTTCATATTTTGAAAACCATCATGCTCAATGATATCATGCAATTTCGATTGTTCAAAACTTAGCAATTTATTTCAAGGATGGTAAATACAACTCTGGTAATCCCTAGGTCGGTGTCTTGGAGTAGACTATACAAGTACTACCAATTTGTCATTTTTGCCAGCATTGACTGGAAGGCTCGACACCTATAATCTGTCATTTTTATCAATATTAATTGGAAGGCTCGACACTTATTCAATTTCATCTACACCACCTGTCAAGACTTACCACCGTATTTACCCCAAAACCAATTTATGGAAACTTGTTTCTCAACATTCTTTTCTCAATGCAAGTTTTCAAATCAACTTTCAAAGTTTAATGTAGTCAAATGAATTGATATGCCAATAACACAAGATGAATATAAATACTTTTATTCCAATTCATCATCCACAGAATAACACAATTCCCTCTTCTCAAGTATCCTCAACAATTAGTCATTTCAAGACTATTTCAACGTTTTAAACAATAATTTCCAAAATGAACAACAATTCTCATATTCCCTAGAATTCATCATTTCTATAAATATAAATAAGAAATTTTCCAAACATCCATTTATCTTAACATACAAAATAAATATAACAATATCATTCATGGATTTTCAGTCTCTAAAAAAAAAATTTCAAATTCTAGGTTTTCTCACCAAAACTATACAACTCAAATCTTTTGAAAGAAAACTTTACGAGATCATCTTTTCTTCAATCAATGATGATCAAAACCCAAAGATCATTTTAAAAGAACAAAAAACAAATCGACTTTTAAAATCGTTCAACTTCTTGAATTAATAATCAATTTTCAAAGCTATCAAAGGATAATTTCGAAAATCATCTAGATCTTGCAAAAATATATATATATAACTCTAAGAAAATTCCTACCTCAAGTTTTGAAGAAGAAATGAGATGAAACCCCCAAAATCAACGGTGTCGAAACTCGATCTTTACCGCATACAACGAAGCCCTCGAGAAGTTAACCAATTTTGATGAAGAACCTATGGCAGAAGTCTAATGGATCTTGAGAAATCAAGGTTTTGATCCAATTTGGCGTAGGAAAATGTAGAGAAGGAAGATGAAATGTTTTTAGAGAGATATATATATATATATATAAGTGATCTGAAATATCAGATTCACGAATTGATATAACATGGCCCGCTCGAGCGTGGAAAGCCCCGCTCGAGCGTCGAATACACCTTCCTAGTACTTTTGCAGATAGGTCAAACTTCTAGAACTAAACATTCTCTGCTCAAATGTATGAACGGCCGCTCGAGCAGGCAAGCAACTTCGAATACATTTTGCATTTTTGTTTCGGGGGCGCTACCCCTCGACCTCGCCAGGGCACTGCCCTCGGACCCACTAAGGGGCACTGCTCCTCAACCCCCGCGAGCTGACCGGTCAACTCGATCCCCGACCTGCCCAGTCAAAGTGGCAAAATATGAAAGAATGGTCGAAACTGGGATTGCTACAAATATACTATCAAAGGGTAATTTTGAAAAATCAATTTTTTAAAAGTGTAATAATTGTATTACCAACAAAAGTTAAATTCTCCAAAAAAGACTATTATTTTGGGACGGAGGGAGTATATATTTTTATTTCATTTTGTACTTCTCAAAAACAACACTAATGGCTGTCATAATGAGAATTTTAATTAAAATATTAGAAATTAAGATAAAAGAATTTTAAACACACATATCATTCGCTTTTAGTGTGATTGTTAATTATTTTAAATAATTTACATTTTTGTACTTGGTTATTGATATGTATTATTAGATACTCTCGATATCAGTCACACGCAATTTAACAATATATACTACAATTTAATTATTACAATCTAAAACGATGAATAGAGGGGTAAGAGTGCATGACTTACCAAATTAGATATTATTTAGAGATTTGTCGTTGCTAGGGACCATGATGTTTGAATGTCTTGATTAATTTAATTAATTAATTTATACGGTAAATTTAAGAAGACTTCAAAACCATTGATTTTGGAACATTAACTATCCCACCAACCAAACAAAAAAGTGAAACAAAAATGAAAGCTCAACTTCAAAGCTATTCCATACAAATAAGAGTTTAAATATGTTGGGGAGCTCTCTTAGATTTGCAACATGCAAATTAACCCTAAGTTTCAACCAGATCTCACTTATTAGGTGATGGATTCACTTATTAGCCCGCAAGTATCTTCTTCTCAAGGGTAGTTGGCCAAGAATATTACATTTCTTTGTATTCTTTTAAGAAAAACTTCAACATGTCAAGTTTTAAATAATAGTATTAGGAAACATATCGGTACTGGTCATAATATAATGCTATCAAGAGTATCTAGTGTTACATATTACATATCAAGCATCACCATCATGAATTTATCATTAGCTCCAAATAATTACTTTATATAAATTAAATTGACCATATTAGATGTGAACTAACTCTATCGGTTGTAAATTAGCTCTTGAATTCTTCATGAATTGATATATTTTGAGAACAGATTTGATCAATATACTGAAAATGTATGGATATCGAAAAAGGAAAAAAAAAAAACCTAAAACGTATTGAATCATATCAGCTGATATTTAAAACCATGGTCTCGGAGTATAAAGAGAAATAATTGGTTAATCATTACAAATGAGATCTTTTATCTCTAAATCTCCCTGTCACCTGTTAAAAAACACTAACAATGACTAAATCAAATAAATGATTTTCCACACGTAAATCAATCTAAGAAAATAAAACTAATATGAAAAAATTAAATCAATGACATAAGAATTTATACGCGATTCTCTCAATGTGATGTACGTTCACGAAACCGTAGTCTGATTCTACTATTAACCAAGAGTTCTCAAACGATTTCAAATGAGACATGAATTGACTCACAAACCACCCTTAGGTGAATTTCAAATAATCACAAATAAATAGAGGAAAATCTCACCAAAATAGATGAACAAAAATATTCAAAATAAAATTAAAAGAACCACAAATCTAAATCAAAATAACTTCCACTAACACTGCAAAGTACAGCAAAAAAAAAAAAATCCAACAAAGTTAGAACTCCACCGAATTGACTTTGATCCAAAGGCACTCACACAAGAAGTCATGCTTCAAGAACAAACCCATCGAATTAGGTTATAGGCAAGCACTATCTCACCCACCATCAATAATAACCACGGCTGCCCCCTCCGAAAAATAAACAATACAAAAAAAAATATTTTGATTCTTGAGTTTTTTTTTCTTCTAAAACCCTAATTGTTACCAAACAAATTATAAAATATTTATTGGATTTCTAAAAATTAAATATAATATATATAAAATATATTATAACTAATACCAAACTAAATTAAATATTCATTTAATCAGCCAATTTGGGTTTCATATTCCTCTAAAGAAGTATATTCAACAAATCTCAATTAATGTACTTTAATCTCAATACATGATCTGACGGTTGACAGTGTTTTGAGATAAGAAAACAAAATGAGATCTGGGAATAGAGGATCTCGTTCTGATTGGTGCAAGATCAAAAGTATGGTGCCATTAATTTACTATAAAAGGGTTATCCATGTACACATATTCCGCGATAGATTTGCGTAGATCTATTTTTGAAACAAATCATGCAGATAGTGAGCCATCTCTATTCCACTTTGTTAAACCGATGGGCTCGTTTGAGCTCTCTCCAATTTTATTTCTAGGCACCATATGTGTGTGTTTGATCAATGCATATATAAGTTTGTTCTAGTTCATAAACTCCATTGGAACCTCTCTCTCTCTCTCTCTCTCTCAAACATGTCACATTTGGACCTGTTTGGCAGCAAGAAAAGGAAGAGAGGAGAGAGGGTGTTTAAGTTCAAGACATTTGGTGAACAAGGCTATCCTGTGGATTGGGATGGCACATTTTGGCAAAATGTGAAGAGCCTTTTGGAATTTGGAAATTTGGAGAGTGATTTGTGTTGTGGAATGGCAAGTTGGTCATTTCAACTCGAGGTTCATCGACACCCTCCAGTTCATGTCTTGCTGTTTGTTGTCGAAGAACCGGTGGAGGTTTCTCTTCATCGGCAATGCAAACACTGCCAATTTGTAGGTAAGGTTTGAATATACTTCAGTTTTAAGGCAATGTCTTGATTTAATCTTCCCAATTTGGATTCTATTCAAAATAGAATAAGTTAGCCAAACATACCTTGAATGTCAAATTTTCAAGAATACTTTTACTAGTTATTTTGATTGGGTTGAGATTTTTGTAGAATACTTCAACAAATCTTTTTAATAAAACATGCCTTAGCCTGTTATTATTTTGGTGCAACGTGATCTTTATAGTGAAAGGAAAATTTATCAATACAAAAAATTTATATAAAAAAATTGTAATAAGAATGATGCAATAATGCTTTTTTTTTTTTTTCATAATAAAATTCATTTTCATGAATGTTTTGCTTTGAAGTTAAAAGTTTACATTGAGCTATATCATTTTGTATGAATTTTCTACTTGTATATTGTTTACTCATATTGAAAACCACAAAACTTTAAGTATGGTCTACTGGTCTCAAGCAATGAAAAAAATGTATGGTGTACTCTCTCTCTCTTGCTCAAACATTAAATATGGTCTACTGGTCTCAAACAATTACAAAAATTTATGTGTACTCTCTCTCTCTCTCTTGCTCCCTTTATAAAAAGAAGAATAAAGATTTGGTGCCCGAATGAGCCCCGCCCCGAATGTCCCGAGAGAGAGAGAGAGAGAAGATCGGGGAAGACGACCGCAGCTTGTCGCCTCGCCGCCCGCCGTCGCAGCCGCCCGATCGTCGCCCGCCATCGCTCGTCTCAGCAGCTCCAGCTCGTCGCAGCTCCGCCTCTGCCTCGCCGCCCTGCCTCTGCCTCGCCGCCCCCGCCTCCGCCCCCTCCCCTCCCCTCCCCTCCCCTCCCCTCCTTCTCTTCCTCTCCTCCCCTCCTCTTCTTCGTCTTCTTCCTTCTGTCGAAAAAAAAAAAAATACAAAAATACAAAAACGACGACGTTTTTGTGTATTAGGGGCATTCGGGGCTCCCACATTCGGGCTCCCAATCACAGCTCTAAAAAGAAAGGGCAAAATTTATTTTATTTTCTTGTGGTATGATTTGATAGCATTTTATTCCAATCTTTTAAAAATAGCTACATGCTCCCATGTGATTTTGGATTAAAATGTAACTATTTAAATATGTAAATTATAGATGTAAAATGACTATAATACTCTCAAACACTTTTGGTTTATTATTTTTTCTCTCTCTCATCTCTCTTACACATAATTTATAATGTCTACTATTAATTCAGTTAAATCACAGTTATAAATTCTTAATTAGTTATTATAATTCTTAATTTTTTATTTAATTTAATTATATTTTAGATCACAATTAATCCTAAATATTTAAGAATTTATTGTAATTACTAACTTTTTAATCTAATTTTAACTATATTTTAACTCACAATTAATCCTAAATTCTTAATTATTTATTATAATTTGTAACATTTTAATCTAATTTTAATTTAATGTAATTACATTTTAAATCAATTCTTAACTATATTTTATATTTTAGATCAATTCTTAATTATATTTTAATTTATTTTATTTTAATTAACATATTAATCTAATTTTAGGTTTGGAGAAAATGAGAGTAAAATTGTACTTTTGTTGTATTAATTTCATTCTAATTTTTCTGAAAACAAAATCTACTCTAAAAAATGGTGTGTGTAATACATTTTTCGTTAGTTTGGATAGAAAAATTAACCGTAGCACTTTAGTCCAAAATTACATGGGATTTTCTTGTTATATTTGAACGATAGGGGTAAAGTGCTCTAGCCCCAAACCACAAAGGGATAAAATGAATTTAACCCTCAAAAAAATTCTACTATAAAGATAGAAATCGATCACAGAATCAAGTATACACACATACATAGACAAAATTTTAACTAATTTGATAGTCAAGTCCACTTTTGTAAATCTTATCTGTCTATATACATTGTTTGTTTGATTCTATGATTGATTTTTGTGTATAGACTTAATGATGTACAAGACTTGTTAAAACCAAGTATGAGAATGACAAGATGTATGCAACCATACACCCATCTATATCTCTCTCTCTCTCTCTATGGGACTGATTGATTAGACGGATTATAGCATAAGATTGATTGCGATTATTAATAAATGGGATTCATATTCCATTGTTTAGTTGTAATTTTTGTTATTCAGATTATATTTCGATAAATATTCTATCTAATAAAATTGGTGATTTTTTTAATTCTACAATTAATAATACAAAACAAACATATATTTTCATATCCATTACAAAATAAACGGGGACAATAGAGAATTATCTATATCACTAATCTAACTAAATAATTAATCATATACGAATCTCATGTATTATTAATCCACTCATTATTAATCACGCTAATCAAACAAAACCTATAAGTATAATTTATTTTCTCTCTCATCCATGGTTCTGCTAATTCCATTGTAGCTCAGGTTGGGGCCACCACATGATATGCAATAACAAGTACCATTTTTTGATGCCATCCAAGGACACAGCTGTGGCATGTTTGAACTATCAAGGCAGGCCACCTGATTCAACAAAGGCCCAGCCCAATCTAGTAGAATTGCAGGGCCATATCATGCATGGTGTCTTCCATTCCAATGGGTTTGGGCATTTGCTTTGTGTCAATGGGCTAGAAATGGGCTCGGGCCTGCCCGGTTACCAGATCATGGACTTTTGGGATCGGCTTTGCAGTGGATTGCAAGCGAGGTCAGCCCATTTTCACATTTTATTGAGTTAATTTCACTTTTATCTTTTAAATTATTATTATTATTCTTATTTTCTTTTATTTCATATTTAAATTATTCATTTCATCTCTTTAGTCGCTAAAGTTTATGATTTTAATTGATATTGTCCAATTGTAAACAACTCATCCAAATCAATAACTGATAAAACCTACTTTAATGGGTAAGAGAGTAATTTCATAATCTGAACAACTTAAATTGTACAACCAAACGTCCATCTTCTTACTCACATTGTAGTAGACAATTTACATACTACAACTAAATATTCATATTTCTATTCATCCCTCATTTCAAATAGCGAATAAAAATTGAGTAATGGATTGTATGGTTTTTTTTTTTTTTTTGGGGGTATCTTTACACCATTCCAATTAGTTTTGTTCTCTTTTGTCTTACTAAAATGAAGTCAAGTTTAATTATACCAAAATTATAAAATTTACTATATTTTGTCCAAACTTGATAGGAGGTTCGTGTAACTTACTTTTTAAATTAATATGTAGGCCCTTAATCTTTGTGTGAAGTTTTAATTAGTTATTTTATTTAAAAAAAAAATATGTTGTGTGTATAATTTTTTTTGGGAAATAACCAATCAGTATGTGATTGATTTTTGTTTTTGTTTTTCAAATTCATCGTAAAGTTTAGGGGTACTTACCAATTAGTCCTATTCACTAGACTTATTTACCTACAGGTCCTAACTAATAAATTTAACACTATAAAAATAAGAGAGTGATAAATTTATCACTAAAAAATTATTCATAAAAAAAGAGACTGATAAATTTATCACTATAAAATTATTCATAAAAAAAAAAGACTGATAAAATTTGTCTTTATCACTTAATAAATTATATCAAATAGGACTTAATGGGTAATAAGTCTCAAAGTAAGACCTATTGGGTAATAAGTCTCCCAAGTAGGACCTATTGGTAATTTACCCTAAAGTTTACACATTAACTATTAAAGTCATAAATATTTCCACAAGTACGCAATTATTTTTGAAAACTAGACCTAATTTGTAATTTTCCTCAATATTTTTTGAGGTACACAACGAAGAATTTAGTTAGAAAGGCATATAAATTGGGCCGGCCCATATAAAACTCAAACAAAACTTGAATGGGCTTGGTAAATTGGACCTTGTTGGGCCAGGTCTGGTTTGCCTCCAAACATCACATTGGCTAAAGGGGTCGTATATTTTTGTACACAAGTTATAAATTCAAATTTAAAATTTTGGGTGTCAAAATGATAAAATAATTTGAAAAAAATCATATATTATCACTCCAATTTATCTTTTGATTTGTTTGCTGTCCACTTATTTGTCGACATCACCTATTTATCTACTTAATTTGTTTATCTATCCATATCACCACTACTATCAATCGTCATTACTGGCCATCATCAACAAATTTTTCGGCCATTTTTTCGACAACTTGTTTGGCGGAGTAGAATTTTTTTTTTTCAATTAATAATTTGTTCTTTTCACTAAACAATTTTTATTAATCATGTCCTTATCTTTATAAAAGATCAATTTTTGGACCTAATGCCATATCTCCATAGAAATGAATTTATCACGTATAAACCCTATAACTTTTTGGTTTTCTTTTATTTTCTACCTATAAAAAGAAAAAAAATAGGTGTTTTGCCTCAAAATATCACAATGGGTATATGAAACAATGGCCTAATTTCATTTAACGTAAAATATTTTTATAATATTTTACTTTTTTTTGTTATTTGGTTGAACAAAAAGTAAGTAAAACAGTTTTTAAAGAAAATATGTTTGCTTCATTTTTCCAAAAATGGCATACCTTTAAAATTTTCATAAACTCTCACTCACTACCTTTTCAACACATTTAACATTTTCAAATAAATATCTTAGTTCACTAAAAAGTCATAAATAATACTTTATTAAATCAAAATTTCTTTTTTAGGCAATAAATATATATATTTTTTGTTTCAAGTATAAACCAAATGCTAAAAAAAAAAAAAAAAAAAAAAAAAAAAAAAAAAAAAAAAATTCTGTATAAAATCAATTTATAAAAATAATATTTTTTTATATAAAAATTTTACATTAAAACAAACAGAACCTTGAAGTAAAATCCATTCAACCTTTACAGTAAAGGCCTCTTGTAATTGATTTTATCTCACCCAAAGGGCCCAAACTACATTGTAGCCCAAATTTTCAGTGGCATGTCGCATCACCAAGTTATGTTCCGTTTGCTAGAGGGCCCAACTCAAAGATGGAAAATCCGAATTAATATACAAATTTCACAAATTATTTATTTTTATTTTTTTTGCGAACACGAAATGTAGTAATAAATGTGGCATGTATCCGAATTAATATATAAATTTCACAAATTATTTATTTATTTATTTTTTTTGGCGGACACGAAATGTAGTAATAAATGTAACATTCGGTTTGTGTTTAGAATTATGATTTGAGTGTAAAGTTGTATTTTGAGTTTGTGAGTTTTGAAATGATGATTTGAATAGAAAAAACTTGTTTGATTATGAGTTTTGAAAAGAATTTTAAATTATGATTTCAATTGAGTGTTGAATTTTTGAATGAGTGTTAAGTTTATGAAAAGTTATTTGATTATGAGTTTTGAAAAGAGTTTTTAAAACTTAATTAAAAAATTTATAATTCATAACCACACACGTAACTTAAAACTCTATTGAAAATTCTATTAAAAACTCATAACTAAACTCTTTTTAAAATTCAATTCAAATAAATAATTATTGACAAAATAATTTTTGTATTTAAAAAATTAAAAAATTCCAAAAATATTTTTTTATTTAAAATATTAAAAGAAAAATATTATTATTTTTTTAGTTTTTAAAAATTATTGTGACAAATTAATTTTTATTTCAAATTTTTTTTGTTAATTTTAAATAAATATACGAATAATTTGCCATTTTGGTCTCAAAAAAATATTTTCTATATTTAAAAAATATCAAAACCAAATATAAATTTTTTCCACTGATAACAGGTGCCAATTGCCAAAAAAAAATTGTTCTGGTCAACTGGCCGGACGACTGAGTAGATCTAAAAATTCAAAAACTGTCTAGGCGGATGTCCGGGCAAACAACCAGGTAGACCAAAAATTCAAAAAATTCTCTGGTTTACCAAACGTATTTTCAAAATGCGTTTTGAAATTAATTTGGAATCATGATTTGAAAATTGTAAACAAACAGAAGATTGATTATTAGTATGGAATCATAGTTTGAAACACAAACCAAACACAGCCAAAGCTTCCCACTAAAATGATACGATAAGAGCAACTGAACTGTCACTTTCATTATGTCTAAAAAAATAAATGAAATTTTATCTAAAAATAACTTAAAATTTTGTTTTGTACTTTATTTGGTAGGAAAGTGAGTTTAAACGATATTTCACAGAAGAAAAGCATGGATTTGAGGTTACTCCATGGAATAGCACATGGTGAGCCATGGTTTGGTCGATGGGGCTATAAATTTGGGCGTGGAACGTATGGTGTTACTCAATTAATGTACCAAAAAGCCATTGAAGCCATACAAAGTATACCATTGTCCTCGCTTGTTCATCATCTTGGCAACTCCAATCATGAAATTTCAATCATATTCTCTAGATATCAAACGCTTTCGGGGCATTCGTTGGCGACATTAGGTGATCTATTCCATTTTATGCTAGAGCTCAAATCACGCCTTCCAAAAGAAAGTTGTGTTGACTCCTACAACTCGAGAATTTTGGTTGAAACATCGTGTAGATGGTCTCCTAAGAGAGTTGAAATGGCCACTAGAGTGATTGTTGAAGCCCTAAAGAGGGCTGAATTTAGGTGGGTATCAAGGCAAGAAGTTCGAGACACTGCACGTGCTTACATTGGTGACACAGGTCTACTAGACTTCGTGTTAAAGTCACTTGGAAACCATATAGTAGGGAATTATTTGGTTCGTCGCAGCTTAAATCCAGTTACAAAAGTACTAGAATATTGCTTGGAGGATGTATCCAACGCGTGTCTCAATGATCAAGAAGGTTTAACTACGAGTGATTCAAAAACAAAAGCACGGTACATGATCACAAGGGTACAACTCATGAAGGACATGTTTTACTTGTACAAACACGTCCTTAAGGAGCAAAAGACAACAATGACTTGGGGGATATTGGCAACAATTCCACTAGCTTCAAGGATAATTCTTGATACCAAGTATCTTATCAAAGAACATTGTGGAGGAGAGCTAAAAGTACAAGTAGGCATTGCATCAAAATCAAAGATCTATTGTACAATTGTGTTGAGAAAGGACAATAATGAGGTTGATGAAAGGCTACAAAAGGTGATGGCACCATATGAGTGTTTCGTGTTAAATAGTAACACGACATTTGATGAACTCAAGACACAAGTTGAGAAGAGTTTTAGAAGGTTATATTGGGGATTGAGGAGCTTTGTGGTACAATCTATTGTGAATTTGAATGTTAAGGGATCGGATTTAGTTTTTGGGTTAGTTGAAGTGGGTGGAAAAGTTGTGTTTGAGGGGACAAATGTTGGGGGGCAAGGAATTATTGTCAATGAGGATATATTTGAAGGTACTCAAAATAAATGTGTTATGGATTGTGGGTGTGGAGCCAAGGACAACGACGGTGAGCGAATGGTGTCGTGTGATATTTGTGAAATTTGGCAACACACGCGTTGCGTTCGGATTCCAAATAATCAAGAAATTCCAAGCATATTTCTATGCAGCCGATGTGAGCAAGACATTTTGCTATTCCCTTGTCTTCCATAGCTTACATAAAAGTCCATTTTCGGGTATATTTCAAGTTGTGTAAGAAAGAAAACAAAACAAAGGGTTAAGTTATCAAAAGAATGTTTACTATTATAAATCAAGAGATTTATACATGAGCTGGGCTTTAATTATATCATTTTTCATTCTTTTTGTGCAAGATTCAATAATTAGCATTTTCATTTTATCGTTCTGTCTCTTAGAAATGCAAATTCTAAAATTGTATGCCGAAAATCAAAAGCTTAATGAAGATGTGATGGGCCACAATTAGAGAGAAGATAAAAAAGAACTGGTTAGTAAAATCAATTAAAACTTAACCTTATAGTTTAGAGTGACTGCGGTCGGCAAAGCTTTTGGTGTGTGAAAATAGTTTTTGAAAATTCTAAAAATCTTTTTGTTGTTCCCTAAAAATCTTTAAGGCCCTGTTTGACACTAGTATAGTAGATTCGATTTGAACTTTTCAAATTAGGACTATTTTTAATTAAGAAAAAAAATTTGTTTTCAAGTGTTTAAGAAAAGCACTAGCCCACAATATGGTCTAACAAAATTACAAATATAGATTTAACAAAATAGAAATCATGATTCATAGACTAGGTCTTTAAAAAATACAAGTTTAAAGTCTTCACCAAAATAAAACAAGTAGTCCACAAGTTTTTACTCAGATGTTAGATTCATGAAATTGAACACTTTTGTTAAAACAGTTATTTGTTTATTTATTTTAATTGAACAAATCATAATTAATGAAAAAAAATCAACTAAAACTGCTCGGTTTAATCCAATTTGATCGGTTAAGTTAATTGGTACTCTTTTTTTTTTTTTTCGGTCACACATATTTGTCACAACGTTTTTCTTCCACAGCCACATGAAAGTCCATTTTCAGGTATATTTTAAGTTGTGTTTAAAATAAAATTACTAAATAAATATTAAAAAAAAAGAAAAAAAAGAGAGGTCAAGTTATCAAAAGAATGTTTACTATTATACATCAAGAGTTTTATACACGAGGATGTGTTTAATTTTATCTTTTCCAATCATTTCTAAGGAAGACTCAATAATTAGCATTTTCATTATCATTCAGTCTCTTTAGAAATGCTAGTTTAACGAAGAACTGATGGGCCACAATTAAGGAGAAGATAAAAATGAAATGGTTGGCAAAATCAATTAAATTCGACTTTAGAGTTTAGAGTAAATGCGGTCGGCAAAGCTTTTGGTTGTGTTTTTGTTTTCTTAATTTTTTCTTTCATGTTTTTTTGAAACAATAACAAAGAAAATTTGAAAAAGCTAGAAATCATCTATATATATACATATATATTGGTGACAAAATCATTTTTAAAAATTCTAAAAAATCTTTTTTGATGTTTCCTAGAAAACTTGAAGGCCTTGTTCGACACTAGGGCCATTAAGAGTTTGGTTTGGTCCGTATTTGTGAAAAATTGGATATCGTGTTTTATAAAAATATCAGTTTGTCTCATAACTTATAAGTGAAATCTGTACCTAAAAATTTTGTAAATATTTTTAAAATAAAAAGAAGTTCTAAAAATTCACACCACGTATTTGGGAGTTGGGGTGCGTGTTGTCACAACACGCTATTGTGATAGCAAATGACACCGTTTATTAAAAAAAAAGAAAAAAAAAGAAGAAGAAGAAATGAAACAAAACAACAAAGCATTGATTTGTTTATTATACATGGATGAAGAAAACTTGAAAATTTTTCTTTTGTTTTTTAAAATTTGGTTGCTATAATTATTTTATTTTATTTATATTTGATAGTTATATATTGTGTATTTTGTATATTATATGGTTGCTACAGGTTATATAATTGAAGTGTTAAGTGTTTTTGTTTCAACATTATTTTGTTTTTACAAAGTGATTTTGAAACAAATAAAAATATTATAGAACTCAATTTGCATACAATTTTTTTTTTTTTTTCGTGTCTTCAGATTTTTTTTTTTTTTAAACTAATCAAACCCATTCAAATTTTTAATAGATGTGAATTCTATTCAATTTTCTTCCCCCCCCCCCCCCCCAACTATACCAATTTGACTAATCAAATCCATTAATGGAAATTGGGATTGTTGTTGTGCCAAACACCCATGTTGTAAGATTTGTGGGGGTGTGTTTTGAGCCTATTACAGGATGTGTAGAGCATATCATCCATAAAAAATAAAAAAAAAAAAAAAATTCAAATTAATTGAACATACATAGTCCTAAAATCAGGCCGTAATTGTATTTTAAAAATTATTAAAATGATACTACCCATTTGTTTTTCTAAAAAAGAAATGTGGTGTTATGGTATATGTTCAATTAATATGAATTTTTTCATTAATAATTTACTTAATGAACCTTAAAATATAAACAATTTGAATTATTAAAATAGGCTCTAGACACGCCGCTCATAGGATGGGGAGTGATGCTGGAGACCCCCAGTGCCACAAGGCACACTGCCAGTGGCTGAAGTCTAAAAAAAAAAAAATGTTTTCCAGCCAATCAGCAAGGACCCCCAGCACCCCCACTGGGGGTCCAAAGCATTTTCCTTCCCAAATCACTGTTTTGAAAACCGAACCAGACATGTCAATTGGACTAGTTGAACCATCTATCGGTCTAAGTTTCGGTCCGATTAGACCTTTAAACCCTTAGAAACTCAAAATTGGTCTTTTTTGTACTAAACTGAAAAGACCAACAGTTGAACCAATGCCGGTTTGAGGAAACGGCCGAACTTAACACATGAGGTTAATGTCGATTTGACTGGTTGAACCATTTATTGGTCTAAGTTGCGGTCCAATTAGACTCTTATATTCATACAAGCTCACAATTGGTGTTTTTTTTTTTATTAAATTGAAAAAACCAATGGTTGAACTGATATCAGATTGAGGAAACTGGCCAAACTTAACACATAAGGTTAAGTTCTAAAAAACGTAGTTCGGAAAGTTTGAACTCAACAACCTCAAGCTTACAATTGGCCTTTTGTTTTTTACTAAATTGAAAAGACCAATGGCTGAACCAATGCAAATTTGAGGAAACCGGCAGGACTTCACGTATGAGGTTAAGTTCTGAAAAACATAGTCCGGAAGGTTTGAACTCAACAACCTCAAGTATGAGACTCTTGTTAATTACCACTAAAAGCCAACAATAGTCCTATTGATAAATTAGCAAATATAATTTATTTATTATATTTCGATCATGTTCTCTCATGTACTAATATAATTAACATTTTTGCAAAAAGCATCAATAAAAAATAAAAGGTTAATTACAAAAAATAAAAAAATAAAAAATTCAAGATTTCACGCGTTTTTCACTTTAAACTCTAGTGTTTCAACTTCGGCAAATTAAACCTTAGAATTCCATTCATATTTCAATGTAGCCCCTTGTCCATCTCCGTCTGTGTAAGGTAACAAACAATCGTTTTGAAGTTTAAAATGAAAAATGCATGAAACTTCTGGTGGTTTTTTTATTTTTTATATATCTTACATATCTTATTATATATATATATATACATGTGTGCTTGTATATATAGTGAAATTCTTTTATTTAAATTTTGACTTTTCTAATGATAAAATTTTGATTTCGTCTCTAATTTTAATTTTATCCCTTCTTAATTTATTATGTAAGAAGGGACGAAATCAAAATTATTATATTTATATATTTATAATAATTTATTATGTCATTTCTTATCAGTATTTTAATTGAACGGATTTAACGAATCTCATTGCTTATGTCTGTTGTTAATATTGTATTTAACAAATTTCAAGATGCTTTATCACATAATATATGTTAAATATGGTATTAACAATAGACATAAGTAATAAGATCCTTGTTAAATTTGTTCAATTAAAATACTAATAACAAATGACATAATAAATTATTATAAATATATAAATATAATAATTTTGATTTCGTCCTTTCTTACATAGTTACCAAAAGTAGGGATGGGACCAAATCAAAATTTTATCATCGAAAGACTTAAAATTTGAATAAAAAAATTTCACCATATATACAATAAGATATGTAAATTATATATATACACACACAAAGAATTAAATATTAGGATTAATTACAAAAAAAAAAACCCCAATGTTCCATGCATTTTTCACTTTAATTCGTTTGAGAATAGACTATTTTAGTAACTTTTTAGCTTTTTGACTAAAATATGAAGTAAAAAAACTAGTATGTTTGGGATGACTTTTTGATTTTTTACGAAAAAATGTGCAAAAAGTATAGAGAAAATGGAATCTTTGACTTTTTTTTATCAGTTATTGGTTTTTTGATTTTTTTAGTGTCTTTTTGACTTTTTGACTAGAATCACCATTTGCCAAACGAGGCCAAATCCCAATTTTTTTCACTTTAAATCCCAAAACAATTCTCAATTACCTTAAACAAACAGAGATTGATGCCTTCTATTTATTTATTTATTTATTATTTTTTTAAACACCAGGGTTTTAATTTGTTGAAACACGGGTTTTTTTTTTTTTTTTTCGAAACACATAACTATAGGATTTAATTTGTTGAAATTAAAATATTGAGGTTTAAAGTTAAAAAAAAACAAAACGTAAAATCTTGGAGTTTTTTTGTAATTAATCCAAAAATAAATTTATAAATATATATATAAATTTGTAAATCTGTTTATATAATATATAATACTTATTTTTTATTCAATTATATTTTTAATTTTTGTTACATATTTATGACATCACGATTCAACCTGATGGTTAAACTAGTAACCCGTCCACTAAATTTATTTTTTAATTCGTTTACTAGTCAAATTTTTAAAAGGGTTTTTTTTAGGATTCCTAATATTAAGATTTTATAACATAAAGGACATTCAATATTTTCATGATGTCTAAGGTCCCTCAACATTGATCCAAAGAAATTTCATTTTAGAGAAATTCTTCCTAGAGAAATTCTAGACTTCCCAAAGAATTTCTCTGGGTTCAAATTAGAAAAAATTCAAAGCATTCAATTTTCTCTAAATTTCTATGGTTTGAATTTAGAGAAATTTCAATTTTCTCAAGGTAATTTTCTCTGTGTTGTTCAATTTTCTCTGGTTTGAATTCACAAAAATTTGAATTTTCTCTGGTTTGAACCCGGAGAAATTCTTGATGTCTACAATTCAGTCTTCCCACTCTCCAAAGAAATTCATTGTTCTCTATTTGGAATACTTGTATATTCACCATTACAGTGGCCTAGAGAGTGATAGAGAGAGAGAGCTTTAGAGTAATGGCGTTTTATGGAGATGAAGATGAGGTGTGGAAATGTCCACAACACCCTTCGAAAAATTAGATTAAATTCCTCAGAATAATCAGATTAAACAAATAAACAGAAGCCAAATTCAATTGCTTTAAAGTAATAGAACGAACAATTAACCTTTTAACACCATAAAACGCAAAGATACACATTTAAACACACATGAAAACTCAAAATCAAGACCTAGGTATGTCCAAATTTCAAAATTTTCTCAATTAATTTGTAAACAAATCTCGTCCTCTGCATTGCAGTGGTGCTTATAGATTGACCAAAAGAAGTGATACTGCTCCAACAAAGGATTCAAGTCTCAATTTTCATTTTGGCTAATTTTCTCTGGACTATAAGACATTTAGACAACAACAAACCAGAGAAATTTGAACAACCACAGAAATTTGAACAAACTAGAAACCTACCAAAAAAATTTGAACAATCAGAGAAATTTGAACAAACTAGAGACCTACCAAAGAACTTTGAACAACCAGAGAAATTTGAACAAACTAGAGGCCTACTAGATAAATTTGAACAACCAAAGAAATTTGAACAAACCAAAGACCGACCAGAGAAATTTGAACAACTAAAGAAATTTGAACAAACCAAAGACCTACCAGAGAAATTTGAACATCAATCTATCTCCCTGTTTCTTTGATTGAGAGAATTACACACACACACACACACACACACACACACACACACACACACACACACACACACACACACACATATATATAGCTAATGAAGGCCTTGAATTCTCTCACAAAGATGTATAATTGAATGAAGAAATGGTTGAAATGCTGCTTCCAATGAGGCGATTCTACTTCTGTATCATTTGCTTCGGCAGTTCGAACAGATCTATGGCGGTGGGAGTGCAGTGGTGGCAGAGAATGAGGGCAGATGAGGAAAAAATATGATGGGATCGAGGGATCAACGCTCTAAAGAAGCTTTGAGAGTGGTCGGAAATCGTCGCCAAGCCACTATGGAAGACTTTTATTGTCACGACCCAATTCCGCCCCTAGTAGAATGGTGCCATGATGGCCAGTAATCCGAGATTACCAAAGGCCAACTTACAAAGATTCACACACAAACAGAGTATACATATGGGGCTTACATATGCGGAAGCAATAATTTAATTCTAATTAGTCCATAAGAGCTGTGCATAGATCAAATGAGATGACATACATCTGATTGAGGTCTTACAACTTGAATACAAATGAATAAGTACATAACACATCTTGATCAAAAGGCTTCTCAAGCCGATATATGCAAAATACAATGAATCACAAGCCAAGAAGCATAGTCTTCAAGATGCTATCAAAAGTATGAATCCAAAACATCATGTCAAACGCATCTAGGCGTCACCGCCGTCCTGCTCATCACCTACATATATATATATAGAGAGGGTGAGCTTGGATACTCAGTGAATGATATAATCAATAAAGGGGTTTGCATGAGTGATATCTGAGATCTTTATCAAATCAAAACACATCATATATTGTACGAAATCCAAGGACAAATCAAGTTCATTTAACAAATCTTTCAAGTCTCAAGGGATGCTTACTAGCATCAATAATACAAGGTGTAGACAAGCCCGCGGGGGACCTCGCTACAGCTCGGACTCGACTTGTTGTCACGGTTCTTAATCTTGAACCAAAGAGTCCAAATCCGGCAAATCGTTTTTGGAAAACAGATTTTTGAAAGAAGTGCCAAACATGGACTGCTTTGCCAGATACAGAGTCGCCACCTAAATATTTATTTTTGGGAAATTTAGGAAACCCTGACTCGGTGCCGAAGGCCACGTGTCCGTCATCACCAAAGTTGCCTCGGCTCGGGAACTTGGGTACGATTGGGGAAGGTCACTTCGTGAGCACCCCCGCTCGCCCGGTCAAAGACCGGCCTCTACTAACCATGATATCTTATTTTGAAAACAATGTATGTTCTTATCCCGGTTATTAGCCTAGATTACTATGTGATGCTCGCAGCAAACAAGTATAGACTGAGTCGCCTGAATTGGAACAAAACATTTCATGTTTGTTTGTTTGAAAATGGTTTGATGGTGCTACCCGCAGGTAGGCTAAGACGCGGATTTGCCACCCTCAGGTGGGCTTAGAAAGCATGATTTTGCCACTATCTAGTGGGCTTAAAACAAACAGTCAATGATTTGTTCCACTCCAAGTAACACAACCTCCACCCACAGGCATTCAAGGCAGTTATATCACATAAGCACATAGCCTCATGGCAAGCATGCTATTCATGGCAACACTCACACGCATGCAAGGATGCTAAAGCATAAAACTCACCGAGTACTCCAAGCCAAAAACAAAAATTGATTAGAAATCATGCACGATCCTAAATATACAGGAATGCCTAATGCAACACATGCAATAATGCAACTATAGCAGGCTCGGCTATTCTAAGATGGCATGTGGAATGCTGCAGCTAACACGTATTCAATTTGGAATTGAAATACAAATGCAGTTTGTATGATGCGCCGAGCCTGGTGCGTGCAAAACAGATGAATGATGCAAACATGCTGTCATACTGTATGCTAATTGAAATATGCCCTAATCTAACCATCATAAGCGGGTAAATAAAAGGGAGAAAGAAATGGGGGTTGGAAGACATGCATCACACTCACCCACACTTATTACAATTTTGCCCTCGTGCAGAGGGTCTGAATAAATAATACAGTCCGAAATGAAAGAATAATACAGTCCGAAATATACAATCCGAAATAAATTCAAATTCTTAATTAATTAACAAATTAACTAAGAAAGCTTTAAACTGGCATGCAAGCCAGGGGCTGCCTCGTTTCTGATGAATAATGTATGCTGGACTGCCTTTGCGTAGAAATCCACTGGGATGCCCAATTTAGCCTCTGTTTGCAATGTTTCTCGAAATGCGCGCCAGACTCCGAAAAGTTGCTGATTCCTCAATTTACTGCAACAGAGAGCAGGAAAGGGGCATAGCAATGTATTTCACAAATATATGCATGCCTCGATTCTCGTGCCACCAATCACGCATAACGATGCATGATGGCCGAGGAGTCGGATTGCACAACTCAATATAGGATGAATGCAGATGAATGCTACGACAAAACCTAACTCCATCATGGGTGATTCGGAGTGTCGGTGACTTGGGAATTGAGACCCGTCCCGTCACTCGGAGTGCGGAACGTACCTCGTTTCCCGTGTCCGGGCTAACTCCTATCCCGAACACAATGCAATATGCATGATATTCATGAAATGCAACTAAGATACAATCCTAACATACACAATGCTACGAGAATGAGATGCCTCGAAATGCGTGCACGCGGGCACGCAAACTGAGGCGATGATCCTAAGGCATAAAATGGCATACACAATGCAATTGGATTTACACTAACACGAGTGGACCTCAGCCACACTCACATAAGAGGCCGTCGGATAAAAATAATAAATAAAATAAAAAAAAGAAGTGCCTCGAAATGCGTGCCCACGGGCGCGCAAACCGAGGCAATGCGTTTAAGCATGAAATGACATGGAAATAATATGTAATGAGGCTAAAATGAGATGTCTCGAAGTGCGTGCCTGCGGGCACGCAAACCGAGAAAATAGCATACGGAGTGCAATGATGCAAAAATGGCATACAGAATGCAGAATGGACTTATAATAACATGAGAGAGCCTCAGCCACTCTCACACGGGAGACCGTCGGATAAAAAAGAAGTGCCTCGAAATGCGTACCCACGGGCGCGCAAACCGAGGAAATGGATTAAAGCATGAAATGATATACGAAATGCGAAATGGACTTCTACTAACATGAGTGAGCCTCAGCCACACTCACATGAGAGGCCGGAGATGAAAATGGGGTGCCTCGAAAGGCGTGCACACGGGCGCGCAAACCGAGGCAATGCGTTTAAGCATGAAATGACATGGAAAATGATATGCAAACATGCAAATGGAATTTCAGCACTTACAAATGATGCAAAACAGTCCCGAAAGGCGGGGAAATGACACCGAATGCACGGAATGGTCCCGAAATGCGATAATAAGCACCCGGAATGGCCTATAGCCACACTAAACATGCATGGTTGGTACATGGTATGCAAAACAGTAGCAAGGCAGCCCCAAAATAGCATTATTCACAGTACAAAACATGGCGAAATAATGAGCATAGATAGGACAACAATAGCATGCAAAAATACGAGCCAAGAGAGGGGTATTGAAGCAAGTGATACATGCGATGCTCAAATGGAAAAGTACCCTTCTACAACACTGATGAGGGACCAAAAATATGCACATTTACAGTAGATGACATCCCCCAACTCAGTATGCAAACATGGTAAAAATGCTATGCAAGAATGAGGATATATAAGGCTATAACATGAAGTACCCCAAACATTCATCAAACCAGCAAAGACCCTCAATGAAATATGTCAAGAAGATCAAAATATGGATATTTTCAGTACTGATGATGGCCGAAAACAGAAGCTAGGTAAGCTCAAAAAAAGCATGCAAAATGGGGGTCAAAGAGGGATATAAAGACAAGTATAACATGGAGACCCCAAACAAGATTGATCCCTTCTACAATGTTGTAGAGGGACACAAAATAAGCTCACTCACAGTTCATGATATGTTCCAAAACAGACTGCATGTAGGTCAAATAAATCATGCAAGTTTACGGTAAATATGAGAAATTATGAAGCAAGTGCATGATAGAGAGGCAAAACAGGGTTGAGCCCTTCTTAAATGTTGAATAGGGGCTCAAAATAGGCCCACTCACAGTTTACCTCATGCTCGAAAACAGATCACTCATAGCTAGAAAAAGCATGCAAAAACAAGGGCAAAACATGGATTCAAAGCAACTTGCATATGGAGCATGAAACAAGGTTGAGCCCTTCTTAAGTTGAAGCCCTCAAAATCAAAATAAGCACAATATCAGTTCATGAGATGCTCCAATTCAGATCACACATAGGCCAAATATTCAATGCAAAATAAAGGCATATAAGAGGATATTGAAACAAGTGCAAGATGGAGGGCTCAAACAGAGTTGAGCCCTTAAACAAACATCAAGAATAGCTCAAAAGAGGACCACTTTCAGTATTGTCGGAGCTCAAAACAGTGTGGAAATAGGGTTAAGAAAAAAGGCAAAAAAGTGGTGTAAAAGAGGGATTTTGAGACTTACCCTTGAAGACAAGTTCTTGGCTGCCTTTTCCTTGAAGAAAGTTGCTTCTAAGCCTCTTAAGAACTCCTCCTTGCTGCTGGAAATGGATTGGTGATGGTGATGCTTGGTGATGATGAAGAAAGGCCTCAAAACTTGAAGAAAATGGAGTTGTATGTATGTATATCCTTTAATCAATCCTTTAGCTTGTGTTCTTGAGGTGGGAGGACACTAATATGTGCAAGAGAGGAAGAGAGGAGTCTTCTTGGAATGGAGGGAAATGAGCCCTTATTTCCCTCCAAATGGGTCCCCCGAATGAGATATTTTTGGGGGAAAATCGAAGCACAGCTGGAGTGCACACATCTCAAGGAAGCAGGCCGGCCAGGTAACTTTACTGCAGGTGGCCGGCCGCCACCCCCCATAGCCGCCGGCTACCCCCTATGGCCGGCCGGCCAAGGGCAAAAATGGAAAGTGACAATTACTGGCCGGCCACCAAAGGTTGGTGTCCTCCCATGTGTGTACAACAAGACCCTATGGTTGGAATCTGGCAACTCTGAACCAGGAGAAACAACAATCCACTTTTAGAGAGGTCAAAAATGAAAAGAAGAATTACTGGCCGGCCATGAACTTTTAGGGTCCTCCCATGTGTGTACAACACGAATATGTGGTTTTGGCTCGAAGAAAATGGCCCTAGGGTGTTCAACATTAGCCCGGAAGTGAGAAAAACGGGCGCCGGGGGGCGCCGGAAGAGCATAACAGGTTGCTTACAATTACTAGCCTCCCACCCTCCAGTGATCTTCCTGATGATAAAACAGAGGTACCTGCCAAAAATGAACAAAACCGATGCAAAACGAATGCTCGGGGACCAAACACGCAGTTCGAGGTCCCGAAAATAGGCTGTAAGCACCGAAAGTGGCATTCGGCCACGAAGTGGGTATCTAAGACCCCAGTGTCCCTCGTTATGATAAACAGAGGTACCTGCCAAGAATGAACAAAAACCGATGCAAAACGAATGCTCGGGGGCCAACCGCGAGGTTCGGGGCCCGAAAACCGGCCGTTAAGCACCGAAAGTGGTGTTTGGCCACGAAGTGGGTATCTAAGACCCCAGTGTCCCTCGAAAGGGAGTAAATGAGATGCATGCCAAAAACCGGAGGAATCGGAGATGGTTGGGTGGTCCCGAACCGAGGCACACGGCCTGACGGCTCCGAAAACCGGGAACCGGGCTCCGAAATGGGCAAAATGGCCTACGGCCACGAAATGTAGCCCACGGCCACTGAGAGATGGTCTACGGGACCTCTCCCTCCCCTCAGGAAAGAAAACAGAGAAAACCGAGTCTGGTTCGCAAACCGAGGCAAGGCACAGAAGAGAGTTCGGAAGTCCGGAGGCAGGGCGCACGGCCGCGACTCTGAGACTTCTGAACGAGCACAATATGCAACATCACCGAGCGCTCAATCGGTGACGTCTGAGTCTTAAGGTCGGTCAAAAATGGGGTGTCTACAGTTGCCCCTCTTTGACAGAACTCGGAAGTCACAAGTGACGGGAGTGAATGTCGAAGCCCAGAGACGACCCATTTTTGACAAGGCCGAAGACTTAGACAATCATACAAGATGAACAGAGATATGCGCCCGGAGGCGTGCCCGCAGGCAGGGCGGCAAAATGCAAAGCGATATGCACAGAGCCAAATGATCATGCAAATGCAACAAGCTGTAATGAGGCAAGTATTCGCAAATAGATGCAACAGTTTTAAGCAAGAATGCAAAGCAACAACTACATTTCATGCAGTTTAGGAATGCGGAGAATCATTCGGTTCTCGTCGCGTCTCACACGGAGAAGATACGATACCTGCGCGATTCGTCTGGTCGCACCAGCCTCAAATGAACCGTACATACAATATCGTGCCTGCAAAAGAGAGAAATTCAACAAGAACAATATGCTAACAACATATATTCAATGTGATTCCTGTGGTTCCGAAAGTTTGACACACGCAGTGTCGGCGAGTAAATGCATCACAATGCGAGAAAGGAACGTGCGTGACAACGCATGCTCAAGCACAGAGGTATGGTACACCAAGAAATCATGCATGACAATGCAAAATGTTTATGAGAATGCAAGTTATGTGCACAACAATTCAAAACGAGCATAAACCAGGGTGCCCGTCGGTTGCGAAATAACGAGTGAGAAAACGCGCATTTCGGTGAAGGCAACTTGATCGCGACCTCTGATTCACCTCCCGGAGAGGTTACAACATGATCAAAAAGGATACACCTTGATTTTGATGAGTGATGATGAGACACATGTCAGAAATTGCAGCTGAAGTTCCGACGGAGCAATTTCGCGCCAGAAAGTGCACTTTTCTTGAACTTTTTCAGGTCCCGGGAACTCCGATCTTCCTCAAAATTTGCAGGGAGCTAGAGGGGGGAGTGGGGAACACCACCGGCCAGGTGGTTGCCCTAGGGAGAGGCCACCGGCCAGGGGCAAAAAAGTAGATGGCCGGCCAGCTAGAAAGGTGGCCGGCCGGCCATCTGTCCAAAAGTAGGGGCATTTTGGTCTTTTTTCTCATTTCTATATATACACTCATCCATTCCATCCGAAATCACTCCCCAGGTGTGAAATTCTCTCCTCTTGCTTCCCAAACCATTTTTCTTTCAGATCTGCACTTTATACGCGCTTTTCGGCCTTTTTTGCAAGTTGTTTTCGCGAAATCCTTCAGATTTAAGCACTTTGAAGCGACTAAATTTTGATTTCGGAGCTTCTTTTCTCATTTTCACCACTTGAGGTAAGTTTGTCTCAATATTTGGAATATTTTCTCGGGAGTTGACTTTTGTTGACTTTTTATTTCCCGGGAGTTGACTTTTGTTGACTTTTTCCAATTTTGGCTCATTTTTGCTCATTTTTGCTCCTTTTTGCAGATTTCTCGAAATGGCAGGTAATTTCCCTCACGGCGGAGGTCCTCCAGGCGCCGGGGATGATTTTGATATCATGCATTGCCCCCCGAGGGTCCGTCCTTTTATCCCGGGAGATACGCCCCACCGGTACATGTGCTCCCGCGGCGGTTTTCCGTCATTTCACTGACTTCAATAACCGGGCACCCGGGGATTTGCTTCTATGAGAGCCAGAGCAGCATCTCTCTTACGAGGCACGAGAGGTATTTTACTTTATTTCCAGCATTTTTCGTGCACTTTGTAGCTTTGCCATGCTTAAACACACAGTTTTAGCTAATGACGTAGTACTTTGTTTGTACCCCGAACATGTAGGTTAAGCACTTGAATTGCTGAACACTAGGCTCATTGACTGATTGATTGTGAACACACGGTACACATTAGTCAAGAATTGAACACACGGCTCAAACACTGATTTGTCGAACACACAGCCCGATCCTGAAGGTGAACACACGGCGCACACTGACTACGAGTAGAACACACAGTCCCAAACTCTGATTTTCTGAACACGCAGTCCAAGTTTATGGTGAACACACAACCCACACTGATTAGAGTAGAACACACAGTCCCAACTCTGATTTTCTGAACACACAGCCCAAATTGAATTAAGGTGAACACACACCCACTGATTTTTGATTTTGAACACGCAGCCCAAATACCAATTTACTGAACACGCAGCCCAGATTTAAATTAAGTGAACACGCAGCCCACTGATTAGATTTGAACACGCAGCCCAAAACACTGATTTACTGAACACGCAGCCCAGATAGAAATAAAGTGAACACGCAGCCCACGGATCAGGATTTTGAACACGCAGCCCAAAACACTGATTTACTGAACACGCAGCCCAGATATAAATAAAGTGAACACGCAGCCCACTGATTAGGATTTTGAACACGCAGCCCAAAACACTGATTTACTGAACACGCAGCCCACTATAAATAAAGTGAACACGCAGCCCAAAACACTGATTTACTGAACACGCAGCCCAGATAGAAATAAAGTGAACACGCAGCCCACTGATTAGGATTTGAACACGCAGCCCAAAACACTGATTTACTGAACACGCAGCCCAGATAGAAATAAAGTGAACACGCAGCCCACTGATTAGGATTTTGAACACGCAGCCCAAAACACTGATTTACTGAACACGCAGCCCAGATAGAATAAAGTGAACACGCAGCCCACTGATTAGGATTTTGAACACGCAGCCCAAAACACTGATTTACTGAACACGCAGCCCAGATAGAAATAAAGTGAACACGCAGCCCACTGATTAGGATTTTGAACACGCAGCCCAAAACACTGATTTACTGAACACGCAGCCCAGAAGAAATAAAGTGAACACGCAGCCCACTGATTAGGATTTTGAACACGCAGCCCAAAACACTGATTTACTGAACACGCAGCCCAGATAGAAATAAAGTGAACACGCAGCCCACTGATTAGGATTTTGAACACGCAGCCCAAAACACTGATTTACTGAACACGCAGCCCAGATAGAAATAAAGTGAACACGCAGCCCACTGATTAGGATTTTGACACGCAGCCAAAACACTGATTTACTGAACACGCAGCCCAGATATAAATAAAGTGAACACGCAGCCCACTGATTAGGATTTTGAACACGCAGCCCAAAACACTGATTTACTGAACACGCAGCCCAGATAGAAATAAAGTGAACACGCAGCCCACTGATTAGGATTTTGAACACGCAGCCCAAAACACTGATTTACTGAACACGCAGCCCAGATATAAATAAAGTGAACACGCAGCCCACTGATTAGGATTTTGAACACGCAGCCCAAACACTGATTTACTGAACACGCAGCCCAGATAGAATAAAGTGAACACGCAGCCCACTGATTAGGATTTTGAACACGCAGCCCAAAACACTGATTTACTGAACACGCAGCCCAGATATAAATAAAGTGAACACACAGCCCAAACACTGATTTACTGAACACGCAGCCCAGATAGAATAAAGTGAACACGCAGCCCACTGATTAGGATTTTGAACACGCAGCCCAAAACACTGATTTACTGAACACGCAGCCCAGATAGAAATAAAGTGAACACGCAGCCCACTGATTAGGATTTGAACACGCAGCCCAAACACTGATTAGTTCATTTGCACACAGCTTCTTCATTTCATTTGCAACAGCTTCTTCATTTCATTGTGTACTGAACACATGTATTCATTCTGAATGCAGGTTGGCTCTCGTACTGTACGAGGGTATGGCTCTACCGCCGCGAGAGACTGGTATGCTGAGCTTCCAGAGGCCGTCCGGGATCTGGTCGATCTAGCAGGGTTTGGACCATTCTGCGTGGGATTAGCACGTTGTCCTGCCAGCAGGACATTGTTAGCTGCTCTGGTGGAGAGATGGTGGGACACCACCAATTCCTTCCATTTCTCTGCCACCGGGGATATGACCATGACCCCGCTGGATTTTTCCGTACTCACCGGCCTAGACACAGGCGGTTGGCCCATACCTTATGACGAGGATATGGGTGAGTGGGAGGCTGCATGGATACATCTGTTGGGGGCTCGCCCACCTGTAGACAGAGCTTCCGGGAGAGTCCGGTACACCTGGTTCTCTTCCCGTTTCCGGAGGCCAGAGATGGAGCCTGAGTCTCCTGAGGAGATTGAGCAGTACACCAGGTTTCCTCATGTTCCTCTTTGGCACCACTTTGTTTGCCGACAGGGGGAACACTGTTGGGCTGTATCTGCTGAGCGCCTTGGTGGACCTATCACAGGTCAGCGGTATGACTGGGGTGGCGCCGGCCTGGCTACCCTTTATTGTTACATGAGTGCAGCCTCTCGCGGGCGGGGAGACTTGCTTGGCGGCTATTGGAGAGCCTGGGAGGTACGTTCTGTCCTCTTGATGATTTACATTTCTGCTTCTCATTACTTGTTCATTGCACACACGGCGCACTTTGCACTCTGTATTCTGCCTTTAGCACTTTGTATTCACATTCCGCACTGCCTTTCTTAGCTATGGGTGTACGTATACTTTCCCACATTAGCTCCGGAGATGGAGGTGGCTGGAGTCCTTATGACTCCGTTTTCACTGGTATTCGAGGGCGAGCACCGAGCGAGACCTCGAGAGACTCTCTTCTACCTGCGACAGTATTTTGATACTGTGCGGACGACAGAGGTATTTCAGAACTCTCAGTTCCTTTCATTTTCATCTTTGACTTGCCCTGTATATTGCTGATTTCTGATTGATTTATGCACTGGTTATCCGCAGATTACCTGGCAGCCCTGGGCGGTCTTTGGCGATGGTCTCCGACATCAGTATCCCAGAGGATCGAGTAATTCCCAGTATAGGTTCCTGCTCGAAGGACCAGTTGGTAGGGCATGGTTCCTGGGGGAACGCTTTCTGCGCCAGGTGTGGGGGTACGATTCTCAGGACCCTCCTGCTGTACCTCCAGCCACTATGCGGACTGCGGATAGGCTATCTTCCCATGAGGTCATCAGTGTGCTATGCAGGGCAGCGATGCTTTGTTACATATCATGGACGGGGACTACGCCACCTATCGTCGTATATATCTGATGCCCCCCTTGACGGGAGTGCGTGCTCCGCCACTGAGGCCTACTGACATACCATCTTCGAGTCGTGCCCGTGCTACGGGTATCCCCTCCTCTAGCAGGGCTGGTGCATCTAGGGGTAGAGGTAGTTCTATTCCTCCGATCCCCCCGTCTCTTCATCCTCATGCTGGGTGGCCAGACATGCCGACCGAGTTGACGAGCTGGCGGTTCGGGACTCCTTACCAGGTCCCGCTAGAGCCTCCTCTTCCTGACCACGGATATGTCAGAGACCCTGATTCACCCCCGGTATGTTTTACAGCTTTGATTCATCAGTCAGATATTTGGACATTCATTCCTTTACTGATAGTTTTGCATTTGTACTTGCAGCCTCCAGTTGAGTACACGGACGAGCTGCTCGGGATGCTGGCCACATTCGAGGGCATGATCCTACGGAGAGAGGCACAGCTAGCCATCATGGGAGTGCAGGTACTGTCTATCTTTCCCGTATTTAGCATAGTTCTGATAACATACTGGTTTTGAACATTCTGCTGTATTGATAGTCTGTGTAGAGCACATCTGACACACACCCCACTCACATATTGTACTTGTATCTGCTTTTCATATTTGAACTGATGCATTGAACTCTTCACTTTCAGATGCCTCCCGTATGTGCTCCGTCGCAGGCCAGGCCACCCGGGCCTTCTCAGAGAGGTCGAGGTGCTGGGCCGTCTGGGCCCTTTCGAGGAGCTGGGCCATCCAGGCCTTCTCAGGGAGCAGGGCCATCTAGGCCTGTCCGAGGAGCTCGAGGAGCAGGGTCGTCTCGCAGACGCAGGGCACCCATTATTGAGGAGGAGGAGGAGGTCGCAGACCGTGAATCAGAGACATCTGCTGGGGAGGAAGGCTCCGGTCTTGGTTCCGGGAGCGGAGGCGAGGCTGAGGGGGATCCGGAGGATGATAGCTCTGACCCGGATGGTGATGATGGTGCAGAGGTTGTCCCGCAGAAGAGGATGAGAGGGCCTCCTCATTCCCGTTCCCGAGGATATTGATGCTATTTCCTGCTTTATTTTACTTTTTGCTAGTAGTTTGTAGCACTTTGCACATTGTTAGGCAGTTTTATATCCTGTAAAACTTGTACCTTTGTTTGTTGTAAAACATGATGGAATGAAACAGCTTTTGAAAAGATGTTTGTGTTTGAAATTCTTAGCATCGCATCGCATCATTTTGCACAAAAATGGAATTGAATGAGAATGTGCCTTGTGTATTTACCAGGTCAGGTAATGAACCGACGCAACAAATCAAACAACTCGACTCACTAAGAAATAACAGAATCTTAGCAAGTTTACAACTCGATAAGCAAAGTACAACAATGTTAACGACTCGATAAACAAGACTTAACAAAATTGCTAAACAAAAAGTAATAACTCTAAACACAAAATGCGACAGCTCGACAAAACTTACAACTCGATAAACAAAGCAACAACTCGATAAGCAAAAGTACAACAAAGCGCACTTCGGACGGACGATCTGGATGATGGAACGTATCCAAACTGAGAGAAATGGAGGCCTTCGACATCCCCGATGCGTAGAAATGCCTCAAACTTCTTTCCGGAGGGTAAAACAGGACCAATGCGTGGCCGAACACATTTTGCATTTGAGACTAGAGGGTGGCCGGCCTACTAGGATAGATGGCCGGCCGGCCACCTCCCCCACAACCCCCAGAATTTTGACACGTGTCCTTTGAATAGTGTTTTACCCCCCTATAAAAGCCCCAGCCCTGGAACTAATTCATTTCATCACCGTTTCTCACAAAAATGGAGGCATTTCTCGCAGAAAATCTCACAACTTGGATTTTTTCTCTAGACGGCTCGGAAAAGTTGAACTTCCGGGGTTTCGGCTTGAATGCACTATTCACGCTGCGCCGGACTCCGCTACATCTTCCTTTCCTCCATGCCGCGGCGAGGTTTTGGAACCCGGTGACGCACGTCTTCAGCTTGGAGGGCAAGAGGTATGTCCCACTTTTGAAGATTTTCAAGTTTTGATAGAATCCGAGCGAGGTGAGGAAATCTTGCCTCAACTCAATTTTGGCTATGCCCAAACCTAGGGCGGATGTGTGGACTCAACGCACATGATGCTCGATCCCTGATTTGTAACGGGATGTTGGATATCCCAAGCTTGATTTACCGATTTTTCGATGCTGGTGACCGCGGCGACCATCATTGGCAAGGCTTCCGGCAACACGCCCTCTGTTTATGCCTGTTATCTCATTTTCTGTTTGTCTCGAGCTTTGGAGGATCCGACGCCCGTCTGATTGGGGTGGCCCAGGGCTTGAGAGAAGGAAGGAGTTGCATCGCCATGACCTTGGCGGAGACACTGATGGGCTTGGATGTTTTCTGTCGCCGGGAGACGACTAGATTTGCAGGGAGTCCACTACTACTGCAGGTAATGTTTCCCACCCAAGCTCACATATGTATTTGCTCACATCACTCGGCCCTCAGGCTCGGTTTTTCTCACAAAACCTTTTTCTTACTTTTCTCTCATCGTACATCTCTCTATTCTTTATTCTCTCATTTTTCATCCCTCCCCAGATATGGTTGATGGATAAATTGCAAGTTGTGGACTCTTGCCCTGCTTACTCAGCCCGCGGCTATTTCTTTCGACAGCGCCTAGTCGATGCCCCTGATGAGGGATGGTGGTTTGAATGGATGTGCAATTTGTCGGCAGATCGCATTGCGTGGCGCTGCCCTTGGCTCAATCTCCCGGCGATGAGCTACAGCATGTCTCGACAGGTTGGAATTCGATTGATCGGCTTGACTCACTGCGTATTCTATTTCCCATTCCGTATTCTGCGCCAGTTTGGCCATGATCAGACTTGCCCACCGAGGGGATAGAGTATCCGGCTACTTTCCAGTTCGAGGTGCACAGTTGGCTCGGCAGGCCGCAGCATGGGGAATTAGAGACTTCTGACTCCTGCTCCCACTTTTAGTTGCACTTTGTCTGATGAGTGCTGGGATTGGCTCAACGAAGAAGCACAGGTTGGCCTAGGTTGGCATCAGAGGCTTCAACTAGCTCTGGCAGGGGGCGCAGGGACACCTGACTTGACTATGCCCCGGATTTATTGCTTTACTAGTACTTTCAAGTTTTCTTCCTGAGTGTAATAAAAAGCAACTTCAATTGTATGCAAGAGCAAGAGAACTCTGTTTTGAAATCAATGAAATTGAAGGTTGTGGTACTGAAAATTCTCCACTTTGGTCCAAAAATAGTCTTAGTTGTAAAAAGATTAATTTGAACAAAGTCAACTTTTATTAAAACTTTTCAAACTATTTTCGATATGGATCAGAACTGGACACGCCTGAGATCTGTCACTGAGATGCACAACCCCAGATCCTAGCAACTGGAAAGTTGCCCCTAGTTTGAATGGTACCGCAGCACTTCATTGCAACGGAAAGTTGCCCCTAGTCTGAATAGCACTGTACCGGAGATCACGATAAATGCTGATGAATAGAGATGACTGAGATGATCAACATGGACAAAGTTGATCGGGGAAAAGATTGTGGCTGAACTTCAAGACGAAGTTGCCTACGTATCCCAAAGATGGGAATCAAGCCTTACGTAGTTCAGGCTCAGGTTCGCTCGGGTATTTTCACTCTCCTTTTGCGCTCTAACTTTTGCCAAGGCCGCCCTTTGCGGGTTTTCAACCTTGCGAGCTCAGTTTTTATAATTTCAAATTTTCTGTGCTCTGAGTTTTGCCTAGGTCGCCCTTTCGGGTTTTCGGCTAGCGAGCCTCTCAGGGGTAGTATTTCTTCAACTTGTCCATGTTGATCGGTTGGGAAAACTCTAAGCCATCTAGATCCATCAGAACCACAGCTCCACCAGACCAGATTGACTTGATGATGTAGGGACCAGTCCAATTAGGTCTGAACTTGCCCCTGGGTCGTGGATGGGAGCTCGGTTGTCTTTGAGCACCAAATCTCCTTCCTTCAAATTCCTCTGGACTTAACCTTCTTGTTAAAAGCCCGGGCGATTCACGTTGATAACTTACGTGGTACAGTGCTTTCAACCTTCTTTCATCAAAAGCATGAGTTCCTCAAATCTGCTTTGTTGCCAGTCTGCCTCGGCTATTTGACACTCGGCAATACTCGTAATGACGGAACCTCAATCTCAATAGGTAGAACGGCCTCCATCCCATAAACCAAGAATACGGAGTCGCCCCAGTAGAAGTTCTGATTGAAGTCCTGTAGCCCCACAGAGCAAACGGCAGCTTATCTGGCCAGTCCCGGTAGGTTTCCACCATCTTCTGTAGTATGCGCTTGATATTCTTGTTGGCGGCCTCAACTGCTCCATTGGTTTGCGGCCGATAGGTAGATGACTTATGAAAAGCCACGTTGTATTTCTCCAACAAATCAATCACCTCCTTCTTGAAGTGGGAACCATTGTCTGAAATTATTTCGTTTGGGACCCCATAGCGACAGATGATGTTGTTTCTGATAAACTTTGCGACGTGCGAAGCCTTCAACACCGCATAAGATTGGGCCTCAACCCACTTTGTGAAATAATCTATCGCTACCAAGATGAACTCATGCCCATTCGACCCCTTCGGCGTAACTGCTCGATTACATCAATTCCCCAGACTGAAAACGGCCATGGCGAAGTCATGTTGTACAGCTTTGTTGGCGGGATGTTCATACGATTTGCATGAATCTGACATTTGTGGCATCGCCGGACGAAACTAATACAATCCTCCTCCATGGTGGACCAGTAATAACCCTGTCTGAGAATCTTCCGTGCCAACATTACCCCATTCATGTGTGCACCACATTCTCCCCCGTGGATGGCTTCCATCAGACGCTTTGACTCTTCGGCATCAACACAGTTTATGCATTCCCAGATGACCTCGTTTATACAGTTTACCCCCGCATGATGAACTGAACTGCCATTCTTCTGATTGCTCTTTTGTCTTTGGCATTTACCCCTGGCGGGTATGCTTCTTTCTCCAAGAAATTCCAGATGTCGTAATACCAGGGGTGTTCGTCCTGAACTTCATCTATGGCTGCAATCGACTCATAGGCAGGTGCGAATTTCTGGTCAATGATGACTGGACGCATTCGGACTCCACACGGGATGTCTATCATAGAAGATAGAGTTGCTAAAGAATCTGCGAACCTGTTGTTCTCTCTTAGTAGATGAGTAAAACTTAGCTTCTCAAACCGAGGAATCAGCAAATCCAAGGTTTGGTGATACATCATCATCTTTTCCTCTTTTACTTTCCAGTCTCCTTTAGCTTGAGACACAACAAGGTTCGAGTCCCCAATGACGTCCAACCGTCTTGCCCCTAGTTCCAGGGCTGCTTCTAGACCAGCGATGCACGCCTCGTATTCTGCTTCGTTGTTCGAGACTTTGAATCGGAGTTTGAAGGCTAGAGGGATACGGGAATCATCGGGTGCTATCAGCAACACTCCTATCCCATACCCGTGTTGATTTGACGCTCCGTCAAAGTACATCGTCCAAGTTTCATCGTCGTCGATATGCAGAATTGATTCATCCGGGAACAGGTACTCAACTGCTTCATCCCCCTCAACCGGGTGGTCGGCAAGGAACTCTGCCACTGCTCTTCCTTTCACTGACTTTGCGTGTCACGTACGTGAGATCAAATTCGGAGAGCAACAGCAACCAACGAGCTAGCCTACCCGTAAGCGCTGGTTTCTCGAAGAGATATTTGATGGGATCAAGTCGTGAAACCAACATTACAGAGTGAGCTAACAGGTAGTGCCGCAGCTTCCTGGTAGCCCATACCAAAGCTAAGCAAGCCTTTTCCAGCGGTGTATACCGGGTTTCATACTCCAGCATCTTCTTGCTGAGATAGTAGATGGCTCTCTCCACCTTGTCTTCTGATTCTTGTGCAAGCATGCAGCCCATCGTAGTTTCAGTTACTGACAGATACAAAATCAACGGTTTCCCTGGTTCTGGCGGTGACAACACGGGCGGTTCTGTAGATACTCTTTAATCTGTTCAAATGCAGCTTGACATCGGCCGTCCCATTGGAACTTCTTTCCTTTCTTCAGGAGACCAAAAAGTGGTTCACAAGTCAAGGTTAATTTTGAGATAAACCGTCTTATGAATTGCACTTTACCCAGAAAGCCTCGCACCTCCTTTTCAGTCCTTGGTGGTGGCATTTCTAAGATGGCCTTGATTTTGGAAGGATCGACCTCGATGCCTCTTTGTGTAATCAGAAACCCCAGCATTTTTCCCGCTGTAACACCAAATGTACATTTCTGAGGGTTTAGCCGCAACCGGAATTCCCTGATCCTTTGGAAAAACTTATGCAAGGCGGTGTAGTGGCCCTCTCTTTCCTTGGACTTGACAATCATGTCGTCCACATACACCTCAACCTCTTTGTGGATCATATCATGTAGTATTGTGGTCGCGGCCCGTTGATAAGTAGCTCCAGCGTTCTTCAACCCAAACGGCATTACCCGGTAGCAGTATGTCCCCCACGGGGTGGTGAATGCAGTCTTTTCCCTATCTTCTGGTGCCATCACTATCTGGTTGTATCCTGAGAAGCCATCCATGAATGAGAGCAATGCATGCCCTGCTGTGAAGTCTACCAACTCATCGATGTGCGGTAAGGGAAGTCGTCCTTCGGACTAGCCTTGTTCAAATCCCTGAAGTCTACACACACACCCGGATCCTGCCATCTTTCTTCGGCACCGGAACAATGTTGGCCAACCAAGTCGGATATTCAGATACCAGCAGGAAGCCTGCGTCAATTTGCTTGGTGACCTCTTCTTTAATCTTGAGAGCCCAATCCGGGCGGATCCTTCTGAGTTTCTGCTTGACAGGTCGGGCCTCGGGGTCAAGGGGGATCCGATGCTGTACAATCTCAGGATCGATTCCAGGCATGTCTTCGTAGGACCACGCGAAAACATCTTTGAAATCTTTTAATAAAGCGACTAAGCGCTCGCATTCCTCCGAAGACAACGTGGACCCGATCTGGACCAGCCGCGGGTCCTCCTCAGTACCAATGTTCACGGTAATGATTTCATCCATTAATGGCTTAACAAATCTCTCTTGCTCTTGCTCAATTAAACGTTGTAAAACCGGAGGAACTTCGTCCTCGTCGTTTTCATCAAAGTTTTGAAAGTCTGAATTAATGCAATAAATCAAGGGCACAGAGAAATACTCGGAAACCACATTCACCTCATTCTCATTAAGTTCATCCAAATCGTCCAATTCTTCTGTTACAACAGACTCAAAAGAAAAGGAAAAAGACGACCTAGACAGGACTGTGGCATCCGGGTTAACATCCCCAGGAGTACCAGACTCAGACTCAGTCGAGCTGGAACCTGATTCCGACTCACAGACTCGGTGGAATCAGATTCCGGCTCACTACCTGACCCGGTGCTGCTGGACAAAAATCCCTCCTCGTACTGCCAAGTGAGAGAGGGTGCGATTGATGCATCCAAGATAGCTGCTGGTCGGCTCGCAGCCGTTTCATCCCCAATCATGGAAACCACGAAGTTATCCCCCAAGCACTCTTGGTCGATCGGAGGATCAGAGAGGAGACATGCCAGTGCTACCCCCATTTCAAATTCTGTGCCCTCAGGATCCCCTGCTTTATTCTGCTCAACCTCAGTTGTTGGGTCTGTCTGCTCTGTGGCAACGTCATCCCCGGATAGTTGCAAATCAAAGAAGATCTCGAAGCCTGGGACGCGCTTCTTCTCCGCGTTTATCCACGGCTCTGGGAAGCCGCAAAATGGAAAATCCTCCCCCTCCCGGACGAAGCGTCCGTTCAGGGTACCCTGAATGGGCCTGTGTATTAGGTCAAAAGGCTTCCCAGCCTGCTTCGCTCTGGCTCTGCCGGCCATTTCCTTTCCTTTCCTCACCCAGTCTTCTTTGGTGGGCAGATAACCCAGTCCAAAGGTATGCGGATTGTGTGGCACTTCGGCCAACGCAGCGACTCCTTTCCTGCCGCTCCTTCCTAATCCCATCCCGGGAATATGTTGTAGCTTGTTCATGAGGTAGACGGATTGAGCACTAACGTACACACCTTCATTCACAGCCATAATGTTCTGTACTACCCGGGCCTCAGCCAAAGTGAATCCTGATAAGAAGACATCTTCTGTGCCATGCTCAATTTCCAGGACCGGCGTAGATACCTCCGGAGGCGGGTGGATTGATGAGTTCCCGAATACAGTGGCTACTCCCTTTCCATAGGGGTATTTCACCATCTGATGTAGAGTGGAAGAGACTGCCTTTACTTGGTGCAGCCACGGCCGCCCCAAGAGTAAGTTGAAGGTTGCGGGAACGTCCAAGACATGAAATTCGATGTCGTGTTGTCCTGGACCAACCTTA
The DNA here is from genome assembly GCA_030407325.1 of Camellia japonica. Taxonomy (NCBI): domain Eukaryota; kingdom Viridiplantae; phylum Streptophyta; class Magnoliopsida; order Ericales; family Theaceae; genus Camellia; species Camellia japonica. The sequence continues at coordinate 115,683,754 of JAPPVO010000007.1, forward strand.
GTTTGAATCTTGACAATCCCCATCACTTCCCTACTCGTATTATCGTAAGCTTTGATCACCTGAGTTGTTGGTGTGAAGTCCGCGGGCTTCAACCCAACTGCATATGCTGTTCTGACTGGGCAGACATTGATGGCGGACCCGGTATCAACAAGTACCACCGGTATCCATTTATCTCTACACTCCACGGAGACGTAGAGAGGTTTGTTATGGTTCACGCCCTCAGGCGGCAATTCCTTGTCTGAAAAGGTTAATGCCGGGGAACCTCCTCCCGGAAAAACCAGCCCAACCAGCTGCTCTGGTGTAGTGTCTATTGAGAGTTTGGCCTTGTCCATGGCAGATAGGACGGCCTGTCTGTGCACCCTTGATGCCATAAGCAGTCCCCAGATGGAGATGTCTGCTTGTATCTTCTTCAATTGCTTTGAGCACAGCTTCTTCTTCTAATCTGTTTCTCTCTCTGTTTCTCAGCCTCTTTATCTTTTCCAGATGCCTCAGGTTGGTCAAGGTGTGGGGCTTGAAATACCGCCCACTCCTGGTCATATGGCCCCTCATCGATATACCAAGTATCATCTGGTTGAGCACCTGCCCAATCTTCATTCTGTGTGGGCAAGACATAAGTCGTCGTCTTCCCACCACATTCCATCGGCGCCACAGACACCTGTCCGGCTCCGATAAGTCGTGCCTCGCACTTTCAGTCTTTATGCCCACAGCATGTCCTGTTTCGTGCACACAGCACTTTCGACCCCCACATGGGCCTTGGCTTTCTGGATTCTCTCAGAATCCCAATTCTTTTTGTTCCTCCTGTGTTAGTACGGTTTGTGCTCAGTTTTCACAATATCTTGTCCCGAGCGAAATTCTTAACGCCGGCGCTCTCCGGCAATCCTTTCTGACCCTCGGCCCTTCCGGCCATCATTGATACTCTCGCCCCCCGGCCCTGTTCTGATTGAAATTCTGCAACGTCTGGCTGATCATCTAACCACCCAGTGACTTCTGCCGACTCCTCATAGTCGAACCATTGATTGCAGCATCCCTGATTCTTGGTCGTTGAAGAACTGGAAGTTGGCAAAGTCCTCTTCCACTGTTGTCAGATCATCTGCCCCTTGTTCAAGTCTGTCCCCCGAATCATACACAGCTCAAGCTTTTTCTGGCAGCCCCACACTCAGCTTAGACTGGCCCACTGATAAGATGTACTCGCTTGGATCATAGGCTCTTCCAGCTAGACCCCAGGCTGTTCCATCCCAGACTCAACAATTCTGCTCTTCTCTGAAACCTGCCCCGTTCCATCTTCGGTGGTCACCACCACTGGCTTAGATTGGGTTGTGAAGGTGTCCAACATGCACAAGTCAGTGCAATCAGGAAGGATCACCTCCGGCTTGGGTAGGTGAGAGGGAGTAATATAGATACTAGGATCGTAGGACACGACCCCAGTTTGGATGAGGTTGACTCTTTTGGGAGGGGCTTGGTTGTGTGGTGGGAGGGATTTGTTGTGACGTTGGTTTTTCGGGAGGTAGAATGATATTCTTGTCGATAGGATCTTGAATCTCATGACGCAATCTGTAGCAACGGTCGGTGTCATGACCGTGCTGTTGGTGGTACGCACAGTACTTTGCTGGGTCATGAGAGGGAGGGAGTGGATTTGGCAGTGGCCTCGGCTCTAAAGGTGTCAGATGCTTCTTCTGATTAACACCCCGAGAGCCTTGGACAAAGGCATGTATAGTGGAGTGAAGGTTCTTTGGCCTCTGGGCTGAAATCTCGAGGCTTGGTTACTGCTCTCGAGGTATTGGAAAAGGGTGTGGCTGCGGCCTGGTTGCGGGTTGGTTGGGAAGGGGGAGTGGTGGGACCCTACCGATCCTGTCCTTGTGATGGCAGCGCCACTCGGGCCTGCGTTGTTATTGCGGTTGAATGTCCTTCGGGGCTGCTCCCGGTCCTGATCGATCAAGCCTTGCTTCATCGCTTCTTCGCTTCTTCGATCTGTACCCCCATCTCGTGTAAATCTGAGAAAGTTGGAAAGGGGAGTACAATCATCTTCTGCATTAACTTCGGTTGGAGATTGCGCACAATCATCCGGATTTGATCTTTATCTGTTGGCCTCAAGGTCATCATCGATGCCTTTGCTCTCCACCGAGTTACAAAATCGGAGAAAGACTCCTTGGGTTCTTGCCTCGTCGTTTCGAGATCACGTGTTGTAATCTCGATCTGTGTATTATACGAGTACTGCGCCACGAAGGCCTCAGCCATCTCATCCCAATTTCTCTTCACATCATCTTCTAACTTGGCGTACCAGATGGCCGCCACCCCCGACAAAGTTCTGCCAAACAGAGAAAGCTTTTGCGGTCGGGTTAGGCCCATTGGCCTCAGGATGTCTGAAAATAGCCGGAGATGGACCATAGGATCCCCGGACCCATCAAAACGGTCAATCTGTGGCATCTTGAATCTGTCTGGCAATGTTACAGCCACATCAGTGTACCCATCTTCGATGTCTGGGATGGCCTTCACCCCCTGCGACTTCTTGAAAAGCTTTTCCAGCTTACTCAGCTTCAGAGCTGTATGATCTACCTCGAACTCAAATGGAGAGTCCGGGTGGTTGGGTGTAAGATTCTTGGACAGTTGAGGCAGAAGCGGGGGCGGAGCCAGCCCCGTTGGAATGTTGGTGTCCTCTTGGATATTTTGGACATTGGGTAGGGTGTTCTGGTGTTTGGGAGGTATTCTGAGGGTTTGGTAGGGTATTCTGAGGGTTCGGAGGATTTGGCAAGGTATTCTGACCCATAGGTGCCTGCTCGGGTAGTGGAGCTGCTGGTGGAGGAGGAACCTGATGTGAAGCAGAGGCTGCATTCTGCTGTTGCAGCCTAGTGATCAGCTCGGCCTGCTGGGCCATGACTGCGGCTTGTTGTTTAGAAATTCCGCTTGGCGGATGGAATCCTCTTGCATCTGCCTCATGCTCTCTTGCATCTGGCGCATCATCGCCTCTACCACTGATGTATTCTGCTGTTCCATCTGATGACCGGAAATGTACTTCTATGGCAGACACAGAAATCTCAGCCTGGCTGTTCACTGTCAAAGTAGCCCTCTGTCCTGGTATTCCCTGCTCTGATACACTGCGCCTCCTTGGCCTTCTTCTGGCAACTGGGGGTAGAGAGTGGAACACTGGATGTCCGTCAACGAGATCCTCGGATCGGTTGAGTCGGCGACCTCGTGTCCAGAGTGCTTGGGGTATCTATCTACTGGTTTGGAAGCAATCGTGCTAAAACTGCCCTAGCAAAAAGATAATAAAGCAAAAGGAAATAAATAACCAGAAAAACGGGCAGCATAACAGCTTAAATTAAATACACACAACACACAGTCGGGCATACAACACGCAGTTGATAAGCTGAAAATACACTGTCCTCAATCACTGATCACTGTTCCTGTTTCACTGTTCCCCAAACTGAATCGGATATCCGCAGACAACTGATTCTCAGATACTGACTGATGCCCGCAGGCCTGAATGATGCCCGCAGGCCTGATGCCCAAACTTATAGACTGACATGCATTCCTGTAGAGACGCACTCTAAAGCACATAACAGATAAGTGAGAGCCAAAACACCCCTATGTTGGGTAGGGTTTTCCTGTCCTATTTTCAGGAGCTAGGGGTTTTCACTACGCACGCAGCGGTTTCAGCAAACAACCTATAAACGGGTAAGCACCTGTCCTATTTGGAATGGTCACTATGGATCCGAATATGCACTTAGGTCGAATGGTTACAAGGGATGACATAATCAAAGGTGCTACAAAAGTTTAGAGTCCCCTAGCACGTACGGACTTGTGCTACAAAAGCTTATAGTCCCTTAGCACGTACGGACTTGTGCTACAAATGCTTATAGTCCCTTAGCACGTGCGGACTTGTGCTACAAATTCTTATAGTCCCTTAGCACGTACGGACTTGTGCTACAAATGCTTATAGTCCCTTAGCACGTACGGACTTGTCAAGAATGTTATCAAAACCAAAGCTAACTTGATACACAAAATAGGGATAGTCATTCATGCTTAACAAATACTTTTCCAAAACAAGCAAGGCAAAGCTTTATCAAATGTCATAACATAGCTTTATTAAAAATACCACTCACTTAGTTCTTCAGACGTCGGGGTCAAAGCAAGAGTCCAAGTCCTACAAACACATGGCAAAGTCTATTGAATGCATTCTCAAACAAGCTTTACATGAATGCAAATGATCTCGGCATTCCTTCAAAACTAAGTCGGACAAAAACAAAACACTGTTTCTCATCTCGGGAAAGCATAATGGGCACCAACCAGGTCTTAGTCGAGGTCCCACACCTCATTGCCGAGGTATGGTCCCGATGGCCACATTCAAGGAAATGAAGTCGGGAAAATCTGGATTTCCCTCTGCTGAAGAACATGAAGAACATGAACATGGAAGACATGAAAAACATGAATGCTCAATCACAACTTGTTATTACGAAATCTGGGATTTCATGAGATGAGTTCGAAAACATGGACCTGGGTACCCATACTTGAAGATCTTATGAAGACAAACACAAAAACATGAATCTTGATGCAAGCTTTCGGATCAAACAAGGCTTTTATTCAAGAACACATGAATATCACTTTCTCTTTCTAAAATCAAACTTTAAATCAATGCATGGCTTACAAATCCTGCTCGATCATGCAATGCAGCTAGATGAACAATAAGAACAACAAGAGTAGATCAAGATTCTAATCTCAAGACATGAATCTAACGGCTTAAGGTGTGAAGATCAAGCTTGGAAATCTATTCCCTCTCTAAGAACTCCTCATTCTTCTTCCTAGAGCCTCTCTCTCTAAAAGACAAGGATATGATACAAAATGATGTGTTTCTCAACAGTTCACTAACTTAACCCTCTGCTGGGACACGTGGCATCGGTTGGTTGGCTCATCTAAAAAAGGTGACTGAGTGAAAAGACAAGACTATGACAAAGTGTGTTCAACAAGCAAAATGGCATAGGCACTCCGGCAGGTAATGATCTCGGCTAAGGACAAGGCTTCGGCAAGTCAGGTTTCAATGATCTCGGCTAGGAAGGACAACACTTGACTTAGCTGTGCCACACCTCGGTCTAGGTCATACCAATCTAGGAACAAGATCACTAGGTGTAAGGGTAACATCTCGCCTTTGGTGATGAACACCTCGGCCTAGATAGTGACATCTCGGCCAATATGCCAAGGTGCGAGTGGAGGTTAACCAAAAGATTCCAAGATAGTCCTAGGTATAAGAGATTCAAAGGTGCGACCTAGGCTTAGGATGACCTTGGCTAAACTCACACCAAGCAAGGAACAAAGCATGCAGTAACACTTAAGCAAAACAAAGACAAGATTCGAAATGCAAGCTTAACAAGACAAAATTATATAAATGCATGAAAGCATGACTAAGATGAAGTGAGGGTTGTTACATTTATACGGCGGTTCAATCGGAGCAAGAGTGGCAAAGGAATTCTTGACACAGGGCTTGTTGGACTGATCAAGTTGGATCGACGAGAGAGAGAGAGAGAGAGAGGAGGAGGAGGAGGAGGCTTGAGTCTGAGAGAGAGAGAAAGAGAGAGAGAGAGAGAGAGAGAGAGAGAGAGAGAGGGGTGAGGATTTGAAGCCATGAGAAAATGTAATACAAGGTGTGGGGTTGAGGGACTTTAGACATTATAAAATAATATTGTGGATCTCTTCTATTACTAAAAATAAGAGAGGGACTTTAGACTAATTTTTTTATTTTTAAACGCTTGATCCAAATCTCCTATTTATGGCACCGTTTCGCTGGACTAGTAACAACATACATTTTTGTTTTTTTTTTTTTGTTTCATTTTTTTTTTCTTTTTTTTTAAACGATGTCATTCATAGTTACGTGCTGTGAAAGCATGCACCCTAACCCCGTATTTGGAATGTTTGGTCGAACTTTTCTAAAGTTAAAAGTTAATAATAAGAAAGTAGAAATTAAAAATATCTATTTTTTAATTTTTAAATAATTAATTTTTTTAATTATTTAAATTATTTTTTGCTTCATAAGTATAATCAAAAGTTGCTTAAAATGATTTGGCATAGATTTTTAAAATGAAAAAACTAGAATCAACTTCCAAAGCTCCATCAAATAACATAAATTACGGTGGTTGCCGTATGACATGCACACCAATCATTGTTGCGCGCTTGAAACGGTTGTTTAGGATGATTTAAATAAGTATATTTTTTATCTTTTTATAAAAAGATATGTAAAAAAATAGAGAGGTGATGTGATGAAAAAAAGATAAAAAGATGAATTATTTTATGTATGCCAAACTTGGCCTGAGTCTCACTTTGATATTTTAAATAATTTACTTTTTAAAGTGTATCAAGTAAAATATAATTAAAAAAATTAAATTAATTGAATATGAATAGTTCTTTCATTAAATCTCATTTTTATTGAGTTTTATATTTAGAATCACACTTACTATTATTTATTTTTTAAATAGAAATATGATTTAATGAAATGAGTAGTGATATCTGATGAATTTAATTTTTTATAAATATATTTCACTTGATAAATTTTAAAGAGCGAATAATTTAAATTAGTTGTATAATGAACCCATCAAGCACATAATAGTAATGGTTGTGGGCCATGCGCAACAATGACAGCCACCCCAATGCGACAAGAACTAGATGGTTAGCTACGGAGCACAGATACGTGTATGAATATTGGTATTGATATGATACAGATACGTTTATATAATAAAATTTTAAAAAAGTAGAGTATTAGTACGGTTTGGTACGTTTATAAAAAAATATTTATTTTTAATTTAGAATAATGTAAAAATTAATTAAATAATTTAATTTGTTAAGATTCAACCTATAATTAACATTAATGTCAAAGGTAAATGTATAAATTAAAATTAAATATCAATACATTAAATAAATTACAAACCATAATTTAATTTTAAAAACATTCTAAGTGTAAAACTAAAAATAAAAAAGAAGTCTAGTGAAATGAATTTTATCTCTATAGTAGAAGAAAATATTGTTTCTAACTGAGGTATGGTACGGCTTGAGTATATAGTAGGTAAGTCTAGGTACGTCAAAAATTAAGAAAAAAAATTTGAGTATGCGTTTTGTGTACTTGATACGTATGCAAAAGTACTATACGAAATATCATACGTCGGTAAGTACTCAGTACAGATATGATATATTTTTCGAAATGCCTATACTTCATAGGTGGTTAAAATATTATATAATTATAATTGTTTTTGGGGTTCATATAAATGGCTAGAAATAGTAGTACAAAACAGATCTCCATAAAAAGGTTAGTGATCTTTATACCCAGGAGGGGGAGAGAGAAGAGAGGGTGATGTTTTTGCCCTTGGGGTTTAAATGAGTCTCTCTGTAAGAGGGTATGTTTGTCTCTGTTGAGCCGAAGGAGAAGAGTAAGAGTGAATGCTAGTATCTTTTGCATAGTAATGGGAAAATGACTGTAAAGAGGGTATGTTTGTCTCTGAATAGTACCTTTTAAATTTATTTATATCTATACTTTATTATACATAAATATATATGTAAACTATACTTGATCTTTTTTATGTTTGGTTACTTTTTTATTTTGACTCTTAAAATTTTTTTTTTTCACTATAGCCTTTTAAGTTTTAATTTTTTTCTACTTTACTATTAAAACTAATTTATGTTCAAAATTAGATAGAAAATATCACAATAATTGACATATAACATAAAAAATATATTATTGTATTAGAGTTTAACTTTATGTCAGTGGTGTGAGTTATATATAATAAAATATTTTTATGTTACATGACTGTCAATGTGTTATTTTCTGTCTAATTTTGAGAATAAATTAACTTTAGGAACAAAGTATAAAAAACTTGAAATATAAAGGATCAAAGTGAGAAAAAAAAAAAAATTTTAAATACCAAATTAAGAAAGTATTCAAATATAAAGGAGCCAAAATGTAATTTACCGGCAAATATATATATATATATATATATATTTGGATGAACTCTCTCTATATGGTACTTTCAAAGTAGGAGCCTGTCTTTCTGGAAGACACAAGACAAGTCCCTAGCATCTTCCTTTGTCATACTCAATGCTTTTTCATTTTTTATCTTCTTCTTCGTTTGCATTATTATAGCTCTTTCTCACCACAACCCCCCTCTCTCCCCCATGCATCTTTTTGGTGATTCCTTTACTTTGTTGCTTTTCTTAAGAGTAAGTCCCACTGCAACATATAATTTTAGTTTCTAAAAGTAAAAAATTTTGTTATAAAAAATATTTAGGGATCAATTTTTATCATCGTGAGGATAATCACTAAAATGTTATCCTGAAAAGTTAAAAACAAGACTTTTAGCGACCAAATTTTGAAAATATCACTAATAAATAGACTTTTAGGGACAAAATAAATTTGATCTCAAAATGATAATAATTCATCACTAATGTCTAATCTTTGTTGCTAAAAATATAATGACGACACCTTTCGTAACAAAATATTTGGTCCCTAAAAAATAATTTTATTCCTAAATTTTAGTTTCTAAAACTTTAATTTTTTGTAGTGTTCATTGATTATTGTCAAAATAATAAGGTTAAATTACACGAGATTTTAAGGAAATATAATAAGTTTTATGATTTTAACATAATTACATTAAGAATATTTAAAATTTTAATCCACATAACATTTAACTTTATAAATAATTTATTAGTTATATGAATGAAAATATGATAATGTCATATTTTTTACATTGAAATGTATATTTTTTTTCCTTGTTTGTTTATTTCACATTATTTGCATTGGTTTGAATCATTTAAAGGTAGTCAATGTTAAAATTGTGAAGCTACTTGTATTTTCTCTATACCTCAAGGGAGATTAGTATAACACTACTGTAGTTATAATTTAACATGTTACAGTGTCAATATCAAATTTTAATACTTATTTTCTTAGCAGATGTTATACATTTAGATTAGTGAATCGATATATATTTTTTTTTTGAAAAATTTACTCAAAAGTCTCATTCCAAAAAAATTATTTATTGAGATGCCCTATAAATTTTCTTATAAACTATTAAGTTTCATTGTCAAATTTTGACACAGGATTTGACAATATTATTTTTGGACAGCCTTTTCACAAGTTGCTTGTGGATATTTTTTGAGTGAAGGTGCAATATAATTAATTTCACAATAGCAATGGCTTCTCTATAGGTGGTGTTCCAACTAGCACTTACTAGAGAAGGGTTGTTGGGCTCATTGGGTCTACTTTGATACCTATTTTGTTGCCTCGAATAATTTATTTTGTAAATTTTATTGAGAAGATAATCCATATAATAAGATTACATTTGTCTTATAAAATTAGAGTGCAAATTTGATGTTGAGAATTAACTTTATTTTTTTAACAAGAACATAATTTAATCATTTAGTTCTTGATATTTGATTAACTTAATTTTTTTTTTTTTTGCACGTATAGTTCAAATCATTCGAAGTGGACCCGATAATAAGCCTAGCAAGCTCAGCATCATCACTCAAATTAGATCCCCAACTGAAGAGAATCAACCTTTGGCAATAACCACCATTATATTAACTTGATTTTTTGTAGATATGTTCTGCTTAATATATTCTAAAACGTGAATAGTTCGGATTATTAAAATGGACCCCGAAATGGGTCCATTTCGCCACACAATAGTTGCTAATGTTCAGCCTGCGCAGTAGTACCCCCACTTCCGTTTGTGGGAAGTTATAAGTTTTCATTTGCTATCCTGTATTGTATGTTAAATTTTTAACCGAAACTTGTTGCCAAGAAACAATAAATATTCTCCTCACTGGTGGGGAAAAAAATATAAAAAGGAAAAGAAAAAGAGAAGAGTTGAATCAACCAGTTTTTGTATCACCTGATCTTATAATGTTGATCACATGTATAAAAAGTTCACCATCAATATTTTTATGATCAAATAGTATAGAACCTGAGGAGGTTCTACTTTAGTTTTGATGGATCATCAATGAGCACCAAAGAAGAAAAAAGAAAGAAAGAGATGGAAAAAATAAATTGTAAGAGACAAGGTTTTAAATAATTGTAGTAGGAGACGAATTAATATTAATTTTAGTGCAGCGGTATTAGGGGTAATGAGTGATACATCTCGGGAACCAAGTGTGGTAGTGATGATTTTTATATTTTTTAAAATAAGAGAATAACCTTATAATAGTCAAACTAACCAAATGGATTGTAAATACGCCGTGTCAACTGTGAATTGACTATTTGTAAATCGGTGATGAGACCCGTTTCAAGAATCGATTGATATACATGTAATTTTCATTTTAAACAGTATATTAGGATGCTTTGGCATTCTGCTTTCAATTTATTTTGTGTTTCGAATATTAAGAGTGTTAATTGATGATACACATCAAGAATTGAGTGAAGCAAATGTAAATTTTTAAAATCGACAACCATATAAAAGAACTTTATAATTGAAGAACTAACCATATCAATTATGAATAACTTGTAACAGTTGTGAATAAACTTGTGAATCGGATCGAGAATTGACTGATATAAATTTAATTTTCATTCCTACTAGTATGCCAAAATATTTTGGTATCAAAGTTGAGTAATGCTATTCTACAATAAAAATTAGACTTATTTTTAAATCTAATGATATGACAGACTATTAGAATATTTAAGACAACTTTATCTCTCATGTCTTCTTTAATTATCGTCCAATTATCTCACTAACATATCATTGGGTCTAGAAAATAAGTATAGAAAGTGAACTTGTATATCATTTTCTATCAAAATTTTGCTTCAATTGAAGAAAATTTTATTTCAATTTATCTAGTGTTCAATAATGAAAGCAATCCAAGAAATAATCCAAACCAAGATGATTTGGTAACAAATTTATTTTTCAAAAAATGAAAAAAGAAGAATTCATAAAGCATATCATGTTCATAAGAAAAACTTGAAAGCATGTCACGTTGGCTATTCAGTTTTTGGACAGTAATATGCAAACTTTTGTCAGTTCAGGCTCTTCCTCTTTCCCTAGAAAACAAAATTGAAAATCTATTGAGGGGAGCAAACAGACAATCCAAAGTAAACAAACAAACATTCTAGTCTCATCTCAGCCTCACCTCAACTTGGAGAGAGAGAGAGAGGGAGAGAGAGAGAGATGGGTACCATAGGATCCTGGGTGATACTGTTCCAAGTTATTGTATTTTCTTTGTTTCAATGACAGAATTGATGCCAACTTTTATTTTTGTTCAGCAAATATGAATACCAACAAAAATAAACCAGACAAAAGTCTCAGGTATCAATGCAATAAAAGAGGCCATTACTTGCTCCACCCATCATGAAATTATTGAGGGGGCACATGCACTAATGTTTCCAAACTTTTATCTCTCTCTTCTCATTTTTCTTGTTATGTTTGTGTATTATACCTACTTTGGGAAAGATTATTACGCATTTTTCGATCAGTGTTCCACAATGCATATCATTTCACACCTACCATGTTGTTTTTAAAAGCATAAACATAAAAGTAATAATAAGTTTAAAGATATATAAAAATCGATTACACCGTATCAATCAAACAATTTTGTCTATACATATCAGATAATGAAACACTCATAAAAAAAAAAAAAAAAAATTCATTCATATTGTTTAACTTATGTTTTATGTGATTAATTTTGTGTTGTAGATTTATTATAAAAATAATGGATCCCATTATTTACAGTAAGGCAAGTTAGTAGCTCGCCCAGGGCCCCACTCATCTCATTGTACCCCTCGCCCTCTTCTTTCTTTGTGGTGAGAAATCGGATAATTTTTCAATAATTTCGGAATATGAACATATAGTATTTTATACCATTATGATTGATAGAGAACATAGATAGATAGGGTATTGTGTTGGGTGATTAGGGAACATAAAGGGACATATTGAATGATGATTGGTTAAGGAATACTCTGGAAATATTGAATAATTTCCCATAAAAAATCTCATCTTCGCTACACATAGTAATTGTCGCTGTTCACTTGGTTATCAAAATTGTAACCGACATACTTATTTCATTGTATGTTGTGTTTTTGTTTCCTGCAAAAGAGTGAAATCTTACATGATTGTCAAAATTGTTTTGATTGCGAAAATTAGAGATATTAGATGATTGTCAAAGAAAAAACAAAAAAAATTAAAATTTTAGTAAATAAATTTGTTTTGATTGTGAATGCTATGAATTTTAATAAAAATTACTGCGAAATAAATTACTAAGGGTCCCTATTAGATTTTTTGCATTGAGCTTCAGATAGGCTTGCACCGCCTCTAATTACTCTTGAAACGCTAAAATTTCTCCTACTTCATATGGCTAAAGGAGGCAAATTGTCTACCTTTGTGGGTTGGACAGTGCCCAAATGTGGATTGGACAGTGCAATGGAGCCCATAGGACTCAACTATGGATTACACTTTAATGATTTAAACAGTTTATTTTAAGTTCTTGTTTATTTGGGGTTATAGGGAAGGGATTGGGATTACTAATCTTTTGGTATTACTAATGGGGTGTTTGTTTTGAGAGATGGGGAGGGGACTATTAATCCCTTGGTATTAGTAGTCCCCTGGAAGGGGGATTGGTAAAGAGGAGGTAGAGATGGTATTAGAAAAATAGTGAGGGAATTAGAATTTTTTTTATTTTATATATTGAGAATTTTTTTTTAAATATAATGTTTAATTTTTTTATATTTTTTATTTGTTTTATTATTTTATATAAAATAATTTAACAATTCCTTACTATTAATCTCCTCACTATCAATCCCCTCACTAACAATCCCTTGACTATGAATCCCCTCCATTCTATCTCTGAAAATAAACGAGGCCTTAAAAGTATTGATGTGTTACTGTATATAGTTCGTGAAAAAAATTAAATTGCCTTGATATTTAACATTTTTTCATCAAAATTTTCTTAATAAAAAAGACGGTAAATATTATTTTAAAAATAAACCTCTAATTTTTTTTTTTTAAAGACAAATACAACAAAATAATATATGTTTAAAAAAAAAATATTATTTTTTATTTTTGTATGAATAATCTAAATATTAAAACATATAAAATCAACAAATCAGATTAGCATATGAACAAATCAAAATAGCATAGTAGAACCTATGGACCAACTTGGGTATCCAATCCAAGAATATATTAATTAATGAGGGAAACATATTATTGCTTTAGTATCTATAGCCTTGTGATCCAAAGGTGGAATGCCTTGCTGTGATGGTGGTGGGGTCTAAGCTTTTTGGCTGTGTTTAGTTAGCATCCTTCTTTTTGAGGACTTGGGACAACATGTATGCATCAAATTACTATTAGGTCTATCTCTAAGATCTGTTGGATAATTTCAAAAATTTCTAAAGTCTTCATTGTGTTTTGATGAAAGCACATATAAAGGGAGTTTCCTTTGTCCCACATAGAAAATAAAAGAAACCAAATATGAGCATATAATAACTACAAGACAAGTTAAAGCATTATCCTATATAAAATTAAAGGTATTTGATTCGGTATATAATAGTGGTGTACCCATACGATTGGGTGTTTTGATGATGCTCTTTTCACTTCACCTAATATCCTAGGGAATAAACAGTATTGCTGTGATATTGAATTTTAGAAATCTACTTAAGCATATTGAATTTAAAATAGGGAGATTTATTAGAAATTTTTTTTCAAGTGTTTATATTTTGTATTTTAATAAGTTTTATTATTTGAATATTTGATCTATCAAATCTTAATTATCATATTTAAAGCATTTTATGGACATTTCTACCCTTACAAATATTTTTTGAACAGTTAGGAATTTAGTGATGTGAACATTCACATCATGGAACATTCTCATTGTAAATGTGAATATTATTAGGGATATTTTGGTAATTATGTCACTCATAGGACTTATTAGAATATATGAAAATAATGTGGACAAAATGAAACGTAAGTAGGTGAAAAGGAATTCATGAAAAAGTACCCTTATAAATACACGCCTTAGGAAATTATAAATACACATTCTAAAATTTGTTTAAAATATGAATAGTCCTTTATGATTTGAAAAATTATAAATATCTCATTGTCAAAAAAATTTATTTGACAGAGTTAATAGAAAAAAAATAAAATCTCTAACTGTTTTCCTATATAATAATAAAATTAATTGCATTATTAATTAAAATAAATTTCTGACATTATTAAAAATTATTAATTGACTTGATGATTTATTAATAAAAATAGTTATTTATTATGAAATTAAAAACTTCAAAAAGGTGAGATGTATTTTTCATAATCACATTGGACAATTCATATTTTAAGCAAATATTAAGAAGTGTATTTGTAACTTATTCTTTTTTCTTAACACGTTTAATTGATTGGATTGTCATTTGTTTCCCCTCAAAAAAATAAAAATGAAATTGAACACCTTAGGTAGTGTTTGGTAGAGCTTTTTAAATATGATTTAAGAATAGGAGTTGTATTTTGAGTTTGTGAGTTTTTGAATTATGATTTGAGTGTGGAAAAATTGTTTGGTGAAAGTTTTAAAAAGAGTTTTGAATTCAGTGGGAAATTTTTGATGTGACATGATATTTGATATAAAAATTTACAACTCATAACCAAACACACAACTCAAAATTCTATTATAGCTCATAAAAAAATTTAAAAAATTTCGAACATATTTTTTGTTGAATATATAAAAGTTAACATGTGTCAATTGCCAAAAAAAAAAAAATTACACTGTTCCAGTCAACCTGCCGGTCGACCGTTGGGAAGACCGGTTAGTCCAAATTTTCCTGCCTTCAACCGAGTTTTCAAAACTAAGTGTGAAATTAATTTTTGAAAACTGCAAACAAACACCACGTGAGAACCAATGACTGAAACTAAAGTTCCAAAACTCTACGAAACATAGCCTTAATCTTTTATCTGAGCTTACTCTACTATATTTTGCACAACCCTTTTATGCCTATGCCAATATTTTAAAAATCAAATTTGTGAGCGAATCAGAAAATGGAAAGAGTAGATGGGTCACTGTTCAACCGTCAGTTCAAGTTGGAATTGCACCATGATGTTATAATTATTTTATAAATATATTAGAAATTACTTAACAATAATATAAAAATTAAGATACACTTATTTAAATTATTTTTATATTTTAAGAAACATATAATTCCATTATGGCCCCGTTTGTTTCAAGAGATAGAGGGGGATTGAAATTGAGAAGGAGGTGAGACCCACTAATGTTATGTTTGTTTTGGGAGATAGAGAAGGGATTGAGATAGAGATCCTGATTAAGTTAGGTCTTAGAAGAGAGATTGGGATGGAAGAGATAGAGGTGGTATTAGAAAAATATTATGTCGGAATATTTTTTTTATTTTTATTTTTTACATTTTGGGCAAAATTTTTTTTTTTTTGAAACATTAATGTTTAATTTTTTGTATTTTTTGTTAAGTCAAAATCATTGTTTTATTTGTTTTATTTTTTATTTTTTAAATGTTGGGCATTTTTTTTTTAACATTAATGTTTAATGTTTTTGTATTTTATTTATTTATTTTATTATTTTATATTTATTTTATATAAAAATAATTTAATAATTCCTACACCAACAACGATCATCAAAACAAACACAATTTTACTTAATCCCCTCACTATGAATCCCCACCATTCTACCTCTAAAATCAAACGGGGCCTATATTTATTTTTTTAT
The DNA here is from genome assembly GCA_030407325.1 of Camellia japonica. Classification (NCBI taxonomy): domain Eukaryota; kingdom Viridiplantae; phylum Streptophyta; class Magnoliopsida; order Ericales; family Theaceae; genus Camellia; species Camellia japonica. Next base: position 115,699,420 of record JAPPVO010000007.1, read on the forward strand.
AAAATATATTAATTATATATAATGTTCGAAAGAAAATGTTATAATAATATATATTTAGCAAATATAAACTAAAATTAAAAAGTGACATAGTAGTTATACTATTATTTCACTTTCAGGTGGATTTTTTTGATTTTTTTTACTGTGGTACTTTTATGTGAAATTAAATTGTGTAAAATTGTTAAATATATATTTGTTTGAAATAAAGTATAATGAATACCTTAAATAATATTATTTTACGATATATAATTAAGGAGATTCGGTGGCTCAATCGATATAAGTTGCTCTTTCAACCAAAGGTGTTATGTTCTTGAGCACTAAAATATGCACGCGTAACTAGGCAGATTTTCTTTAATAGGTGTCAGTTCGTCCAGTTTACTGGTTCAACCGCTAGTTTATCCGATTCAAATAAAATAGGTCGGTTTTGAAGCTTGGAAGGTTTAAAGAATATATTAAGACCAGACCAATCAATGGTTCATCTGATTGAACTGGTCTGCCTGGTTCGATTTTTAAAATATTAGTCTATTCAACTATTCTTTTTAAAATTGTTTTATATATATAGAGTGAGTGTTAAAAGATTTGTTAAGCAAAACTGATAAAGATAATCCAAATATGAATATGTTATAAGTTAACTGCACTTTTTGAGATTTTGATTTTTCTTATTTTTCAATTGATCTTCGACAAAATTGAACCTTTTTGTTAGTTTGTTTTCTTCAACCCATACAAGTCCAGGGTAATTCATTTTTGTAATATTATTTAAAAAAAAAAAACACTTGTAATATGCAATTGGTATATTATTATATATGTTTTTCGTCAAAATGATAATAAAGAAGTTGCTTAACAAGTTATGTTGTCAATTAAATATGTTTTAAGAGTAAATTGGTAATAAATCCAATCTAAAGAGATTGTAAGGTATTAGGTCCAGTAAGGTGGACACAACATTGCTCTAGATGAGGATAGATGCGTATGGTATAGGAATCGGGAAGAGAAGATCAAAGCCTTCCACGAATCACGAACTGGAGTTTTTTAATGAAAGAAATGCGAGAGCAGGCCCTGCAACGTGACTTGGTTTGCTATTCTTGCTAGGTAGATTCATGTTGTCAATAGTATATTTCATAAATCATTAATCTAATAAGATTGAGATATATGGAAGGAGGGGGCTGGAAACCGGTGATCAGGAAAAGACCGCTAGGATATCATCAGATTCATCAAAGTGGACCAGGGTTGTTTACAGTATTTGTGGATAATTTATCAGAATTCATAGTGCCAAAAAGCTTATTCATTTTGTTTAGCAACTATGGAATGGTGAGGGATGTCTTTATCCCGGTGAAAACAAGGAAAGCTACTGGGTCAAGATTTGGGTTCATTAGATATGATTGCCAAGTTGCAGCAAGGGTAGCAGTTCAAAAAGCAGAAGGACTATGGTGTGATGGTACGGTGTTAAAGGTAAGGATATTTGAGTTTAGAAACGAAGTTTAACATCAACAAAAAGAGGAGGTTAGAAAAGGAAAGACTATTTAGAATGAACATAGGAAGTATGTGTAGCCTATAGTAGGGGGTACTGGTTAGAGATCCTATGCTTATTCAATACAAGGAACAAGGAATGACAACAATATGATTACTATAAAAGCACAGGAAGTTGGAAATGGATGGCTATATGAAAGTTAGTGGTAAAGCTTAAGTCATTCTTTTTTCTTAATGAATTCAAAGAGGAGTTTAGCAAAAAAGGATAAAGAAGGTGATTATCAGAGATGGTGGGGGCATAGTAGCATTGTTATCATTCAAATCTGTGAAGCATAAGAAGGAATGGAAGGCAAGACTAGAGGAATGGATATATGAGTGGTGTGTAACAGTGGAAGAGTGAGAGAAAGGTAAAGTCATTAAGTATGAAAGATGTGTTTGGTTATTATGTTATGGCATCCTGTAGACACCCCATTTTTGACCGACCTTAAGACTCAGACGTCACCGATTGAGCGCTTGGTGATGTTGCATATTGTGCTCGTTCTGAAGTTTCAGAGTCTTAGCTGCGAGCCTTGCCTCCGGACTTCCGGACTCTTTTGTGCTTTGCCTCGGTTTTCGAACCAGGCCCTATTTTCTTTGTTTTCTCTTCTCGAAGGGAGGGAGAGGTCTCATAGATCATCTCTCAATGGCCGCGGGCTACATTTCGTAGTCGTAGGCCATTTTGCCCATTTCGGAGCCCGGTTCCCGGTTTTCGGAGCCGTCAGGCCGAGTGCCTCGGTTCGGGACAGCCTAACCACCTCCGTTTGCTCCGGTTTTTGGCATGCATCTTATTTACTCCCTTTTGAGGGACACTGTGGTCCGAGAGACCAACTTCGTGGTCGAACACCACTCCCAGTGCCTAACAGTCGATTTTCGGGACCCCGGGCTGCGCGTTTCGGCCCCCGAACCTTCATTTTGCATCGGTTTGCGTTCATTTTTGGCAGGGACCTCTGTTTCATCACCAGGAAGGTCATAGAAGGGTGGGAGGCCAGTAATTGTTTCAGCAACCAGTTATATTCCTTCATCGCCCTCCGTCGCCCGTTTTCTCTCACTTCAAAGCCAATGTTGACCACCCTTGGGCCACTTTCTTGCACCCTAAACCCCATATTTGTGATTTACACATCTGGGAGGCCACCAATATTTGGTGGCCGGCCAGTAATTGCTTTTGAACCTTTTGAACCCCTTTGAAAAGTGGGTTGTTCTCTCTCCTGGTTCACTGTTTCCAATTTTTGACCACAAGGCTGTGTTGAGAACACATGGGAGGCCACCAATCTGTGGTGGCCGGCCACTAATTACACTTGGCCTTTTTGACCCTTGGCCGGTCGGCCATGGGGAGGGCCGGCCGGCCACCTTCAAGCCCAATAACCAGCCGGCCTTGCTCCTTGCTGCAGGTACATTTCAAATATGCATCTCTTTTCCCCCCAGATTTTGTATCCGGGGGGCCATTTTTTTGGGGGGAAACTTGAATTCATTTCCCCCCATTTTTCCCCCCATTTCTCCCTCTCTCTTGCCTATAAAACCAGCCTCCCAGCTCTGGTTTAAGGGTTAGAAAAACCACCTTTGAGCTCCCATATTGTATCTCTCTCCCTCTACACTTCCAAGCATCAAAACCTTCTAAACCCTACACCATTTCTACACCACCACCTAGCACCACACCACCACTCCATTCCAGCAGCTTGGAGGGTCTTCTCAGAGCTTAGGAGGCACCTTTTCTCAAGCCAAGAAGTGTTGAAGTTTGGTCTACAAGGGTGAGCAACATTTCCCCTCTTTTTAAACTTATTTTTGCATCCTATCTAAGCCATTCTTGCTTGCATATTTGGGCTCCGACCCTAACTAAAAATAGGCTTATTTTGAGCCATATTCCATGTTTGATTGAAGGCCTCTCACTGTTTGAGGCCTCCTTGTTGCACTTGCTTCATTATCTCCCTAATATGTCATTTTCTTGCATGTTGTTTTTGGCCTATATGTAAACTGTTTTGAGGCATGTTGTAAACTGTGAAGTAGCTTATTTTGAGCCCTTCTTCAACATTGTTGAAGGGCTCATCACTGTTTGGGGCCTCCTTTTGTTACTTGTCTTTGTATCCCTCTTTTGGCCCCATTTTTGCATGATTGGTTAGCCTCTCTGTTTTTGGACTCTGGTCCGAACTATAAATGGCCTTATTTTGACCCCCTCTTCATGTTTCATTAAGGGTCTTTTGCTGTTTGGAGCATCCTTTTTATACTTTGTGTTATAGCCCTCTTTTTGGCCTTATCTTGCATAGCATTTTGAGCATACTTGTACACTGTTTTGGGTTTGATCATCAACTATAAAAGGTCATATTTTAGGTCCATATTCAACTTTGTTGAAGGACCTTCATCTATTTGGGGCCAGCATGCATCACTTACTTCTTTGTCCTCCTTTAGGCCCACTTTTTGCATGAGAGTTTTGCCATACTTGTGTCTGTTTTTGTGGTTTGTGGTAAACTGTAAAACATCATATTTTGGGCCCCTATTCAACATTGTAGAAGGGCCCTTCTCTGTTTAGGGTCAGCAGCTGTCACTTGCTTCATTATCTTGCTTTCGGGGCCGTTTTTGCATGCTAGTTTAGCCCCATTTGCGTTCGCTGTTTGGCTTTGCTTAAAACTGTAAATATGCTTATTTTTGGGCTGTCTTGACTCTGTCTTCACATTCCATGTTCAAATAATGCATGCGTTGCATAGTTATAGGTCATTCCGTATGCCTAATTTCATGTTTCGGGACCTATTCCATGCATCGGATGTCATTTTGTCATCTTTCGGGGCTGTTTTGCATCATTTATTGCCTCTGAAAATTGTATCCTAGTATGCCATATTCCATGTTTTGCCATGTCTTGTTAGAGTGGCATTTCGTGCCTTAGGGTCGGTCCTCGGTTTGTGTGCACGTGTGCACGTATTTCGAGTGTCTCATTTTCATCTAATGGCCTCCTATGTGAGTGTGGCTGGGGTCCAGTTGTGTTGGTGTAAGCCCATTATGCATTGTGTATGCCATTTCATCTCATAGTATTGTGTATGTTAGGTTGTATGTTAGCGCATTGTGTATGCCATGTTACTTCGTGCATCGTGTATGCCATTTCATAGCATGGTGCATGTTAGGTTATATCTTAGTTGCATTCATGCATGTCATGCATATTGCATTGTGTTTGGGATAATGTTAGCTTGAGCACGGGAAACGAGGGGCGTTTCGTACTTCGAGTGACGGAACGTGTCTCAATTCCCCAGTCACCGACACTCCGGATTGTCTATGATGGAGTTAGGACTTAGTTGTATATTCATGTGCATTCATTCCATATTGAGTTGTGCAATTCGATTCCTCGGCCATCATGCATCGATATGCGTGATTGGTGGCACGAGGATCGAGGCATGCATACATTTGTGAAAATACATTGCCATGCCCCTTTCCTGCTCTCTGTTGCAGCAAATCAAGAATCAACAGTCTTCCGGGGCTTGGCGTGCTTTCCGAAAATTATTGCAAAACAGAGGCTAATTGGGGCATCGCAGTGGATTTCCGCGCAAAGGCAACCCGGATATGCATCATTCATCATCTGAAGAAGAGTCAAGGCAGTCATTGGCTTGCATGCCAGTTTATTATTTTCTTAGTTAATTTGGTAATTAATTAGGGATTTGTACATATTTGGACCGTATTATTTGGACTGTATTATTTGGACTGTACTATTTATTCGGACCCTCTGCGCGAGGGCAATGTTGTAATAAGTGTGCGTGATGTGATGTATGTCTTCCAACCCCACGTCTTTCTTTCCCTTTTATTTACCCGCTTATGATGATTAGATTAGGGCATGTTTAAATTAGCATACAGTATGATAGCATGTTTGCATTCATTCATCTGTCTTGCATGCACCGGGCTCGGCGCATCATACTAACTGCATCTGTATTTCAAATCTGAGTTGAATACATGTTAGCTGTAGCATTCCATATGCCATGTTTAGAATAGCCGAGCCTGCTATAGTCGCATTTTTGCATGTGTTGCATTAGGCATTTCTGTATACTTAGGATTCATGCATGGATTTCTAATCAGTTTCTGTTTTGGCTTGGAGTACTCGGTGAGTTTTATGCTTTAGCATCCTTGCATGCGTGTGAGTGTTGCCATGAATAGCATGCTTACCATGAGGCTAACTGCTTATGTGATATAACTAAATGCCTGTGGGTGAAGGTTGGGTTATTTGGATTGGAACAAATCATCAAATGTTTGTTTAAGCCCACTAGATAGTGGCAAAACCATTGTAAGCCCACCTGAGGGTGGCAAAATCTGCATTTTAAGCCTACCTGCGGGTAGCAAACCATCTTTCAAAAACAAACATGAAATGTTTTGTTCCAATTCAGGCGACCCGGTCTATACTTGTATGCTGTGCGCATCACGTAGTAAATCTAGGCTAATAACCGGAATAAGAGCACACAATGTTTTCAAAACTAAATATCATGGTTAGTAGAGCCCGATCTTTGATCGGGCGAGCGGGGGTGCTCACGAAGTGACCTTCCCCAATCGTACCCAAGTTCCCGAGTCGAGGCAACTTTGGTGATGACGGACACGTGGCCTTAGGCAACGAGTCAGGGTTTCCTAAATTTCCCAAAATAAAATATTTAGGTGGCGACTCTGTATCTGGCAAAGCAGTCCATGTTTGGCACTTCTTTCAAAAAACTGTTTTCTCAAAACGATTTGCCGGATTTGGACTCTTTGGTTCAAGATTAAGAACCGTGACAACAAATCGAGTCCGAACTATAGCGAGGTCCCCTGCGGGCTTGTCTACAGTTTCTAGCAACTCTACTGGGGACTTAGAGAAGTTGACTCGAACCCATGATATCTGGTTTTAACTACACTTGTGTGTTTCTTTGCATTGCATTTGCATTGGTGCGCCTAGGACACCGTGTTTGCCATCTGCTATTCCTGAACGGTTTGCCGGAGGCTTGTCTTGTCAAGGCATGACCATAAGGCTGACCGGTTATGGGCTCTGCCAGTATGGGAACACAAACCCCGGTTTTACCGGGGCACCCTCTTTGACCATTCGACCTAGTGCATATCGAAATCCGTAGTGACCATTCCAAACTAGGACAGGTTGCTTACCCGATATAGGTTGTTTGAAACCGCTGCGTGTGTAGTGAAACCTTAGTTCTTGACAAAATAGGACAGGGAAACCCTACCCCAACATAGGGGTGTTTTGGCTCTCACTTATCTGTTATGTGCTTTTAGAGTGCGTCTCTACAGGAATGCATGTATCAGTTTGCGAGTTTGGGCATCAGGCCTGCGGGCGCCAGTTCAGTATTTTGGGATTTAGTTTACCTGAGGGTCACAGTTTACAGGCAGAATTTTGAGGCAGAATTCAGTAGAGGGCGCAGTCATCCTGTTATCTGTTTTGGCAAAATTGGGCTGAGATGCTGCACGTTTTCTCTTTTGCTAGGTAGTCCTGGAACCATAGCTTCAGAAGGGTCTGATATCCCCCAGGTACTCTGGACTTGTGTTGTTATGTGATCGGGGGATGAACTACCTGCGGGCGGCACTCAGTTTACTCCAGATGTGATGGATGGCACGCACTATTTTGAGCGTTTGCGAATGCTGTTTATTCTACTTTTTGACTTGGGTATTGAGTCTGTCTTGTTGTATCGAGTTTGTCTTGTCGAGTCTGTCTTGTATCGAGTCAGTCCTTTTGAGTCTGTCTCGTCGTATCGAGTCAATCCTATCAAGTCTGTCTTGTCGTACCGAGTCAGTCTTGTTGTGTTGGAGTCGGGTAATTTCGGGGGCGTTACCTCGGATATCACTATTTTGTTTTGTGTTTGTCTTTTGCACTCTTTCTTTTGTGTCTGTTCCTGCCTTGGAGCCAGTTACGCCCTGAAGATCTGAATTAAACAGCAGTGATTTTCACGCTCTCGTGTTTGCTTCTGCCTTGTGCCAGTTATGCCGGAAGTTCTGAATGAGATAGCAGTATTTGACTAAGAACTCTGTCTTTTCTGTGCCTTGAAGTCATTATAATGACCTGAGTTTCTTCAAAACCTTTTGAACACTGCGGTGAAAACGAAGAGGAAGGAATTCCTCGGGTTTTGCAAAAATTTAATCAATTAAGAGAAAGAGAGGCGTGCTAAGCCCTTAATGAACGAAATCATGCTTGTTAGTGTGAGTACTGGGAAGGATCCTGGCTTGATCCAGATTGGTTCTACACTGTCTTTAGCGCGAGCGACTGGTCGCTTCCTTAAAAGATTTCAAAAAATGTTTTTGCGCGATCCTGCAAAGACCTGTGTGGAATTGCTCTTGAGATTGTGCAGCCCAGGATCGCTCTCAGCCTCGAGACTCGACCCCTTGCTTTCAAACCTTGGACCTTAATTTAGAGTGTTCAACGGTCAACCACAATGTGAGGCCTGTGTGGCCAGATTCGAAGCAGCCCGCGACCTAGGGGCAGAAAAATGTCAGATGTGCTCGAAGAGCCGAAGATGGATCATCCTGCAAATCAATGAAGACTGGCAAGAATGCCAAATCCCAGAAGAGAAGAAAGAAGAAAGTATTGCTGAAGAAAAACTGAGTTCCGATCCACAACACCAGGGGCAAATTCAGCCCCCATTGGATGGACTCCTGCATCATCAGCGAACAGCAGCCATTATCTTGGATTCAGATGACTTCAGGACCTCAAAACCATTTGACATGGACAAAGCTACACTTTTACCCTTGAGAGGCTCGCTGGGTCGAAAACCCAGAAGGGCGACCCAGGCAAAAGTTAGAGCGAGACAAAAAAATATACAAAAAAAAAAAAAAAAGAAAAAGAAAGAAAAAGAAAAATGCAAAAAAAAAAAAAAAAAAAAAAAGAAGAAGAAGGAAAAGGAATGAAAAGAATATAAAAAAAAAAAGAAGAAAAACAAAGCTCGCAAGGTTGAAAACCTGCAACAGGCGCCTTGGCAAAAGTTAGAGCATAAAAAGGAGAGGTTAAATACCCGAGTGTACCTTAACCCCGAACTACGTAAGGCTTGATTCCCATATTTGGGATACGTAGGCAACTTCATTCTGAAGTCCAGCCGTAAAACACTTCAATTTGATTGTGCCTATGTAATGGTTTTGATCATCTTCGCCTTCTTTGTATCCGAGAATTTGGTTGTGTTCGTCACTTTGAGGACTGACTACAATGCACTGCGGTGCCATTCAAACAAGGGGCAACTTTCCGTTGCCATTCAATGCGCCGTGGTGCCGTTCAAACAAGGGGCAACTTTCCGTTGCCATGCAGCTCTCTTCAAGCAAGGGGCAATTTTCCTTCGGATCTGAGGTTGTGCATCTCGAGAGTGGGTTCTATGCTCGTTGAGCAGTGGCCAATTGCAAAAACAGTTTTTGAGAATTTTTACTGAGGTTGACAAATTTTCTCGAAAATTATTCCATCTTTTCCAAAACTGGACCTTTCCTTGGACCCAAAAAGAGAAAATTTTCAGTGCTCATACCTAACTTGCATGATTTTCAAATCAAAAATCGAACAAGCATGTTAATTTAACTCTCATATTGGTCAAAATTGTTTTAGTAGAAAGCAAAAACAAAAAAATGGTCAAAATGATGAAATAGGGGCACAGTTGAGTCAGCTTCCTATCTTTCCCCCATTTTCAACATACTCGCCAAGAAGGGCACTCTACCTGCCAGAAGAGGGCACAACTGAAGCTAACAGCAAAAGGGCTGAAAGCTCTCTCACCCTCCAAACAACGAGGTATCAAGCCAAGTGCGAAGCACAAACCGGAATGGATCAAGATATTCCACTCTCTCGTCTGGACACATCTGATCACGTCCAAACTCCCCGACAGAGCATCATCGACTGATGTCAGCCACAGATTTGCTACACACCCAGTTGTAGCGCAGCCCCTTTGTGGGAGAAACTCACTAGCTGCATGCAGAAGAAGAAGAATCTGGCTGAATATCAGGGGCAAGAGCCCACAACTTTTTGTTTATCCATCAACCACCCCAGGGGAGGGATTTAAAATGAGAGATTGAAAAATAGAGAGGTGTGCGCTGAGAGAAAAAGTGAGAAAAAGGCTTTTTCAGAAAACAAGAGATTGAGCGCCAGAGTGATGTGAGAATCACAAATGAGAAAGGGTGGGAAACACTACCCGGTGAAACAGGCTCCCTGTGCACGTCTGAGTGTCTTGTCTTTTTGTTTGTCTCGATTCTTGTTTGAGTCGTCTCGAGTGTTACTCGATGTGTCTAGGTTGTGTTCCTTTTATTTCCATGTTGAGTCGCTTTGGCTGTGGTCAGTTGTAGGCTCAATACCCAGTTGAGAACTTATGCTCACTCTCAATTTCAAAAATAAAATCGTTTTGTGCTCCGAGTGCCGTGTCGTTCTCCATATTTGTGCAAAACAGAATTTGTTCTTTCGTAAAACCGCAGGGTTCAACCCAGGTCATGTGAGAACAGTGGAACCAAGACCTATCTGAAGCTATAATGGTTCCGGACTGCAAAGCAAAAGCAAAAGAGGAAAATGTCGGGCATCTGAGTTTGTTCCAACTTCAGTAAGCTCCGAGATCGCATTCCGTATGCACCTTGTTAGGCCTTGTCAATGCTCCGAAGTATGAGTGTGCCTCTACCTTAAGCTCAAGATCAAGTCTGCCTCAAATGGCAATCAGAAATGCTCTCTCTGAGTACCAGTTCCTTGCCAGGGTCATCTTGGCTTTTGTTTGCAATGAGGGAAAGTTGTGAATACGATCAGAAAGAAAAGTGACATCCGTGGCTTTTACATATAGAGATTACCCCTTGTCAGCAAGAAATCATTCTACCATTCTTCCACTCGCGTGAGGCGCATTTGGATTTCGAATCCACTTTTCCTCCTTTCACGTGAAACGTGTTAGGATACCATTGTTTACCCGGTTAAAACCTTCCCTCTCTCCGTATGAAATACGTTGAGATACACCTGTTGGTTACACCATTGTTTACTCGGTTAAAACCTTCCCTCTCTCCGTATGAAATACGTTGAGATACGCCTGTTGGTTACACCATTGTTTACCCGGTTAAAACCTTCCCTCTCTCCGTATGAAATACATTGAGATATGCCTGTTGGTTACACCATTGTTTACCCGGTTAAAACCTCCTCTCTCCGTATGAAATACGTTGAGATACGCCTGTTGGTTACACCATTGTTTACCCGGTTAAAACCTTCCCTCTCTCCGTATGAAATATGTTGAGATACGCCTGTTGGTTACACCATTGTTATCTCCCGGTTAAAACCTTCCCTCTCTCCGTATGAAATACGTTGAGATACGCCTGTTGGTTACACCATTGTTATCTTCCCCGGTTAAAACCTTCTCCGGTTGCATTGTAGATGTGCTGGGCGGGTTGTTTTTGGACCTTTTCTCACGATTTCAGCGTGGTTTGAGTGTCCCGTTCCTCACACGATTTCAGCGTGTTTGGATCTTATCTCAGGTTGTGTTGTGCACGCACTTGAGCGGTTGTTTTCGGACCTCTTCTCACGATTTCAGCGTGGTTAGAGTGTTCTTTTCCTCACACGATTTCAGCGTGTTTGGAATTTATCTCAGGTTGCGTTGTGGGCGCTTGGGCGGGTTGTTTTAGGACTCTCCTCACGATTTCAGCGTGGTTTGAGTGTCCCGTTCCTCACACGATTTCAGCGTGTTTGGATCTTCTCTCAGGTTGCGTTGTGTGCGCACTTGGGCGGGTTGTTTTAGGACCTCTCCTCACGATTTCAGCGTGGTTTGAGTGTCCCGTTCCTTACACGATTTCAGCGTGTTTGGATCTTCTCTCAGGTTGCGTTGTGCGCGCACTTGAGCGGTGTTTTCGGACCTCTTCTCACAATTTCAGCGTGGTTAGAGTGTTCTTTTCCTCACACGATTTCAGCGTGTTTGGATTTATCTCGGGTTGCGTTGTTGTGCGCGCACTTGAGCGGTTGTTTTGACCTCTTCTCATGATTTCAGCGTGGTTAGAGTGTTCTTTTCCTCACACGATTTTAGCGTGTTTGGAATTTATCTCAAGTTGCGTTGTGTGCGCACTTGAGCGGTTGTTTTTGGACCTTTTCTCACGATTTCAGTGTGGTTTGAGTGTTCTTTTCCTCACACGATTTCAGCGTGTTTGGAATTTATCCCAGGTTGCGTTGTAGACGCGCTGGGCGGATTGTTTTGACCTCTTCTCACGATTTCAGCGTGGTTTGAGTGTCCCGTTCCTCACACGATTTCAGCGTGTTTGGATCTTATCTCAGGTTGCGTTGTGCACGCACTTGAGCGGCTGTTTTCGGACCTCTTCTCACGATTTCAGCGTGGTTAGAGTGTTCTTTTCCTCACACGATTTCAGCGTGTTTGGAATTTATCTCAGGTTGCGTTGTGTGCGCACTTGAGCGGTTGTTTTTGGACCTCTTCTCACGATTTCAGCGTGGTTAGAGTGTTCTTTTCCTCACACGATTTCAGCGTGTTTGGAATTTATCTCAGGTTGCGTTGTGTGCGCACTTGAGCGGTTGTTTTTGGACCTCTTCTCACGATTTCAGCGTGGTTTGAGTGTTCTTTTGCTCACACGATTTCAGCGTGTTTGGAATTTATCCCAGGTTGCGTTGTAGACGCGCTGGGCGGATTGTTTTGACATCTTCTCATGATTTCAGCATGGTTTGAGTGTCCCGTTCCTCACACGATTTCAGCGTGTTTGGATCTTCTCTCAGGTTGCGTTGTGCGGCACTGAGCGGTTGTTTTCAGACCTCTTCTCACAATTCAGCGTGGTTAGAGTGTTCTTTTCCTCATACGATTTCAGCGTGTTTGGAATTTATCCCAGGTTGCGTTGTAGACGCGCTGGGCGGGGCTTGTTTTGACCTCTTCTCACGATTTCAGCGTGGTTAGAGTGTTCTTTTCCTCACACGATTTTAGCGTGTTGGAATTTATCTCAAGTTGCGTTGTGTGCGCACTTGAGCGGTTGTTTTGGACCTTTTCTCACGATTTCAGTGTGGTTTGAGTGTTCTTTTCCTCACACGATTTCAGCGTGTTTGGAATTTATCCCAGGTTGCGTGTGTAGACGCGCTGGGCGGATTGTTTTGACCTCTTCTCACGATTTCAGCGTGGTTTGAGTGTCCGTTCCTCACACGATTTCAGCGTGTTTGGATCTTATCTCAGGTTGCGTTGTGCACGCACTTGAGCGGCTGTTTTCGGACCTCTTCTCACGATTTCAGCGTGGTTAGAGTGTTCTTTTCCTCACACGATTTCAGCGTGTTTGGAATTTATCTCAGGTTGCGTTGTGTGCGCACTTGAGCGGTTGTTTTTGACTCTTCTCACGATTTCAGCGTGGTTAGAGTGTTCTTTTCCTACACGATTTCAGCGTGTTTGGAATTTATCTCAGGTTGCGTTGTGTGCGCACTTGAGCGGTTGTTTTTGGACCTCTTCTCACGATTTCAGCGTGGTTTGAGTGTTCTTTTGCTCACACGATTTCAGCGTGTTTGGAATTTATCCAGGTTGCGTTGTAGACGCGCTGGGCGGATGGATGTTTTGACATCTTCTCACGATTTCAGCATGGTTTGAGTGTCCGTTCCTCACACGATTTTAGCGTGTTTGGATCTTATCTCAGGTTGCGTTGTGCGCGCACTTGAGCGGTGTTTTAGACCTCTTCTCACAATTTCAGCGTGGTTAGAGTGTTTTTTCCTCCATACGATTTCAGCGTGTTTGGAATTTATCCCAGGTTGCGTTGTGTAGACGCGCTGGGCGGGCTTGTTTTGACCTCTTCTCACGATTTCAGCGTGGTTAGAGTGTTCTTTTCCTCACACGATTTTAGCGTGTTTGGAATTTATCCCAGGTTGCGTTGTAGACGCGCTGGGCGGGTTTGTTTTTGTTTACCTTTTCTCACGATTTCAGCATGATTGGAGCCTACCCTTCCGCACACGATTTCAGCGTGTTTGGAATTTATGTTAGGTTGCGTGGAATGGAATGACTTTTGATTGATTTTCTTTGTTCTTCCTCCACTCACGAGTCCAACGTGGTTGGCGTATGTCACCATTTTGCATCTATTGTACTCTCTGTTGCATCGCATCTATTATCTATTGCCATCACATCTATTCATCCATTGCATCATATCTGTTTTATTGTCCGGTCTAGGAGACCTTAAATCCTCTAAAGTGTAATTCCTTTGGGTTGTCGTGTCTGTGCGAACGACTTCCGGTGGTCTGGTATAGCCACCTGCCTGTGTTAGCGGTGAGTTCCTAGGAGACCAACTGAGACGGTGGAAACTAGAGTTCGAATGGCTCATGCCTAGAACACAAAGGTTCGGGATTTCCGAGACTAAAGTCTGGTTTAAATACCCAGGAGTATATCCTCGGCTTGAAATCTGTATGGCAGCCCCATAGATTGAGATAACATCTGTATGCACCTCAATTCTGGATACTGATCCAATCTAGTCTGTCACCCTATTGGAGAATAGGGAAAGCTGCGACCATAGTCAGGGAAAAAAGTAGTACCTGTGGTTCAATCAAGAAGAAGCAAGAGATCCCCAGCAGCATGAGGTAAGTCATTGCAATTACCCTTGTAAGGTACCTTTACCTCTTAGCTATTACATTGCATTTTTAGCCACTACATTACAGTGCATTGCATGAATCCTCAATTTTCAAACCGGCTTCGTGTAGCATATAAGTCCAATTTTCAAACGGCTTGCGTAGCGTATAAGTCCAATTTTCAAATCGGCTTCCGTAGCGTATAAGTCCAATCTTCAAACCGGCTTCGCGTAGCATATAAGTCCAATTTTCAAACCGGCTTCGCGTAGCGTATAAGTCCAATCTTTCAACCGGCTTTGCGTAGCGTATAAGTCCAATCTTCAACCGGCTTCGCGTAGCGTGTAAGTCCAATTTTTCAAACCGGCTTCGGTAGCGTATAAGTCCAATTATCAAAATCTTCTGCATATCATTTTGGCATTCCTGCCCCTGAACTACGCTGTTGATCCTTGCAAAGGATACGTAGGCAGCCTGCGGCACAAAATTTATTATCTATATTTTGTTTGTTTGTCGAGTCTTCGGCCTTGTCAAAAATGGGTCGTCTCTGGGCTTTGACATTCACTCCCGTCATTATTATACTTCGAGTTCTGTCAAAGAGGGGCAACTGTAGACACCCCATTTTTGACCGACCTTAAGACTCAGACGTCACCAATTAAGCGCTTGGTGATGTTGCATATTGTGCTCATTCTAAAGTTTCAGAGTATTAGCTGCGAGCCTTGTCTCCGGACTTCCGGACTCTTTTGTGCTTTACCTCGGTTTTTGAACCAGGCCCTATTTTCTCTGTTTTCTCTTCCCGAAGGGAGGGAGAGGTCTCGTAGATCATCTCTCAGTGGCCGCGGGCTACATTTCGTAGTCGTAGGCCATTTTGCCCATTTCGGAGCCCGGTTCCCGATTTTCGGAGCCGTCAGGCCGAGTGCCTCGGTTCGGGACCGCCTAACCACCTCCGTTTGCTCCGGTTTTTGGCATGTATCTTATTTACTCCCTTTTGAGGGACACTGTGGTCCGAGAGACCATCTTCGTGGTCAAACACCACTCCCGGTGCCTAACAGTCGATTTTCGGGACCCCGGGCTGCGCGTTTCGGCCCCCGAACCTTCATTTTGCATCGGTTTGCATTCATTTTTGGCAGGGACCTCTGTTTCATCACCAGGAAGGTCATAGAAGGGTGGGAGGCCAGTAATTGTTTCAGCAACCAGTTATATTTCTTCATCGCCCTCCGTCGCCCGTTTTCTCCACTTCAAAGCCAATGTTGACCACCCATGGGCCACTTTCTTGCACCCTAAACCCCATATTTGTGATGTACACATCTGGGAGGCCACCAATATTTGGTGGCCGGCCAGTAATTGCTTTTGAACCTTTTGAACCCCTTTGAAAAGTGGGTGTTCTCTCTCCTGGTTCACTGTTTCCATTTTTGACCACAAGGCTGTGTTGAGAACACATGGGAGGCCACCAATCTGTGGTGGCCGGCCACTAATTACATTTGGCCTTTTTGACCCTTGGCCGGCCGGCCATGGGAGGCCGGCCGGCCACCTTCAAGCCAATAACCAGCCGGCCTTGCTCCTTGTGCAGGTACATTTCAAATATGCATCTCTTTTCCCCCAGATTTTGTATCGGGGGCCATTTTTTTTGGGGGGAAACTTGAATTCATTTCCCCCCCATTTTCCCCCCCATTTCTCCCTCTCTTTGCCTATAAAACCAGCCTCCCAGCTCTGGTTTAAGGGTTAGAAAAAACCCCTTTGAGCTCCCATATTGTATCTCTCTCCCTCTACACTTCCAAGCATCAAAACCTTCTAAACCCTACACCATTTCTACACCACCACCTAGCACCACACCACCACTCCATTCCAGCAGCTTGGAGGGTCTTCTCAGAGCTTAGGAGGCACCTTTTCTCAAGCCAAGAAGTGTTGAAGTTTGGTCTACAAGGGTGAGCAACATTTCTCCTCTTTTTAAGCTTATTTTTGCATCCTATCTAAGCCATTCTTGCTTGCATATTTGGGCTCCGACCCTAACTAAAAATAGGCTTATTTTGAGCCATATTCCATGTTTGATTGAGGCCTCTCACTGTTTGAGGCCTCCTTGTTGCACTTGCTTCATTATCTCCCTAATATGCCATTTTCTTGCATGTTATTTTTTGGCCTATATGTAAACTGTTTTGAGGCATGTTGTAAACTGTGAAGTAGCTTATTTTGAGCCCTTCTTCAACATTGTTGAAGGGCTCATCACTGTTTGGGGCCTCCTTTTGTTACTTGTCTTTGTATCCCTCTTTTGGCCCCATTTTTGCATGATTGGTTAGCCTCTCTGTTTTTGGACTCTGGTCCGAACTATAAATGGCCTTATTTTGACCCCCTCTTCATGTTTCATTAAGGGTCTTTTGCTGTTTGGAGCATCCTTTTTATACTTTGTGTTATAGGCCTCTTTTTGGCCTTATCTTGCATAGCATTTTGAGCATACTTGTATACTGTTTTGGGTTTGATCATCAACTGTAAAAGGTCATATTTTAGGTCCATCTTCAACTTTTTTGAAGGACCTTCATCTGTTTGGGGCAGCATGCATCACTTACTTCTTTGTCCTCCTTTAGGCCCACTTTTTGCATGAGAGTTTTGCCATACTTGTGTCTGTTTTTGTGGTTCTTGGTAAACTGTAAAACATTATATTTTGGGCCCCTATTCAACATTGTAGAAGGGCCCTTCTCTGTTTAGGGTCAGCAGCTGTCACTTGCTTCATTATCTTGCTTTCGGGGCCGTTTTTGCATGCTAGTTTAGCCCCATTTGCGTTCGCTGTTTGGCCTTGATTAAAACTGTAAATATGCTTATTTTTGGGCTGTCTTGACTCTGTCTTCAAATTCCATGTTCAAATAATGCATGCATTGCATAGTTATAGGTCATTCCGTATGCCTAATTTCATGTTTCGGGACCTATTCCATGCATCGGATGTCATTTTGTCATCTTTCGGGGCTGTTTTGCATCATTTATTACCTCTGAAAATTGTATGCTAGTATGCCATATTCCATGTTTTGCCATGTCTTGTTAGAGTGGCATTTCGTGCCTTAGGGTCGGTCCTCGGTTTGCGTGCACGTGTGCACGCATTTCGAGTGTCTCATTTTCATCTAATGGCCTCCTATGTGAGTGTGGCTGGGGTCCACTTGTGTTGGTGTAAGCCCATTATGCATTGTGTATGCCATTTCATCTCATAGCATTGTGTATGTTAGGTTGTATGTTAGCGCATTGTGTATGCCATGTTACCTTGTGCATCGTGTATGCCATTTCATAGCATGGTACATGTTAGGTTATATCTTAGTTGCATTCATGCATGTCATGCATATTGCATTGTGTTTGGGATAGGAGTTAGCCCGAGCACGGGAAACGAGGGACGTTTCGTACTCCGAGTGACAGAACGTGTCTCAATTCCCCAGTCACCGACACTCCGGATTGTCCATGATGGAGTTAGGACTTAGTTGTATATTCATGTGCATTCATTCCATATTGAGTTGTGCAATTCGATTCCTCGGCCATCATGCATCGATATGCGTGATTGGTGGCACGAGGATCGAGGCATGCATACATTTGTGAAAATACATTGCCATGCCCCTTTCCTGCTCTCTGTTGCAGCAAATCAAGAATCAACAGTCTTCCGGGGCTTGGCGCGCTTTTCGAAAATTATTGCAAAACAGAGGCTAATTGGGGCATCGCAGTGGATTTCTGCGCAAAGGCAACCCGGATATGCATCATTCATCATCTGAAGAAGAGTCAATGCAGTCCCTGGCTTGCATGCCAGTTTATTATTTTCTTAGTTAATTTGGTAATTAATTAGGGATTTGTACATATTTGGACCGTATTATTTGGACTGTATTATTTGGACTGTACTATTTATTCGGACCCTCTGCGCGAGGGCAATGTTGTAATAAGTGTGCGTGCGTGTGATGTATGTCTTCCAACCCCACGTCTTTCTTTCCCTTTTATTTACCCGCTTATGATGGTTAGATTAGGGCATGTTTAAATTAGCATACAGTATGATAGCATGTTTGCATTCATTCATCTGTCTTGCATGCACCGGGCTCGGCGCATCATTCTAACTGCATCTGTATTTCAAATCTGAGTTGAATACATGTTAGCTGTAGCATTCCATATGCCATGTTTAGAATAGCCAAGCCTGCTATAGTCGCATTTTTGCATGTGTTGCATTAGGCATTTCTGTATACTTAGGATTCATGCATGGATTTCTAATCAGTTTCTGTTTTGGATTGGAGTACTCGGTGAGTTTTATGCTTTAGCATCCTTGCATGCGTGTGAGTGTTGCCATGAATAGCATGCTTACCATGAGGCTAACTGCTTATGTGATATAACTGTCTGAATGCCTGTGGGTGAAGGTTGGGTTATTTGGATTGGAACAAATCATCAAATGTTTGTCTTAAGCCCACTAGATAGTGGCAAAACCATTGTTTTCTAAGCCCACCTGAGGGTGGCAAAATCTGCATTTTAAGCCTACCTGCGGGTAGCAAACCATCTTTCAAAAACAAACATGAAATGTTTTGTTCCAATTCAGGCGACCCGGTCTATACTTGTATGCTGTGCGCATCACGTAGTAAATCTAGGCTAATAACCGGAATAAGAGCACATAATGTTTTCAAAACTAAATATCATGGTTAGTAGAGCCCGATCTTTGATCGGGCGAGCGGGGGTGCTCACGAAGTGACCTTTCCCAATCGTACCCAAGTTCCCGAGCCGAGGCAACTTTGGTGATGACGGACACGTGGCCTTAGGCAACGAGTCAGGGTTTCCTAAATTTCCCAAAATAAAATATTTAGGTGGCGACTCTGTATCTGGCAAAGCAGTTCATGTTTGGCACTTCTTTCAAAAAACTGTTTTCTCAAAACGATTTGCCGGATTTGGACTCTTTGGTTCAAGATTAAGAACCGTGACAACAAATCGAGTCTGAACTGTAGCGAGGTCCCCCGCGGGCTTGTCTACACATCCCTATTAATCTGTGGAATAATGGAACCTTCAAGGGGATTGGCACAATTTGGGGAGAAGTTGTCCAACATGATGAAGATACCAGTAACTTGATGTTATTTCAATGTGGGAAAGTTAGAATAATTACTAGCAACAAAGAGTTTATTAACAAAGTGATCATGTTAGAGTGCAATGAGAAGCATTATCTAGTTAGGGTGACTGAAGAGTTATTCCCATCAATATGGACCAACTCAGAATCGTGCAGTTATCAGAATAAGGAGGGACTAATCTCCATATCCGGCAATGGGGAAGATATGAACTTAGGCATCAAATATGGTCGGATGGAAGTAGGAAAGGAAGATGAAGCAAGAGCCGATGTGTCACTTACTGATGATGTGGCTAGCATTGTTAAAGACACACTGGAAGGTAGGCTACATGAGCTGGAAGAAAGGGATAGTAGGGTGTCAGAATTCACAGTGAAGAAGTCAGATGATGGCTTGGGGAACTCAATAGTCGAGGGCTCGGCGATGATGGTGCCTTGAAGAGTGTGGATTATCCTAGAAAAAAGGTGGTTGAGCAGTTCCACTGTATTGATGACAATATTTACACGACTAGATTTATGAAGAGTATAAGTGGGCCCGAGATTGTTGGGCCCAACATTAATTTAGAAGTAGTGTTACATAGAACCCATGATGAAGCAAGTCATGTTAGGCCCGGTGGGCTTTCACTATTAAATTTGAGTGATTGTGTAGCCCAATCACAGCTCAAAGTAGATAATGTCCAAGTGGCATAGAAGGATGAGAAGGGTAAACATGCAAAGGACAAAAGAAGAGTTGATTCTAAAAGAAAGGGACTCTGCGGAGAAATGAGAAGAGGAGTAACAAAAATGAATGCAATGCCAATCCAGAAGGGAAGAATACTTGCAAAAAGTTTCAATAGGGGTGCCATTTTCAGAGGAACAGCTGCACCAATCTCAAATTCACTATCGATTAATAGTGAACTGAGTAGGAGAAATGTAAGACTGATTAAAGAAGCTAGAGTAATAGTCCAGATGAGGAAATCACTTGGTATAAACTTTGAAAGGATGGAATATGATGTTATTGGGACGATTGTTCAGATGGAAGACAAGTACTTAGAGAGGATTGACGATGGTGGAAGGGCAACTGAAGCTGGAGGACCAATGGATGGGTTTAGGTGTATCTATAGTTTCTTAATGAAGATAATGTCATAGAATGTACGTGGGCTAAGAAGACCAGAGAAAATGGATAAAATAAAGAATCTGATAAAAGAAATAGGAGTGGATGTGGTGTTACTCCAAGAAACAAAGAGAAGCAATATGGAGGAGGTGTTTATTAACTGGATTTGGCCATTTGATAAAATGGAGTATATGGGAGTCGATGCTGAAGGCAGTACAAGAGGTTTACTGTGTATTTGGAATTCTGACATATTCAAGTTATTAGATTGTTGTAGTTCCAAACATTTTATCCTACTATCAGGTATTGTTGGATTATCCTTTGAATGCACTGTGGTCAATGTGTATGCTCCTAATGATGTAATTAAGAGAAGGCATCTCTAGGAATCATTAGGTAGATTGAAAATCTTCTACCCGAATCCATGGTGCATGGATGGAGATTTCAATGAAATTAGATTTATTAGTGAAAGGAAGGGTTGCTCAAGAAGGGACAGATGTATGGATGATTTTAATGAATTAATAGATCATCTAAATTTAGTTGATTTGCCTATGATGGGTAAAAGTTTTACATGGTGCAATGCACATGATGGGGAGAGATGGAGTAGGATAGATAGATTTCTTTTGGAGAGTAAGTGGCTAGAGGAGTTTTCTTTCAAGCAATAGGGACTTCCTAGAACAATCTCCGATCATTTTCCAGTCTTATTAATGGAGGATAAGAGGAACTGGGGACCAAAACCATTTAGGTTTATTAATGCTTGGTTACTTCATCCTAAATTCAAAACAGAAGTGAAGAACTAATATGATGAAATAATTGAATCGGGATGGGCTGGGTACATATTGATGAGGAAGTTAGCTAAACTTAGAGCTAATCTCAAAAGATGGAACTTAGAGGTGTTTGGAAATGTAGAAATTCAACTAAAGCAAGCAGAAGATGAACTACATGAACTGGACTTAGTGGTTGAATCGAGATCTTTGTCAGAATCAGAGCTCTAAACAAAGAATGAATTTACTAGATTCAGTTGTGGAAGATGTGGTGAGGATGGTGAAGCCAATTAGAGTAAAGCAGTCAGTTCATAGGCATTTTGAGAAATTATTTGCTGAAGATTGGTGTTCAAGACCTAAACTTCTTGGCCCATTTGCATCCATAAATAATGATGTGCAGGTTGAATGTTTGGAAGCAGAGTTCACAGAGCAAGAAATATGGGCTTCTATTCAAGACAATGATGGAAACAAGGCACTTGGACCAAATGGGTTCAACATGGCTTGCATTCAGAAGTGTTGGAAGATCACGAAGAGAGAAATATTACAATTCGTGTTTGAGTTCCATTCAAATGTGAAGCTTGTTTCAGGTCTAAATAGTTCCTTTATTACCCTAATACCAAAGAAGGAAAATCCATATGAGTTAAGTGAGACCAATCAGTTTGGTCAATTCAGTGTATAAAATTTTAGCTAAAGTGTTGTCTGGAAGATTGAAGAGGGCACTGCCAATAATCATTAGTGAAGTCCAAACAGCTTTTATGGGGGGAGGAGGGGAAGATACATTCTTGATGGAGTGTTGATTGCTAATGAAGTGGTGTATTGGTGGAAAGTTGCGAAGAAGAAAGGTATTATCCTTAAGTTGGATTTTGAAAAGGCATACGACTCAGTAAATTGGTAGTTCCTTTTCTTAATGATGAAGAATTTGGTTTTGGGGGAAAATGGGTGAGTTGGATTAAAACATGCATCTCTTCAACTAAAGTTTATGTACTGGTTAATGGTTCTCCAACATCAGAATTCATATCTCAAAAAAGGCTTAGGCAGGGTGATCCATTATCACCATTTTTGTTTAACATAGTTGCTGAGGGATTAAATCTATTGATCGAAAGAACAAAAGTGCTGGGATTTATAAAAGGTGCATGTGTGGGGCATAATGAGTTGAAATTTTCCCATTTGCAATTTGCAGATGACACCATTATATTTTGTGAGGCAGAGAGGGAAGAAATGATGAATATCCATAGAATTTTAAGATGCTTTGAGGTAATGTTTGGATTAAAAATAAATTTCCATAAAAGTGTGATGTGTGGAGTTGGGATAAGTGATATGGAGGTTAACCATTATGCCTCAATTCTTAATTGTCACAGTTAAAAGTTTTCTATTAATTATCTAGGATTACCTCTTAGGGCAAATCCAAATAGGAAAAGTACATGGCAACCAGTTATTGAGAAAGTAAGGAAGAAGTTGGCTGCATGGAAGAGGAAATTCCTTTCATTTGCTGGAAGATTAACATTAATAAGGTCATTTCTATTAAGTTTGCCATCCTATTTTTTATCAATCTTTAGAATACCTGTGGGTGTGGCTAAGCTGGTTGAGAAGATTCAAGCAGCATTTCTGTGGGGTAACTTTGATATCAAGAAGAAAGTCTATATGGTGAAATGGGCAGAGATAACAGTAAACAGAAATCAAAGGGGTTTGGGGGTCGAAAACTTGAGAGAAGTCAATGATTGTCTATTACTCAAATGGTGGTGGAGGTTTGGGTTCGAGGACAAAGCTCTATGGAAACAAATTGTAAGTTGGAAGTAAGGTGTTGTTGGTGGAAACTAGGTACCTAGTTTACCAGATTCTAGATCCGTATCCAAATTATGGGCAGATGTCCTTTAACTTGTTGAACATAGACCAGATATGGTAGAGTATTATTTATCAAATCTTAAATTAGTTGCAGATAATGGGGAAAGAATTCATTTCTGGGAGGATAAATGGATCAACAATTTATGTTTGATGAAGGAATTTCCCAGGTTTTATAGCTTATCTGAGGAGGAAAGAAGCACCATTATGCATTTATATGAAAGGAAGAGTTCCTTACATGTTTGGAATTTGCTGTTTAGAAAAGCTTTGTTAGCTTGGGAGAAGGAGGAGGTTCTAAGGCTTCATCAAGTACTAAGGAAAGCACCTTCACTTACTATAGAGTCTGAGGATTCATGCATATGGTTGGCCAATCCATCTGGTACCTTCACAGTAGTAGCAGCATGGAATTGGTAGGAGTCTTTGGAAGGTCTTATTGTAAGAGTAGCTGATGACTGTGGAATAATAGTGCTCTACCCAATGTGAAATTCTGTGGGTGGTTAGCTTGGAGAGGCAGACTTAAAACTACAACTTTGATGAAGAGGATTGGGGTGTTGAATATGGAAGCAGATTCATTGTGCGTATTTTGCAAAGCAGAGGAGGAGATAATAAATCATGTATTACTATTTTGTCCTCTGGTTTGGAAAGTGTGGACTAATATGTTAAAGTTGTGGGATTTGGTTTGGGTTTTTCCAGGATCAGTTGAGGATTTATTGCATTGGTGGGCAAGCTTCAAGTTAAAAAAAGGTGGTTTTAAAAATGTGGAAAGCAGTACTTTTAGCAGTTATGTGGCCAGTTTGGAAAGCTAGAAATGAGTGCTTTTTTAAAGGAACAATAGTTGATGGAAATGAATTATCTGAATTGGTGAAAGTGAGGATAGCACTATGGAGTAGACAAAGAATAAGACGATGGCAGCATTTAGTGCAAGATATAGTTACCAACCTTGATCGAATCAAAGCTTAATTGTGGTGGACATATTGGTCTTACTTGCATATGTATTTCTGGTGTTTTGGATTTTAGATCATTAGGAGTGGTTGGAGTTGTCCCTCTGTTTTCTTGTTTGCTTTGGTTGGTTTCTTATCAACTTGGGGTCTGCTAGCATATGATTGTGCTAGATTTGCGGTGCCAACCTAGTTAGGATCATTTAGTTTAGCTATGATGCTTGTAGCCTTCCCCTTGCTTTATTGATGTTTGTATGATTTGTATCTTCATTTAATCAATAAAGTTTTTCTTTGTTTATCAAAAAAAAAAAAAAAAAAAAAGGTATTAGGTCTAGAAGATATTTTTTGTTAATGAGAGATCCGCTATTGGTGAAATAGTTGGGGTGAATTACACTAACGGTCCTTATAGTTTGTGACTTGTGTTACTTTGGTCCATGACTTTTCAATTGTGACACATTTTACCATGAATTTTGAATCTTGTTCCAAATAAGGACAATTGAAGATATCATTGCTTAATTTCAAGGGTAAATTTGTCAATTTGATAAAATATAAACTAATTTGACAAAAATAAATGTCAAATTTTTTTTTTTGAATGTTTAAAAATTATTTTACCTACTAAAGATAAAATTATGTAAAATTGATAAATCTTTTAGACATTTATTTATTTATTTATTTTACCAAATTAATTTTTATTATGTGCTTGGATGATGATATGGGTGGTAATTTTTATATTCATTAAACTAGTTTATATTTTTTCAAAAGTTAAATATGGCGACAACTTTGATATCATTATTAAACCAATCCATTAAATCAAAAAATCCAAAACTAAAAACATTTCATATATTAAATATATCAATTACAAATTAAAATCTTGACAACCACCCATTACATGATCATCATCCAAACACATAATAAAAATTAACTTGGTAAAAAATAAATAAATAAATGTCTAAAAAATTTATCAATTTTATATAATTTTATATTTGGTGGGTACAAATAATTTTTAAAATTTTAAAAATATTTTTTTGACATTTATTTTTGGCAAATTAGTTTATATTTTATCAAATTGACGATTTTGCCCTTGAAATTAAGTAACGGTATCTTCAATTGTCCTTATTTGGAACAAGATTCAAAATACAAGGTCAAATGTGTCACAATTGAAAAGTCATGGACCAAAGTGACACGAGCCCCAAACTATAGGGATTGTTAATGTAATTCACCCATTAGTTTGGTAAGAAATCCTTTTGTTTCCAATGTTAACCCTTAATTTATCTGTTGACTTTTGTTGACTATCTGTTCAAATTTTTTACCTATCTATTCAAATTTATATCTATCTATTGATTTTTTTCCTTATCTATTCCATTTTTTCCCTTTATCTGTTCAAATATCTATTTAAATTTTATTATTTGTTTATTTTTTTCTCTATCTATTGCAATACTAAGTCTCCTCTCTCTCTCTCTCTCTCTATCTGTTGTAATATGCTTCATGATCATGATCATCAACAACAACATATCTATTCATTTTTGTTGAAATACAAAGCCCCTATCTATTCAAATCTTTCTTTTAAAAACAAAAATACACATGGATACATATATACATATATATATATGTATGTCTAACTAGTTCTGTTGATTTCACTATATACATAAACATATATATACGTACATACAAACATACATACATACATACATATATCAGCAAAACCTTAGATCAACTTAGTTCTAGGGTTTTACCTTAAATATTATCACGATATGGTGGCTTGTTTGAGGATATTTCCGGCAGCAGAGGACAGTGGTAATAGAGGGTGGCGGAGGTGAGCTTGAGCGTGAGTGAACCGTCAGTGAAACCGTGTGTAGAGGCCTGATCTAGTAATGATGGCAGCAGATCCGTTGATTTGCAAAGTCGATTTGGGAGGGTAGATCAACTTCTTAGATGAACTTCTTCAACGGTGATAGATTTGAAAGGAGTAAGGAATTGAAGGGAGAAGCAATGGTGCTGGCAGCAATGGCAGAGGAGGCGACAACAGTGACGAAGATGGCGGCAGGGAAGTAAGGAGATCAAGGAGAGAGAGAGAGTAATGGGTTTGGTTTGGTATATGCAGATATAATATATATGAGGGTAGTTTGGTCATTTGGAAAATCTTGTCCTTATGGACATAATGTTTTAGTGCGTGAACTTTTTGACAAAGAAAATTCAATTTTGAACTTTTGAATTGAGTGCCTTAGTTTTAAACATGCTGTGTGTATATATATATATATATAACACAAAAAAAAAAGAGTAAAAATTAAAAAATCGATTAAAAAAAGTTACTCCCAAACAATAATAAACGTCAATTTGACAAAAAATTCTAGAACCACCATTGGTTCTTAGAACGTGCCTTGTAGCCAATTTTCGGTTTTTGGTCTACAATCTCTAGGTTTTTTATTTTATTTTATTTTATTTTTTATTCTTTCTTTTAATATCTATTACTCCCTCCGTCCCAAAATAATGGTCCCTTTTGGGGAATCCAACTTTTTTTGGTAGTACAATTATTGTATTTGGAAAAAGTTGGTTTTCCAAAATTATCCTTTTGATAGTACATTTTTTGAGAATATCAATGTCATAATTGTACTTTTTGTATTGTTTATTAATTTAAAAGAAGGGCAAAATAGGAAATTTGTATTATTTTTGTACTTGATTTTTGAAGAGGGACTAATATTTTGGGACAATGAAAAATGGAATAAGGGACTAATATTTTGGGACGGAGGGAGTAATTTCTTACAAGATCTTCAGTATTTGTCCATATAGAGAATTTTGTAGTGTGAATCCTTAAAAATGTACACTTCATAAGAAAGTTACGATCTTTCATAATAAAAGTTATAATTATTTGTGCCGCATATTATGTTAATTTGTAGTAAAATTACAAATAATGAATTTATAGTGTGTACCTAAAGTTACAATATTTTTGTTTTAATAATATTTCGTTTAAATGCTAGGTCGTTACACTCAAGTAACGCATTGCGCTTGCCTCCGGGTGTTTCAAAAAGTGAGCAAGGGGCGTTGCATTGACGCCTGGGTGTGGTGAAAAATGGACAAATGTTTTCGTGTTTTTTTTGGACGAGCGCGGGTAAAGAAGCTAGTTCAAGACTACAGGTTTAGGGTAGCCACTTGGAATATAAGAACCTTAATTGGGAAGGTGATGGAATTGGTAGATGTTATGATTAGGAAGAGAGTTAGTATAGCTTGCATACAAGAAACTAAGTGGACGGGTGAGAAAGTTAGGGAAATTGAGGATACCGATTTTAAACTGTATTATAGTGGTAAGGACAGACGCAGGAATGGGGTAGGAATCATAATTGCCAAGGGTCTGGTGGAGAATGTAGTGGCAGTCATTAGAAAAGGGGATAGGATTATGTTAGTTAAACTAGTTATTGGAGGGAATATAGTAAACGTTATTAGTGCATACGCCCCTCAAGTAGGATTAGATGATCAGACTAAGAGGGATTTTTGGGAGCAAATGGATGAGATCTTACAGGAGATGCTCGTATGAAAGAACCTGGTTATAGGTGGAGATTTTAATGGCTATGTAGGCATAGATAAACTAGGCTATAAAATGGTGCATGGTAGATACAGTTTTAGTGACAGAAATGAGGCTGGAGAGAGTATCTTAGATTTTGCGTTGGCTTCTGACCTAGTGGTGGCCAATACTATGTATAAGAAGAGGGAGGGGCATTTGATAACTTTTAAGAGTGGGTCAGTTAAGAGCCAAATAGATTATTTCTTAGTGAGAAAAGTGGACCGCCTAAAATGCAATGATTGTAAGGTGATTCCTAGAGAGAGCCTGACCTCTCAACATAGGATTTTGGTACTAAATTTATGTTTTAGAGGGCAATACCAAGCTAGGAAGGATGGTGGGCGTCGTAGGACGAGATTGTGGGACCTAAAAGGGGATAAACTAGAAATATTTAATAATAGAATGGATAAGGAAGGTACTTGAGACTTGGAAGATGATGCTAACACTATGTGGAACTCGATGGCCAATTGTATGAGGAGAATCTCAAGGGAAGTGCTTGGAGAGTCGAACGGGACGAGACCCAGCACTAGGGAAACTTGGTGGTGGAGGGAAGAGGTTCAAGCGGTAGTTAAGGTAAAGAAAGAGTGCTTTAAAAAGTGACAGAATGATAAAACTGAGGAAAACCTTAAGAGCTATAGATTGGCTAATAAGGAGGTCAAAAAAGTAGTGAGAGAGGCTAAGTTGAAAGTGTATGATGACCTATACACTAGACTAGATAGTAAAGAAGGCGAGAAGAGGGTATACAAACTTGCTAAGATACGAGAGAGGAAATAAGAGATTTTAATCAAGTTAAGTGCATCAAGAGTGATGATTCTAATGTATTGGTGAAGGATGAAGAGATTAAGGAAAGATGGAAGAACTATTTTGAGAAACTATTAAATAAGGAACATGGAGGTGCGTCAATGGGGGAAGAAATGGCTAGTAATGCGATAAACCAAGACTATAGGTTTTATCGCAGGATTAGGAACTTTGAAGTGAAGATTGCACTTAAGAAGATGAAATCAAATAAGGCTTTAGGACCTGATGATATCCCTATTGAAGCTTGGAAGTGCTTGGGTAAAAAGGGGGTTGCTTGGTTGACTAGGTTGTTTAGGAAAATTTTGTTGACTAGGAACATGTCAGATGAGTGGAGGAAGAGTATTTTAGTGCCAATATATAAGAATAAAGGAGATGTCCAAAATTGCAACAATTATAGAGAAATCAAGCTAATGTGCGATATAATGAAAGTATGGGAGAGGGTGATGAAACGCCGATTGCGAGATATAACAGAGGTGTCAGAGAATCATTTTGGGTTTACGCCTGGCAGATCAACAATGGAAGCGAATTATCTATTGAGAAGAGTAATAGAAAAGTATAGAGAAAAGAAAAGAGACATTCATATGGTGTTTGTCGACCTTGAGAAAGCATATGATAGAGTGCCCCGAGATATAATATGGTGGGTGTTTGAGAAGAAAGGGGTGACAAAAGGTTATATTGATGTGATTAGGGACATGTATGAAGGGGTGGTCACCACTATTAGATCACCTGCTGGAGAGACAAATGAATTTCCTATCACTGTTGGGTTACACCAAGGATCTACCTTAAGCCCTTATCTTTTTGCTTTAGTTATGGATGAGTTGACGAGAAATATTTAGGATGACATGGCATGGTGTATGCTTTTTGCGGACGATATCGTGCTAGTGAATGAGACTAGAGAATGAGTTAATACAAAGCTGGAGATTTGGAGAAAAGCTCTTGAATCTAAAGGTTTCCGGATAAGCAAAAATAAGACAGAGTACATGGAGTGTAAATTTAGTAACAGTAACAATGAAAGCAGAGGAGAAATAAAGATTGAGAACCAAGAATTGCCTAAGAGTGAACATTTTTGTTATTTAGGATCGATTATCACAATAGCAGGGGAGATTGATGCGGATGTGGCCCATAGGATTAAGGCATGATGGTGTAAGTAGAGAAGTGCGTCTAGGGTACTGTGCGATAAACGAATACCCACTAGACTAAAAGGTAAGCTCTATAGAGTGGCTATTAAACCAACAATGTTGTACGGGACGGAGTGTTAGGTAACCAAGAAACAACATGTAGATAAGATGAGTGTGGCTGAGATGATGATGCTAAGGTGAATGTGTGGTAAGACTAGACAAGACAGAATTAGGAATGAGTGTATTCGGGAATGGGTAGAAGTAGCACCGATAGAAGATAAGTTGAGAGAGAATCGATTGAGATAGTTTGGTCACATTCAACGGAGACCAACAGAGGCAGTAGTGAAGAAATACGATGCTGTAACGGTAGAGTTAGGGGACGGGGTAAGCCTAGATTAACGTTGGCTAACGTTGTAAATAAAGATATGGATCTACTTAATTTGACTAACGAAATGGCCTTTGATAGAGCCACGTGGAGAAGAAGAATTCATGCAGCCGATCCCATTTGATGGGACTTAAGGCTTGATTTAGTTTGTAGTGAAAAAGTTTTTTAAGATTTGCTTCAGGAACAATTTCACATTTTTTAGGTACACATTGTAACTTCGTAATTTTTAAATTTTTTTTTTTTAATGATCGAATGTCCGAACCAGTTTATGCGCACATTGATTAATTCTAGAGCCCACCTAAAACGTCCCCTCCACGTAAATTGGACAAATCTTGAGTAGAGTCTGTAGGCGTGGTCCCGTGGATGTAACCTTTTATTTTATGAAGACCCACATGTAGGTCCTAATAGGTGGATTTATTATTCTATAAGTCCTATGATAATTAATGGTAGTTTTCATTAAACATTATTAAAAAATGTTACTAATTGTTCAGCGACAGTTTAAAAAATTTATCACAAAAATATCACAAATTATTAGTTTTAGCGACAGCTTAAAAAATTTGTCACAAAAAAGGTCACTAATTGTAATTTTCAACAATAGTTTAAAAAATTCGTTACAGAAAAAGTCACTAATTATAAGTTTTAGTGACAATTTATAAAAACTGTAACAAAAAAAGTTACTAATTGTCAATTTTTAACGACATGTACAAAAAATTATCACAAAAAAATATTTTTAATGATGATTTTACTAAAACTTATTTTCAATCAGATTTGATGAGAATTAAATTTAAATATTAAAACTCATTTATTTTTATGTGTATAGTATATATTATATGTATATAAATATATAGGGGGATGCACCAATAAATCCCAAATTAATAACTTATGCACTGTTTAATCCTAAAAATTTTCTTATAGACTGAAAGGTCCCATTACAATGTTAATAACATCAGATACAATGTTAATAACATCAGAGTCATGTTACAAACATTAGATTTCAAACATCTAATGTTCATCAAATTTCAATAATGTTTGAAAATATAAGATGAAAAACATCTAATGTTCATCAGATTTCAATAAATTTTGAAATTATAGAATGAAACATCAGATCATTTACATCATTTACATCATGCTGATGTAAAATGGGACTAAATGGAGCATAAGAAAACTTTTAGAACTAAATAGTTCAACGTTTCAAAAATTAAGACTTATGGATAAATTTTCCAAATATAATATCCCATCTTTTACTACACATCATGTGATATCAAATTGGACCTGAAATGTGACATGATCACCTAAAATTTTGAGTTGATTCCATCTGGGCCTTGAGGGAACCTAACGTAGGGCCACAGAAACATCTAGATTTGCTACTCTTGTTTTCTTTTTCTTTTTTTTTCTTTTTCATTCTCTTTCTTTATCTTTAGTAATAAGGATATAATGGTGCGTTGACCATGTACTCCACACAATTACCATGTTCTTCATGCATTAGGCACGGCTCACTATGTTCGAGCATATCTATCTAATGCACAGCTCACCATGTTCGAGCATATCTACCTATCTAACTATAATAACTCTATAAAGTTGTGTTTAAATTATAAATTTAAGTAAGAATTTAAAAAAAAAAAAAAATTATTATTTCTATCACATTGTCCTTAGCTTCTTGCCTTCTTTCTTTCTTTTTTTTTTTTTTTAATAAATCCCTATCCAAATGCCTGATCCAAACACAATGCAAATGTGTCTAACTATTGTAGACTTCTCACAAAGGAGAGGCTTCTCTAGATTAGCTTGGATGTATGCTTGAAGTTGAAGCCATTCCACCAAGAGAAGAAGTTCAAAAGTGATTTTGGGGGCACCCAGCGTAAGCCCCACCATCTGACGCATTCGAACTAAATCCACCAAGTATGGGGACAATGGATGAGCAAGTAGTCTGTGGATTCAGCCTCACTTCTACAGAATGTGCATTGGTCTGATCCTTGAATGATGTGTCCATAAAGGAGTCTAGAAGTTGCAATTTTGTTCCACCATGCTAGCCAACCGAAATTAGTTCTTGGTGTGGCTACACATTGCCAAAGTTTCATGGCTGGAAAAGGTTGCAAGCCGAGGGACCCTTCAAAAGAGGTAGGGAGAGTGGATGAAGAATGCTTCTGCATGCGAATGAGCCCAAGAAGGAGCATCCTTGTGATATGATATGAGGTAAGCACTATATTGGTGGTAATTACAAATAAAACATCAGAAAATATAAATAATAAAAATTACAATAACTATTAAAAGGGCTGAGCCGCAGGAAATTCACTCTCTTTAAAGAGATTCAAGCTCTCTGTGGTTAGGCAAAACCTCAC
This sequence comes from Camellia japonica, assembly GCA_030407325.1. Taxonomy (NCBI): domain Eukaryota; kingdom Viridiplantae; phylum Streptophyta; class Magnoliopsida; order Ericales; family Theaceae; genus Camellia; species Camellia japonica. The sequence goes on from JAPPVO010000007.1 coordinate 115,731,230, forward strand.
ACCGGTGTAGCAGAAAAAAATCTTAACTTGTCCCCCTCAGGATACAATAGTTCGACTAAGTCGTATGGTTCACAAATACTGCATAATTGGTTGAACCTAAAATTTCATCACATACACCCTTTATTTCTTTGCCTGATAATCTCACACAAAAATAATAAAACAACAAAACCTTCTTCTATTTTCCAAGATAAGAGGTTAGCTCAATTTATAGGAGAGGAAACTTAGTGGGTAAGTTTCTTGGAGGAGAGGAAACTTAGTGGGCAAGTTTCTTGGAGGAGAAGCAAACTTGGTGGAAAAGAAAAGAAAACTTGGAGGGAAAGAAAATTAGTTTGGCAAATAAGTTGCTTGGAGCCCAAGCAAACAATATAATCTATAACGTATTATAATATTAAAATATCTGCTAACAATCCCCCACCCATTTTAATATTATAGGTAACAAAATCTGAGATTATTAGGCAAATAAGGATATTATGCATATGGTAGGTGTGCTCGGCATTGAACCTCCATTAGTGAAACAATAATATCTACTCTAGAGCCAATAGTATGCTCAGCATTGAACTATGATTACTTAAGAGAAATAAATAATTATTGCACACACATAATATTCCAGGTGTTCACATAAGCTTTAAGAGCCAGCACATTACGGCCTTGTGCGATCCCAAGATTCAAGAGTGTGTTTGAGAATTAGCCCAAATCTCATAGGTAACGGCCTCATTACCACACTCACATAGGTGAATTCTGTCAAGGGTACTCATGTAACTATGACACCTCACTCAATAAAAGCTACATAAATTCATTAAGAGCTTTTTTTTTTTATTATAAATAACTCAACCTCTACATCGTTACAAGATAAATGCACTTACATCATAGGGATGGGTAAAAATTAATTTAGTGCATTTCTTAAAGTCATCATATGATTGTTGTTCTCATTGAACCCAATTACAGGATCTCTGGTCCTTGGGTTGAGTATTCTCATACATGGCTCCTGCTATATTCAATGGGCTTTAACCCCATCCCCCTTGATGTGTTCCAGACTCTATCTCTTGCTAAAGCCTTAGTTAATGGATCTGCAAGATTATCACCAGATTTAATATAATCTACATTTATGATGCCATTATTTATATAAGATCTCACAGTACTGTGTTCTCTTCTGATAGGTTTGGATTTATCGTTATAATAACGGTTATTAACTCGATCAATTGTTGCGGTGCTATCACAATGAATCAATATAGGTAGAATTGGTTTTTTCTAATAAGAGATTTTATTTAACAAATCTCTTAACCAATTTGCTTCTTCACTAGCTGTAGCTAAAGCAATAAGCTTAGTCTCCATTATTGAATTAGCAATAATAGTTTGTTTTTTCGATTTCCAACTTATAGCACCATCTCCCAAAGTAAATAAGTAACCAGTGGTTGATAATGAATCACCTGACAATGTATTCCAATCAGCATCACTGTAACCTTCAAGTATTGCATGATACTTATTATAAAACAAGCCATATTTTATAGTATCAGATAAACATTTCATAATTCGCTCAATGGCTAGCCAGTGATCATTGCTAGATTTGCTAGTAAACCTGTTAAGTACTCCAACTGCATAGGCAATGTTAGGTCTAGTACAGTTAGTCGCATAACACAAGCTACCAATCATACTATCATATTCATTTTGATTAATTACATCCTCATCATTTTCAACAGGAAATAAACGCATATAGGGATCAAAAGGAGTAAGAACATGCTTATACTTATAAAAATTATATTTTCTCAAAATTTTCTCAACATAATGTGACTGATCAAGAAATATACCATCACAGGTTTTGATAATTTTCATTCCCAAAATATAATTGGCCTCGCCAAGATCTTTCATATCAAAATGGCTACCAAGCATATTTTTAGTTGCCACGATGATATGCAAATTAGAGTCAAATATAAGTAAATCATCCACATAGAGGCTAATAATGACATGCAAATTTTCTTCATATTTATAGTAGATGCATTTATCACATTCATTAGTTTTATAGCCATTCTCAATCATGCAGGAATCAAATTTCTCATGTCACTGTTTAGGGGTCTGTTTTAAGCCATATAGGGATTTAACTAGCTTGCACACTTTGTTTTCTTGACCGGGTTCCACAAAACCCTCAGGTTGATCTATATATGTACGGGGGGCAAATATTCCGGCGAACCCGTACTCCTTTCTTCCAAGCTCCGTTTCTGTCCGACCACCTGAAAGCACAACGGCGGTGAGCTACCCGGCGGTGTGTGGCCGGAAAACCCCTCCGACGATCAAGTTAGCACACACCTTGGGATAAGGAGAGAGGGAGGAGAGAATTTGTGTGTAAGGATTTCTTACAAGAATGTTTGTTTTTCTTTTTTTTCCCTTGCGTATGGGGGGCGCAGACATGCTTATATACCCTCTGCGCCCCATATCCACTCCTAGTCATCTCCTGACACGTGGCTCTGCTATCCCATCTGTCAGCGTAAACCTTGCTGAACATCACCTAATCTCAACTGCTAGCCTTCTCTGCTGAAGCTTGGCAGCCGAGCTGCTCTATCCACGGCCGGGCTACGCTTTACGCCCAAGCACTCCACTGGCTTCGCTCAAGAGAACCGGGCTAGGTAGCACCTCGGCACAGCCGAGCCAGAGACGTCTCGCGAACGCCCGCTGCCGGCCTCCCTGCCGAGCAATTGGGTATCTCGGCTGACCGCGCCTTTCCGGGCGCTGGTCATTCAACTCGACTGCGGTTGGCCGTTTTGCCGAGCAGGCAAGTACCTCGGTCGTGACGCCTTTCGGGACGCCGTCCAACCTGACCGGCTTCGCCTATGCCATCCACGTAGCTCGGTCTAACCGAGCGTCGCCTTAACCGAGCAACTTCCTTCCGGACTGGGCGACGCATACCCGGCCCAACACCTGTCCGGCCCAAGTCCTAACAGCCCAAATCTGGGCGGATCGCAGACCATTTCGGCCCAATGCCACATTTGGCTCCCAACTTGCTCGGTTGTTATCTCGGCCCAATTCCAAATCATAAATCTCCCTCTCAATATATATTTCTTCTTCCAGGTCTCCATTTAAAAAAGTTGTTTTAACATCCATTTGATGAATTTTTAGATCATGAATTGTAGTCGCTGCAATTAATAATCTAATGGATGTAACTCTAGTAACTGGAGAAAATGTATCAAAAAAGTCAAGATCTACTTGTTGTTTAAAACCTTTTGCAACAAGCTTTGCTTTATATTTATCAATAGTTCCATTCGGTTTAAGTTTTTTCCTCAAAACCCATTTACAGCCAATAGTTTTACAACCTGGTGGTAAATCTACTAATACCCAAATTTTATTATATAATAACATCTCATCATTTACAGCCTCATTCCAAAAGACAGAGTCAGGAGATGCCAAAACTTCTTGTAAAGCTAATGGAGTTTCCTCCACATTAAAAACATAATAATCAGGGCCAAAATATTTTTCTAATCTAGCTCTTTTACTCCTTCTAGGTTAAAAAATTACAGTGTCTTGGTTTTGTAAAAGAGAAGTAGAGGAACCGGCTTTAGATAAAATATTTTCTTGCTAATTTTGACCCCTACCATTTTTCGATTTAAAAGAAAATTTTTCTTCATGAAAAATTACATCACCTGACTCAAAAATTATTTTGTTGTCAATATCAAAAAATCTATAGGCTGTGCTATTTGTTGCATATCCAAGAAAAGCACAAGTGGCAGCTTTCACGCCTAATTTAGGTCTTTTAGGGTTCACAAGTCTAACAAAAGCTAGACAACCCCAATCCCTCAAATATCCCAAATTTGGTTTATGCCTTTTCCATAACTCAAAACGTGTAACTTTTGTTTTTTTTTTTTGTGGCACTCTATTCATAACATAACATGCAGTTAAAATTGCTTCTCCCCACAAATTTGAAGGAGAACCTGCTTCAATTAGTATAGTATTTGTTAAATCAGTTAAAGTTCTATTTTTCCTTTCTATTACACTATTAGATGCAGGTGAATATGGTGGAGTAGTTTCATGGATTATTCCTAAAGACTGAGCAAACGAGTTGAATCCAAAAGATTCATACTCCCGGCTTCTATCACTTCTATATCTTTTAATCTTTTTACCGAATTGATTTTCAATTTTAAGAAGGAATTCTTTAAATTTTTTAAAAGCATCACTTTTATTTTTCAACAAGTATACATAACTGTATTTTGAAAAATCATCAATAAAGGTGATAAAATATCTATTTCCATCACATGTTAAAATTCCTTCAAAATCACATAAATCAGTGTGAATTAATTTTAGCAATTCAGTATTTCTCACTACACTTTTATGAGGCCTTTTAGTTATTTTTGCTTGACTGCAAACTTCACATTTCTCAAAATTATTTGTTAGTCTGAGAATTAATCCTAAACCTATCGGCTATTAATATGACATAGACGAGCATGTCAAAAATTCATAGAAGACAACATGTAAACAGAAACATGTGCTTTCTTATTCTCAACATTTAATTTAAACATTCCACCACATACATATCCTTTTCCCACAAATATGCCTTTTTTAGTGATTACATATTGGTTAGATTCAATAGTCTGCTTGAAACTAGCTTTGTTGAGCAAATAACTTGACATCAAATTTTTCCTCATGGATGGTGTGTACAACACATCTTTTAAAACAAGCATACGTCCAAAGGTAAATTTCAATTCAATATCCCTACACCTGAGCACCTTGGTTAAACTGGAGTCACCAAGCATAACAGTCCTTTCCTCATTAAAAGGAGTAAAATATTTGAACCAATCTTTATCATAACAGACATGCCTATTGGCACCAGAGTTTGTCCACCATCTTTCCACAGATTGAACTATAAAAATATCTGTAATCATAGCCACAAATGGTTCCTTGATAACATTAGCCTGTGATCAAGACTGTTATTTCCGAAATTTGCAAGTTCGAGCAATTTGCCCACTTTTGCCACACACAAAACATGTCACATTTGTCAGATCTTGTAAAGGGGGTTCTTGGTTCCGTTTCTTTTGCCTCGGGTAATTTTTATTTTGTGGCCTTCTAGTATTTTTTCAAATTTTCTTAACTGGCTTCAAGTGACTATTTTTATGAAATCTACCTTTAGGTAAAGTATTTCCAGAAGTTAAATTTTCCTTTGCAGTGGAATGCTCTTGTGTCATAAGCTCATCTTGTCCTCATGCTTCCTCCTTCACCTGAATCCATGTGATTAGAGTCTCCAAGGACGTCTCTTTTTGTTTGTGACACATTGACTTCTGAAACTCCCTCTAAGATGATGGTAGTTTGTCAATAATACCTGCCATAACAAGATTGGCTCTAATTTTGATGCCTTCAGATCTAACTTTAGCCACTAGCATTTGAAAATCTTGAACTTGCTTCACTACTGATTTTCCATCTATCATTTGATAGCGGAAAAAATGGCTTGCAGCAAATTTTTTAGCACCTGCCTCTTTAGTGTCATATTTATTCTGTAAGGCTTTCCAAATTTTCTTGGCAGTGGTGTAAGTAGTATCATAATAATCATAAAATTGATCCGAAAGACAATTCAAAACATAATACCAACATTTATACTCATCTGTGTTGTATTTCTCGATTTTTTCAAGATGAGCGACATACTCCTCATTGGTCATCTCTTCAGTGGGGACTTTGTTCAAATTTTTCTTGGTTAGGATATAGGCCACCTTAAGGAGACTGAGGTAAAAAAACAGCTTGCCTTTCCATCCCTTGAAATAGGCTCCTTTAAATCGGAAGGGCTTGTTGAGATCGCCGGTATTCTCGTTGGGCTTCTTCAATATTGGTGTAGATACCCCATTTTTGACCGTCCTCAAGACTTGGACGTCACCGTTTGAACACTCGGTGGTCATCCATGTTCGTGTTCGTCTTGAGTTCCTGGAGGCCTCGGCCATGCGCCTTGCCTTAGGATCTCTCGACTCGACTGTTTTGTGTTTGGTTTTGCACCAAACACTTGTGTTTTGCTTTCGAGGGGCAGGGAATGGCTTGTTGGCCATCCCCACACATCACCGGCCATGGCTTGAGGCCACCGGCCATTGTTTTGTTGCCATCGGCCAAATATTTGGCCGGCCGGCACTCTTTGTGGTCGGCCGACCATTTTTTTGGCCAATTTGTCATTTTTGGCTGGCCGACCACTGTGCATCTGCTTTTGCAGATATTTTTATGCCAGCTGTGCTAGCTGGCATACACTTTGCCCTCCCTCCATACATGTGTATGGAGGGATTTCACTCTTGCTTAGCTTGTTTTGTAAGCTTTGCAAGAGTGATCCTCTATAAAGGGAGGGCCTCTCCTCCCTTCCCCAGGGTTCTAAAAAAGTTCAAGAGAGGTCTGAGATTAGGGTTTGAGTCTTGTGTCTATTCTATCTCTATATCTCCATCTCTTTGGTGTTTAAGGTGTTTTGTTCATAGTTTTACACACAAACACCTAGTGTTACACTTTCCTTTAGCTACTGAGGTACTAAGGAGTGATTTTCAGAGTTTTGAGCTGGTTTTGAGCTAAGGAAAGCAGCTGGAGTGTTGTTCTTGAAGGGGTCTACAAGGGTAAGAACTTTACCTTTAAATACCCCATTTTTGCATAGCCCTTTAGCCTACCTTGCATCTGTTTTTGAGCTTAGTGTATAACATATAAAAGTCTTGTTTTTACTTGCTTAAAATAGTTGTTTCAGGTTGTTTTGGTGTTTGGGGTTGTTTGACCCCTCTTAGGCCTTGTTTGGCCCCATTTTTGTGCTATTTTGGTGAGCTTCAAGACCACCTTGTTTGGGCCTCCTCACCACTGAAATCTTGAGGGATTTCAGTGGTGGGGATGGTGCTTTAAGAGCATCTCCAATGGTAGTAGGCATTTTACCTATCTAAACATTACTATAAAATATATATTTTATTTTGCCTATCAACTGTTTTATGTTTCTACTCCAACCGTGTTCTTTATTTTAGCTATTCATCCAAATACTATTAACTTTATACAATGCCGCGTCATCAACAAAAATGGAGGGAAATAATCCTAATGATTAAATACATTTTGCCTAACCTTGAAGGCTAGCTACATGTAGCTAGTAAATGTGAGCTGAGCCAAAATGCCTAATCATATGCCTAGTGCATTGGAGTTGAAAAAAGTGAGTCACATTAGGCATTTTGACTAACAAGCATTATATGCCTAGTGGGTTGGAGATGCTCCCCTCTCCTTGTTGCCTTCAATGTTGGCCATTTTAGCCTCATGTGTGAGCATCTTGTTTAAGTGCATGTTGGCCATGTCTTAAGTGTTATTTGTACTTATTTTGCCATGATATAGCACCGTTTTTAATTGGTTTAGACACACCATGCTTGCTTTGCATACTTGTCTTGTAACGCAATGAATTGCCTTAACATGTGTCTAGCATTTAGACTACCATGCTCACTTGTTTTGGCCTAGCTTTGTGAAGCTTTTATGCATGTTTTGGTGTGCTTGAGGTCTGTTTTTGGTTGCTTGGGTCATCTATGTTTTGCTTTGTATAGCTACCATGTAATCCCCCTTGTGAGCCTTGAGTGTTGACCCCTCTAGCATGCTTTACTTGCTTTGTTTCAGTGGTTTGGAACCACTTACCATGTCATTTCAGTCCTTGTGGCATGCCCACATGCTTGCATTTGATGCTCCTTTAAGGCCTTAAAGAGTTTGTGTTTCATGCTCCATGAATGTGTCATTGCGTATGCCATCATGTCTAGGCCTCTAGGATGCCATGTCAATGTGTTTTTGGCTTTGTTTTAACATGCTAAAACTCTGATTTTGATTGTTCAACTCATGTCATATTTGGTTTTGCTAAGTGTAGTTTAATACTTCTTTGGCTTGCCTTGAGTTTTGGACATTGTTGCATGCTTGGCTTGTCTTGTTTACTTGGTTTGGCACCTTTATAACATGATTTTCAGAGCTTAGTATGCATGCTATATGTCCATGTTTGTTCCTTTTAAGTGTGCTTAAAAGTCCCCTCTTTATGCTTAAGTGTTGGTCCATTCGTGTGCATGTTTGCATGTGCATTCGTACCTCATTTCCATAGCATTTGACCACTGTTTTGGGCTTGTTCGAGAGCTGCCTAGACTAGTTTAAGACCATCCTTTGCATATTGTTGCATGCTCGTCTTGTGTGTTGTTCCATACTTGACCTATCGCATGTTATGGCATGCTTGAAACACTTTGCATTTGGCATGCATTTCCTTGGTCAAGTTGCTTAACATGTTATATGTCTTGCATACTTGCATGTTTTAATTGCATCTTGTATGCTTGTCATTAGCATAGTTGTTCCATGCCTTGCATGCTTGTTTGCTTAGGTCGAGTGCCTAGTGCACATTGCTTGCTTGCATGCTCATGTTGCATACTTAGCTAACATGCCTAGGTTGCATTGCATCTTGCACGCATGCCTTGCCTCTTGAATCACCATGATTGAGGTTGGATCTTTATGTGTTTGTTCGGTTTGCATTACATTTGAAATCAAAATGCACAACTTAGCCTCTTTGGCCATCACGCATTGGAATGCGCGATTGGTGGTCCGAGGGCCGAGTACCAAACTCCTTTGAGTCATGAATATGATAAGGAGTGTAGTTGGTGCAAACATTGCTTGAAATGCATTGCCATGCCATGTTTTGCCCTCTGCTGCTGTCAAAACAGGTTTCTGCAGGCATACATGGTCGACCGACCACCTCTACTGCCGACCGGCCAAACATTTTTGGCCGAGAGCTATAAAAATGGTCGATGACCACTCCTTTATGGCCGGTGACCATTCCTCATGGCCGGTGACCACTCCCTTGGGACTTTTGCAGTCTTCAGAGGAGGAAAATAGTGAAAATAGAGGCAACTTGTGCATGGTAGTGAATTTCCGAGCGAAACCGAGCGCGCATGCATTGGATCCTCTTCCCGAGGCTGTTTATCGCTTTATTAGCTTAGTTAATTTGCTTAACTAGTTAAGTGTTGTATAATTTAATTAATCAGCTTGTAGATTAATTAAATTGTATTATTCTTTTGGTCCCTCCGAGCGAGGGCGAATTTGTAATAAGTGTGGGTGCGTGTGTGCATGTCTTCCAATCCCCACTTCTTTCTCCCTTTAACTTACCTGCTTTTGATGGTTAGTATTAGGGCATATTTAATTTAGCATCCTTATGCTATGCATGCGTGCATCCATTCATTTGTATTGCATGCACCGGGCTCGGCGCATCATCCTAACTGCATAGTATTTCAAATCTAACTTGAATACGTGTTATTTGTTGCATTCCACATTCCATACTAGGATTAGATGAGCCTATTCTAGTTGTATTTTGTATGCGATGCATTAGCCACTTAACATGGACTTGGATCATACATTGATTGCTGACAAATTCTTTGTTTTGGCTCAGAGTACTCAGTAAGCTTTTTATGCTTTAGCATCTCGCATGAGTGTGAATGTTAACATAACAGCATGCTTACCATGTGGCTATATGCTTATGTGATATAAACTGCCTGAATGCCTGTGGGTGAAGGTTGGATTGTTTGAGTTGGAACAACTCATTGAAATCCGTGTTTTAGCCTACTCGCGAGTAGCAAATTTCAAACCATTTTCCAAACGAACGGATATGCGATGCTTTGTTCCAAATTAGGCGATCTAGTCTATACTTTTGTGTTGTGCGCATCACATAGTAAGATTAGCTAATTAATCGGAATAAGAACACATAACATTTTCAAAACTAGATATCATGGTTAGTAGAGGCCGATCTTTGATCGGGCGAGAGGGGGTGCTCATAGCTGACCTTCCCCAATCGTACCCAAGTTCCCGAGCCGAGGCAACTTTGGTGATGACGGACACGTGGCCTTAGGCAAACGAGTCAGGGTTTTCTAAATTCCCCCATAAAAAATATTTAGGTGGCGACTCTATATCTGGCAAAACAGTCCAAAACGATTTGCCGGATTTGGAGTTTTTGGTGATTTATCAATCTCGCATTGCACTTTGCGAGATCAAATTAAGAACCGTGACTAATCGAGTCCGAACTGTAGCATGAGGCCCACGAGGGCGCATTTACAGTTTCTGGCGACTCCGTTGGGGAGTTTAGAGAGCTTGACTCGAATTCATGATATCCTGTTTTGATTTCACTTATGTGTCTCTTTGCATTGCATTTGCATTGGTGCGCCTAGGACACTGTGTTTGCCGTCTGCCATTCCTGAATGGTTTGCCGGAGGCTCGCTTTGAGAAGCGTGCCATAAGGCTGACCGGTTACGGGCTCTGCCACGATGGGAACACAAACCCCGGTTGTCACCAGGGCACCCTTTTTGACCATTCGACCTAGTGCATATTGGAATCCGTAGTGACTATTCCAAACTAGGACAGGTTGCTTACCCGATTATAGGTTGTTTGAAACCGCTGTGTGCGTAGTGAAACCCTAGCTCCTGACGAAATAGGATAAGGGAAACCCTACCCCAAAATAGGGGTGTTTTGGCTCTTGCTTGCTTGTTATGTGTTTTTCGAGTTGACCTCTACAGGGAATGCATATATCAGTTTGCAAGTCTGAGTATCAGGTCTGAGGGCATCAGTACCAGAATTTGAGAATCAGTTATATCTGCGGGTATCAGATTCAGTTTTTGGGGGCAGTGATTATGGGGAACAGTGATCAGTAGTAGAGTACAGTTATTCAGTTATGCTCGTGTATGTTCTGATTGGGTCGAAATGCTGCGTGTTTTCTCTTTCAGTTCAGAGAGTTAGTACAGAATAGCCAGTGTTCTTCTTTGCTGAGGCAAGACAGAGATCTGATCCGTCAGTCACCGTTCAGTACAGCGGACTTATGATGACGCAAAGCTTAGAGGAAATAGTGGTTATGGCAGCCGCATTGGATCAAGGAAACATCTTGCGGGATGAGACCAATGTCGATGTACCGCATCCGCCCAGGTCGCCTGCCGCGCGCCCGGTCTGGGCGCCCCAGTTGTGTCAAGCTCGCGAGCCCACCATGTTCGAATTAATGGGAATGATCGGTGATCTTCAGTGATCTGTGGTTGATCTCGCCTACGGAATGTCGGCTTCGCCACCAACCACATCCTACGCCGGGAATTTTGTACCGCAGGAGCCCCCGCTATTGGGGCGAATTGTGATCGAGCTTAGTCAACCTGAAGTTGTCTCAAACTATGGCCATGACATGGCAACAACAACCGGGTTTCGCTCTGATGGAGCAACCCAAACCCTCGATCGAGCTGAGGCTAGAGGTAAGAACAAAGTGGGAACAGATGCTGATCCCGTGGAACAGATGCTGTGGGCAGTCGAGGCTTTGAAAGCAGGGGGATTGAGTAAACAGCAAATATTCACAGTCGTGGCTAAGACTGTGGACGATGCTTTCCCCACTCCAACCGAGGGGAGTCCCAGTCAGACAGAAAATCGGGATAGGCCCCGTCATGCCAGAACAGTTCCCTTCAATCCCAACTCTGCACCGGGGAAGGATCAGAAAGTCAAGGCGGCACCTGCCGATCCTTTTGCCAGTGCGTCCGGCAAAAGTCAGCAAACTTCGAAGTATCTGCCCCGAGGGCGCAGAGTCTTCCATGCCCTTTACATGCCTTTGTCTAGGGCGCTCCAGATCCTTGCCGAAAGGGGGCACCTTAAACCCCTCGAGCCTCGGCCTCTCCCGAAGAATCTCCATCCCTCATATGATGCTACCTTGTACTGCGCGTACCACCAGCAAATCGGTCATTGCACCGACAACTGTTTCCGTCTTCGCCATGAAGTACAGGATTTGATCGACAATGAGGTCATCCTCCCGCCTACCTCAGCGAAGTCTGTCACTGCTGAGTTGTTAGATTTCGACGATACTGCGAGTATGTGATTAGAAGTTGGACCACCTGCGGGCGGCGCTCAGTGTATTTCAGATGTGGCGTCTGGCATGCATCATTTTGAGCATTTGCGAATGCTGTTTTTTGTAATTTCTGGCTTGGGTGTTGAGCCAGTTCTTTGATTTTGTTTTGAGTCTGTCTTACTGTCTCGAGTCAGTCTTTTTTAAGGGTCTGTCTTGTTGTAGGGAGTCAGTCCCATTGTATAGAAATCAGGTGATTCCAGGGTTGTTGCCTCGGATATCATTGTTTTGTTTTGTGATTATCCTTTTGTTTTCTTTTGAGTCTGTCTCTGCTGTGGAGCCAATTGCAACCGGAAGTCTTGAATGAAACAGCTGTGGCTATCATGTTTCTGTGCTTATTGCTACTTTGAGTTAGTTGTGCCAGCAAGTTTATGGAATGGCGGAGCATCTCACTTACCCTTCTGTACCTTGAAATCATTGCATTGACCTAAGTTTTTTTAAAACTTTTTGAACACTGCGGTGAAAACGAAGAGGAAGGAATTCCTCGGGTTTTGCAAAATTTGACTAATTGAGAGAAAGAGAGGCGTGCTAAGCCCTTAATGAATGAAATCATGTTTGTTAACATGAGTACTGAGAAGGACCCTGGCTTGATCCAGATTGGTTCCACACTATCTTCAGCGCAAGCGATTTGTCGCTTTCTTAAAAACTTTCAAAAACAAAATGTTTTGCGCAGTCCTGCGGAGACCTGTGTGGAATTGCTCTTGAGATTGTGCAGCTTAGGATCGCTCTCAGCCTCAAGATTCAATCCCTTTGCTCTCAAAGCCTTGACCTTGAGTTCAGAATGATCAACAGTCAACCGCAATGTAAGGCCTGTGTGGCCAGATTTGAAGCAGCCCTCGAACAAGAGACACCAAAGTCAGATCAAGAAGATCAGATGTTGCCAAAAGAAGCTTGCAAAGCTAAATCAGAAGCACCCCTCAAACTAGGGGCAAAAATGTCCGATGTGCTCGAAGAGCCGAAGATGGATCTTTCTGCAAATCAATACAACAGTCATTCTCCTGGATTCAGATGACTTCAGGATCTCAAAAAAACCATTTGGCATGGACACAGCTACACTTTTACCCTTGAGAGGCTTGCTGGGCCGAAAACCCGGAAGGGCAACCCAGGCAAAAGTTAGAGCAAGAAAAAAAGCAAAAAAGAAAAGAAAAAAAAAGAGAGAAGAAGAAAAAAAGAAAAATACAAAAAAGAGGAAAATGCAAAAAAGAAAAGATAAAAAAAAGAAGAAGAAAAGAAAAGAAAAAAGAAAAGAAAAACATAGCTCGCGAGGTCGAAAACCCAGAAGGGCGACCTTGGCAAAAGTTAGAGCGTGGTGAGGGTTAATACACGAGTGTACCTTAACACCAGAACTACGTAATGCTTGATTCCCATGTTTGGGATACGTAGGCAACTTCATCCTGAAGTCCAGCCCCAACGCTTTCAAAGCGACTGTGTCCATATATTGGTTTTGACCATTTTCGTCTTCTCTGTATCCGAGAGTTCGGTTGTGATCAACACTAAGGAGGACTGTTTACAATATGCTGCGGCGCTATCCAGACAAGGGGCAACATTCCGTTGCCATGTGTCACCATTCAAACCAGGGGCAACTTTCCGTTGCCGTGCAGTGCCATCCAGACAAGAGGCAATTTTCCATTGCCTCCGATCCGAGGTTGTGCATCTCGAGAGTAAGTTCTGCGCGCGTTGAGCATTGAGCGTTTGCAAAAATAGTTTTTGAGAATTTTTACTGAGGTTGACCATTTTCTCGAAAATTATTTCATTTTCCAAAACTGGACCATTTTCTTGGACCCAAAAAAGGAAAATTTTCAGTGCTCATAGCTTGACTTGCATGATTTCAAATCAAAAATTGAACAAGCATGTTAATCTGACTCTCATTTTGGTTAAAATTGTTTTAGTAGAAAATCAAAACAAAAAATGGTCAAAATGATGAACTAGGACACAGTTGAGTCAGGCTTCCCGCCTTTTCCCCCATCGTCAACATACTTTCCAGAAGGGCACTTTACCTGTCAACAAGGGCACAACTGGAGTTGTCTGTAAAGGGCTGAAAGCTGTCAACATCCTCCAAGCAACGAGGTAACAAGACGAGTGCGAAGCACAAAATTGGAGTGGATCAAGACATTCCACTCCCTCATCCAGGGCATCGACTAAATGTCACCAGAAGAAATAGTCGTGAGCAAACAGTGTTGGGCATGAACCCACCACCTTCAATTTATCCATCAACCATCCAGGGGAGGGATATAAAATGAGAGATTAAAGAATAGAGAGATGTAAGTTGAGAGAAAAGTGAGCAAAAGGGTTTTGAGTGAAAAACCGAGCCTGAGGGCCGAGTGATGTGAGAATCACAAATAAGAAAGGGTGGGAATAATACCCGAAGAAACTGGCTCCTTGTGATCTGAGGTCTCTCGTCTTTATGACACGCCTGTGTGTTGTGTCTGTTGTTTTGTCTCGATTTTTATTTGGAGTCATTCCGAGCGTGTCTCATCATGTTTAGGTTGTTTACCTTTTGTTTTTCGTTATTGAGTCTTTTTCACTATGTTCAGTCGTAGGCTCAATACCCGGTTGAAAACCCTTTTCTCAAATCGTTTTGTGCTCAGAGTGCGGTACTATTCTCCACATTTATGCGAAGCATGATTTGGTTCTTTCATAAAACTGCAGGGTCCACCCCCGATAAAGTGTGAATAAAAAAACTGGACCTATCTGAAGCTTTTGGGTTTCGGATTGCGAAGTAAGAAATTTTGGAGCATCTGAGTGTGCTTCAATTTCTACAAGTTCAGAATAAACCGTGTATTCAGAATGAGCAATATGCTGTTGTGGGCCATGAGTTCAGAATGAGCAGTGTTCAGAATCAGTTGTGAGCTATGTGGGCTGTATGCAGACTAAACCGAGTACTGTGTTACGAGTCGAGTGTTCAGAATGAGCAGTTTTGTTGTGAGTTGTTTTGCTGTTGGCCGGTTCATTATCTGATTATTACAATACAAGTGTTTGATTTTCAGACAGAAGATCAATCTCATTTACACTGAGGTGTAATATGATGCAATGCGATGCGAAGTATGAAATGTACAAATGTAACACTTTTCATTTCATCATTTTTCAAGTACAAAGTCTTAGAGAAAACAAAAACCTACCTGCGGCAGTACAAGGTACTCAAGCTACCAACAAAAAGAAAAGCAAAACAAAAAGAAGAAAAGCAGCAAAAATCTAGATCAGCCTCAGTGGTCTCAGGCCTACGGGTCTGTCCTTGTCCTCTTCCTGGACGAAGGTCCAGGAGCATCATCATCAGCACCGTCATCTGAGCCCGAGTCATCTCCGGTCTCCTCCTCAGACGACTCTGCCTCTGTCTCCGCCTCGGACTCGTCATCAGCAGGAACCGGTGCCCATGAGCTACTCCCTACATGAGTGTGCCCCGCTTTGGTGCGAGGATATACTCTGCCATCTCGGACAGGAATAGAAGGCCCAGCTGGAGCACCTCCTGCAGTAGGAATCTGGAATGGAGGCTGAAAAGCACAAATGGTAAACGCATCAGTATGATACGCAAAGCAGGGTATGAATGCCAAATACAGTGTGTGAGTACAGTGTATAACTGTTGTGAGCAATGTATCAGTACAGAATACAGTGAGTGAGTATAGTGTATGACTGTTGTGAGCAATGTATCAGTACAGAATGCAGTGTATGAGTACTGTGTATGAATGCTGTGAACAGTGTATCAGTACAGAATGCAGTGTATGAGTACAGTGTATGAATGCTGTGAACAGTGTGTCGGTACAGAATGCAGTGACTAAGTGCAGTGTATGAATGCCGTGAGTAATGCTGTGAACAGTCTGTGGGCTACAGTGTATCAGATGCCGTGAGGGTCGTGTATCGAGTGTGGTGTTGACAGTGCGATGCGTCGGATTATGTCAAACAGTTTATGTATGGTTTGAGACTGTAGTCAGAAGAACATACCGGAATACTGTAAATGGCCAGCAGGTCGAGGCTCCGCTGGAGCATCCCCATCACAGAGGCGGTCAGCTCCAGGGACTGACGAGTGTACTCGGAGGAAGCCTGCAAAAGTGTTAGAAGCATCAGTATTCTGCGAAATATCAAATGAAATGGAATGACAATGCAAGATGCAAAATGCAATAGTACATACCGGGGGCAAGTCGTAGAACCCGACTAACTCGTGATCAGCCGGAGGGGGAGCGAAGGGGATCTGATAGGTCTCCCCACCCTGCCCTCGGCATGTCATCATCGTGGGCAGTGCTGGCCAACTAGCCCCCCGTCCTCTCCGGGCCCCACTCCTACTGCGGACCCGAGCCATCCTCGATGCTCCTGCCCTCGCTCCTGCCCTAGCCGCCGGCGCCGCTGGCCTCTCTCTCTCTCAGCTCGACGGCCACTGCTCAAAGGCCGCATGATGTAGGTCTGGACGTACTCTGTGTAGTCGCCCTCGCCCCTGAAGCCCTCAGTATCCTAGCCGATCATGTAATCGGTCATTTGCTCAAGGGTGAACCTCTCGGGGTCCCTCATATGGATAGGGGGCGGACCTGGAACTATCTGCTCTGGTAAACCCAGGATCTGGCGCAGTAAGTGCTCACTCAGGTACCAAGCCCGACAGACCAGGCCCTCCAGCAAGATCCTGAATCGGGCAGTCTCCTCAGCACCGGCAAACCGCTCCCGAACCGTAGCTGGCAATGGAGCCTAGGGCTGCCAAGTGATCTGAAAATGATATGCAGTCAAATATTTACTGTTATTGAAAATACAGTGCAAAGCAAAGCTTGAAATAAACTCTAAAGCTGAAAATACCTCTGCGGCGGTAATGGTATCGAAAGTAGCGGCGGAAGAATATGAACGTCTCCCGGGGTCTCCGCACGCATCTCACATCGAAGCGTCGAGAGAATGGAACGCCGAGGGGAGTCTCCTCGTCGGGCACTGCGCAAGCCTCGAGAAGTAGGCGTAGACCCACAACTGCAGAGCAAATATCAGTATGCTTATCAGATAATGCAGAATGCAGAATGAAGCAGAAATCACAGAACCGTGTATCGTGCAGTGTATTGTGCAGAGTGTACAGTGTGTGCAGTGTACAGTCAATGTAAAGCAGATTATATGTGTGCCGTGTGTGCAGTATACAGTCAGCGTGAAGCAAACCGCAGTGTGTGCAGTGTACAGAGTACAGATAATGTAAAGCAGAAATGTAAAACAGAAAAGAAGATGTACCTCCCAAGTAGCCCCCGAGCAACTGTCCGCTGCAACGGGAGGATGAGCTCATGTATCCATAGAGTGTGGGCAAGGCTTCCCCACCCAGTCGTAGCGCAGGATCCGTGTGACATCCACCAAAGCGCTCAGCAAACAGAGGGGCACGGTGTTCGCCCGGTCGGCGAAGATGGTCGTCCCCAGCAAGAACATGAGGAAGCCGCGTGCGTACTGCTCTACCTCCTCCTGAGCCATCGGTGCCTCCTCAGCTAAAGCTGGCTGATCCTAAAGTGGTCCTCGAACCACGAGTATTTGACGAAGCCCGGACGAGCAGAGGCGGCAGCTCGCCGAGAAAATATATCTGAGCAGCCTCCCACTCATCCATGTCTGTGTCAAAGGGGATCGGATCACCCCCTACCCCGATGACGATGAGCATCGAGAAGTCATAGGGAGTCATCGTCATGTCTCCCATGGCAGAGAAGTGGAAGGAGTCGGTGGTGTCCCACCACCTCTCCACCAGAGCGGCAAGAAGAGGCCTGCTCGCGGTAAGGCGTGAGAGTCCCCTGCAGAAGGCGCCGAAGCCGGCCTGATCGACAATGTGACGGACTGCGTCCGGTAGCTCCATGTACCATCCGCGGGCAGCAACATTCCCATACCCCCGGAAGGCATGGGAATCCCCCTGTATTCAAAAGCAAACAGTTGCGAAGCAATATTCAAAATACAGTTTTGAAGAACATTCAGAATTAATAGCGTGTGTGCACGTGTTCAAATTCAAATAGACAACGGGTGCCGGTGTGCTAGCAGAGAACTACAGCATATGATGTGTCAGTGTGTTTGAGTGGTTCAGTACAGATATAGCGTGTGTGCACGTGTTCAGATTCAAACATACATTGGGTGCCGGTGTGCTCGCAGTGAACTACAATGTATGATGTATCAGGGTGTTTGAGTGGTTCAGGACAAATACAGTGTGTATGCGCATGTTCCAATTCAAACAGATACCGAATGTAGGTGTGTTCACAGTCAACTACAGCATATGGGGTATCGGTGTATCCGGATCAAACAGTTAAAGGCAGAGTCGACTATTGCAGTTAAGTGTTCTACTTTGCAGGAAATGAAACGGGGAAGAGTATACCTCGGAAGCGCCGTATGAAAGGTGCGTCTCTGGCTCGCGCAGAAGCAGCTCTGGTGGCACCCTCCTGTCAAAACTCCTGAACTGGCGAAGTCCGTCAGGAGGCAGCTCGTGAATCGCCGGCCTGTAGGTCGCCGGATCGAATGGACGGACACTGAGAGGCAAGAGCTCGGCCTCGGGGCCCATCTCCTGCTCCGGAGGAGTCCTGCCTCATGGAATATCGTCCGCCATCTCGAGAATGGTGCGAAAATGGCCGGAAGAGTGAAAACCGGGGGAGAATGTGAAAAGTCAACCGAAAAGTCAACCTCGGGAGGGTGAAAAATGGCCGGAAAGGTCGAGGTGCGGAAAAGGCACAGAGATCGAGGAAACTCGAGGGAAACAAACCCCGAGTGATGGAAATCGAGAAAAAAGACACCGAAACAAAGATTTGTTCGGTTCAAACGTTCGAAACGCGAAGGTATTCGCGAATCAAACAACGAAACAGGCTCTAAAACCGAGAGAAACGATGAACAGAAGGTTGAAAATGACCTAGAGGAAGAGGGAAGAGATTTCGAGCAAGGAGGAAGTGAAGAAATAGGGCTAGAGGCCCTATTTTAAAAGACCCGTGCTGAAATGTCCAAACTGCCCCGATTCAGGCAGATTTGGCCGGTCGGCCAAATTGTTGGCTGGTGGATGGCCGGTGACCTCCCCCCATGGCCGGTGAACCTCCTATACCTTTGTTTGGGTCTTTGATATGGTTTGGGGCCTTCATTGCTCAAGATAGTGCCTCTATTGCTCAAAACAGTGCAAGAAAATGCATTTCCGAAGCTTAACCGGTCTCTGTGCCGTGTCTTCTGTGCGTAGCACTCGAATACGTGCGAGGTGTATCCTTTTTGTATCCTTTTTGTCTCTTGAGAGATTCGAAAGTTGCCCCACATGCATACGTTACAACGTTTTGTCGTGAAACGCGCGTTGGTTATACGTCATTTCACTCGCATCGTTATGCACACATCTCGCATTGTCATGCGCATGTCATACTTGCATTAGTATGCACATTCTTTAGGTCGCATCATCATGCGCACCTCACATGCATTGTCATGCATATCAAGCGACGCGCGTTATCGCGCATTCGAGTTCACATGCATTGTCATGCATTCCAAGCGACATGCGTTGTCGCGCATTTAAGATCACATGCATTGTCATGCATTTCGAAAGACATGCGTTGTCACGCGTTCAACCTCATGTGCATTGTCATGTATCATTTGCACTTTGCATGCATTTCCGGAAAAAAAAAAAAACATACATCATTCGCACTTTGCATGCATTTAAAAAAAAAAAAAAAAAAAAAAAAAAACACATACATCATGCACTTTTCATGCATTTCAAAAAAAAAAAAATGCATTGTCATGCATTTTTCTTCCTTTTGCATTGTCATGCATTTCAAAAAAACAAAAACAACAAAAACAACATGCATATGTTATGCATTCCATTGTACATATATTGCATATGTCATGCATACATTGTAAATAGTGCATATGTCATGCGTCACTGTAAATATGGCATTTACATATATTCATTGTACATAGCATTGTACATAGTATCCATTGCACATTGTATATATATTGCATTGTAGCTTGCATACATTCACTGCATCACCTCCATCTACGACTTGCGCCTTTCCATGTTGAGCTTGGTCTGGTATGTGCCCACACTTTTCGCGTCGAAACACGGTTATGATATTATGTGTACGCACCTAGTGTTGAGGGTGACAGCACCGTTTCCGTGTTAAACGTGGCTTGTATGTGTCCATGCCTTTCCTAGGCAAAATGTGTGTTGGCCGCATGCCTTTTCCACTACATCCATTGCATTCTCCCCAGCAGATCGCATTGTACATATCCATTGCACATTGTATATATTGCATTGTAGCTTGCATGCATTCACTGCATCACCTCCATCTACGACTTGTGCCTTTCCATGTTGAGCTTGGTTTGGTATGTGCCCGTACTTTTCGCGTCGAAACACGGTTATGATATTATGTGTACGCACCTAGTGTTGAGGGTGACAGCACCGTTTCCGTGTTAAACGTGGCTTGTATGTGTCCATGCCCTTTCTTAGGCAAGACACGGTTCGACCACAGGCCTTATCCACTACATTCATTGCATTTTAGCTTGTAAATATTGCATTGTGCATAGCTTGCATTGTCATGCATCTTTCCTTACATGCATTGTGGTGCATTCTTCCTTACTTTGCATATGTCATGCATTCATTGTAAATAATGCATATGCCATGCATTCATTGTATATAGCTTGCATTGCCATGCATGCATTGTATTGTACATAGTTTAGTATTGCATGCATTTGCATCACATCCATCTACGGCTTGCGCCTTTCCTTGTTGAGCTTGGTCTGGTATGTGCCCATACTTTTCGCGTTGAAGCACAGTTATGATATTATGTGTACGCACCTAGTGTTGTGGGTGACGGCACTGTTTCTGTGTTAAACGTGGCTTGTATGTGTCCATGCCTTTCCTAGGCAAGATACGGTTTGGCTGCATGCCTTATCCATTGTATATACTGCATTGTAGTGTAGTTCGATTGCATCCAGCATTTAGGATCATGGGCTTTTCTGAGCAGAGCATGCCTCACTTATGTCATTCCACCCAATTACTTGTTCTTGTGTTCCGTCTACATCACTCATAGTTCAACATGTGTATGCGCCTATTCCACTGATGGTATTGTGGTTTGAGGGTTGCGGCACCTTTTCTATGGTAGACGGACTTTGCATCTCCATCATCTTTATGACATTTGTGTGGTTTTTGAACCGCTCATAATTTGATCATGATTCAATTGCATTGCATATCATTTGCATTGTTTATACGTAGATTTGTAAATGTTGCATATCATTTTGCATCCATTCCGCATTGTTCTGCGTTGTCACACATAGGTTGCATTGTCATGCACTCCTACACTTGCGTTGTCACGCAGCTTTCGATTGCATCGTTATGCATGTTGCTAACAATATTGTACTTGTTGAGTTTTCTTTCTCTTTCAGGCACGATATTGTATGTACGGTTCATTTGAAGCTGGTGCAACCAGACGAGCCGCACAGGTATTGTATTCTCCGAGTGAGACGTATCGAGAATTGAATAATTCTCTTGCACCCTCTCTGCATTGTAGTGTAGTTTGGTTTGTGCTAGCTTAAAACTGTTGCATTGTTATGCTTCGTTACAGCTTTCTTTGCATGATCATAAGTTATGTTCGGCTTCTTGCATTGTCAGTTGCATTTTGCCCCCACCTTCGGGCGCATATCTTTATTTGTCTTGCATGCTTTGTCTAAGTCTTCGGCCTTGTCAAAAATGGGTCGTCTCTGGGCTTTGACACTCACTCCCGTCATTGTTATGACTTTCGAGTTCTGTCAAAGAGGGGCAACTGTAGACACCCCATTTTTGACCGTCCTCAAGACTTGGACGTCACCGTTTGAACACTCGGTGATCATCCATGTTTGTGTTCGTCTTGAGTTCCCGGAGGTCTCGGCCATGCGCCTTGCCTTAGGATCTCTCGACTCGATTGTTTTGTGTTTGGTTTTGCACCAAACACTTGTGTTTTGCTTTTGAGGGGCAGGGAATGGCTTGTTGGCCATCCCCACACCTCACCGGCCATGGCTTGAGGCCACCGGCCATTGTTTTGTTGCCATCGGCCAAATGTTTGGCCGGCCGGCACTCTTTGTGGCCGGCTGACCATTGTTTTGGTCAATTTGGCATTTTTGGCTGGCCGATCACTGTGCATCTGCTTTTGCAGATATTTTTATGCCAGCTGTGCTAGCTGGCATACACTTTGCCCCCCTCCATACACGTGTATGGAGGGATTTCACTCTTGCTTAGCTTGTTTTTAAGCTTTGCAAGAGTGATCCTCTATAAAGGGAGGGCCTCTCCTCCCTCTCCAGGGTTCCAAAAAGTTCAAGAGAGGTCTGAGATTAGGGTTTGAGTCTTGTGTCTATTCTATCTCTATATCTCCTCTCTTTGGTGTTTAAGGTGTTTTGTTCATAGTTTTACACACAAACACCTAGTGTTACACTTTCCTTTAGCTACTGAGGTACTAAGGAGTGATTTTCAGAGTTTTGAGCTGGTTTTGAGCTAAGGAAAGCAGCTGGAGTGCTATTCTTGAAGGGGTCTACAAGGGTAAGAACTTTACCTTTAAATACCCCATTTTTGATAGCCCTTTTTCCTACATTGCATCTGTTTTTGAGCTTAGTGTATAACATATAAAAGTCTTGTTTTTACTTTCTTAAAATAGTTGTTTAAGGTTGTTTTGGTGTTTGGGGTTGTTTGACCCCTCTTAGGCCTTGTTTGGCCCCATTTTTGTGCTATTTTGGTGAGCTCCGGGACCACCTTGTTTGGGCCTCCTCACCACTGAAATCTTGAGGGATTTCAGTGGTGGGGATGGTGCTTTAAGGTCCTAAGAAGGAGAGGGCCATCCCCTCTCCTTGTTGCCTTCAATGTTGGCCATTTTAGCCTCATGTGTGAGCATCTTGTTTAAGTGCATGTTGGCCATGTCTTAAGTGTTATTTGTGCTTATTTTGCCATGATATAGCACTGTTTTTAATTGGTTTAGACACACCATGCTTGCTTTGCATACTTGTCTTGTAATGCCATGAATTGCCTTAACATGTGTCTAGCATTTAGACTACCATGCTCACTTGTTTTGGCCTAGCTTTGTGAAGCTTTTATGCATGTTTTAGTGTGCTTGAGGTCTGTTTTTGGTTGCTTGGGTCATCCATGTTTTGCTTTGTATAGCTACCATGTAATCCCCCTTGTGAGCCTTGAGTGTTGACCCCTCTAGCATGCTTTACTTGCTTTGTTTCAGTGGTTTGGAACCACTTACCATGTCATTTCAGTCCTTGTGGCATGCCCACATGCTTGCATTTGATGCTCCTTTAAGGCCTTAAAGAGTTTGTGTTTCATGCTCCATGAATGTGTCATTGCGTATGCCATCATGTCTAGGCCTCTAGGATGCCATGTAAATGTGTTTTTGGCTTTGTTTTAACATGCTAAAACTCTGATTGTTCAACTCATGTCATATTTGGTTTTGCTAAGTGTAGTTCAATACTTCTTTGGCTTGCCTTGAGTTTTGGACATTGTTGCATGCTTGGCTTGTCTTGTTTACTTGGTTTGGCACCTTTATAACATGATTTTCAGAGCTTAGTATGCATGCTATATGTCCATGTTTGTTCCTTTTAAGTGTGCTTAAAAGTCCCCTCTTTATGCTTAAGTGTTGGTCCATTCGTGTGCATGTTTGCATGTGCATTTGTACCTCATTTCCATAGCATTTGGCCACTGTTTTGGGCTTGTTCGAGAGCTGCCTAGACTAGTTTAAGACCATCCTTTGCATATTGTTGCATGCTCGTCTTGTGTGTTGTTGCATACTTGACCTATCGCATGTTATGGCATGCTTGAAACACTTTGCATTTGGCATGCATTTCCTTGGTCAAGTTGCTTAACATGTTATATGTCTTGCATACTTGCATGTTTTAATTGCATCTTGTATGCTTGTCATTAGCATAGTTGTTCCATGCCTTGCATGCTTGTTTGCTTAGGTCGAGTGCCTAGTGCACATTGCTTGCTTGCATGCTCATGTTGCATACTTAGCTAACATGCCTAGGTTGCATTGCATCTTGCACGCATGCCTTGCCTCTTGAATCACCATGATTGAGGTTGGATCTTTATGTGTTTGTTCGGTTTGCATTACATTTGAAATCAAAATGCACAACTTAGCCTCTTTGGCCATCACGCATTGGAATGCGCGATTGGTGGTCCGAGGCCGAGTACCAAACTCCTTTGAGTCATGAATATGATAAGGAGTGTGGTTGGTGCAAACATTGCTTGAAATGCATTGCCATGCCATGTTTTGCCCTCTGCTGCTGTCAAAACAGGTTTCTGCAGGCATACATGGTCGACCGACCACCTCTACTGCCGACCGACCAAACATTTTTGGCCGAGAGCTATAAAAATGGTCGATGACCACTCCCTTATGGCCGGTGACCATTCCTCATGGCCGGTGGCATCCCCTAGTATTCAGAGAGTGTACCTTGGGACTTTTGCAGTCTTCAGAGGAGGAAAATAGTGAAAACAGAGGCAACTTGTGCATGGTAGTGAATTTCCGAGCGAAACCGAGCGCGCATGCATTGGACCCTCTTCCCGAGGCTGTTTACCGCTTTATTAGCTTAGTTAATTTGCTTAACTAGTTAAGTGTTGTATAATTTAATTAATCAGCTTGTAGATTAATTAAATTGTATTATTCTTTTGGTCCCTCCGAGCGAGGGCGAATTTGTAATAAGTGTGGGTGCGTGTGTGCATGTCTTCCAATCCCCACTTCTTTCTCCCTTTTACTTACCTGCTTTTGATGGTTAGTATTAGGGCATATTTAATTTAGCATCCTTATGCTATGCATGCGTGCATCCATTCATTTGTATTGCATGCACCGGGCTCGGCGCATCATGCTAACTGCATAGTATTTCAAATCTAACTTGAATACGTGTTATTTGTTGCATTCCACATGCCATACTAGGATTAGCCGAGCCTATTCTAGTTGTATTTTGTATGCGATGCATTAGCCACTTAACATGGACTTGGATCATACATTGATTGCTGACAAATTCTTTGTTTTGGCTCGGAGTACTCGATAAGCTTTTTATGCTTTAGCATCTCGCATGAGTGTGAATGTTAACATAACAGCATGCTTACCATGTGGCTATATGCTTATGTGATATAAACTGCCTGAATGCCTGTGGGTGAAGGTTGGATTGTTTGAATTGGAACAACTCATTGAAATCCATGTTTTAGCCTACTCGCGAGTAGCAAATTTCAAACCATTTTCCAAACGAACAGATATGCAATGCTTTGTTCCAAATTAGGCGATCTAGTCTATGCTTTTGTGTTGTGCGCATCACATAGTAAGATTAGCTAATTAATCGGAATAAGAACACATAACGTTTTCAAAACTAGATATCATGGTTAGTAGAGGCCGATCTTTGATCGGGCGAGAGGGGGTGCTCATAGCTGACCTTCCCCAATCGTACCCAAGTTCCCGAGCCGAGGCAACTTAGGTGATGATGAACACGTGGCCTTAGGCAAACGAGTCAGGGTTTCCTAAATTCCCTCATAAAAAATATTTAGGTGGCGACTCTGTATCTGGCAAAGCAGTCCATGTTTGGCACTTCTTTAAAAAAATTTGTTTTCCAAAACGATTTGTCAGATTTGGGCTCTTTGGTGATTTATCAATCTCGCATTGCACTTTGCGAGATCAGATTAAGAACCGTGACTAATCAAGTCCGAACTGTAGCATGAGGCCCACGAGGGCGCATCTACAATTGGCTCCATGAATTTTACTATCTGAATTTCCTTAAAATTGTTGGTGATAATTACAAATAAAACACTAGAAAATACAAATAATAAAAATTACAATAACTATTAAAAGGGCAGAGGCGCGGGAAATTCGCTCTCTTTAAGGAGATTCAAGCTCTCTGCGGTTAAGCAAAGCCTCACACTGGTGCAGTAGAAAAAATCTTGACTTGTTCCCCCCAGGATACAACAGCCCAACTAAGTCGCATGGTTTACCAATACTGCACAATTGGTTGAACCCAAAGCTTTATCACATACACCATTTATTTATTTGCCTGATAATCTCACACAAAAATAATAAAACAACAAAACATTCTTCTATTTTCCAAGATAAGAGGTTAGCTCAATTTATAGGAGAGGAAACTTGGTGGGCAAGTTTCTTGGAGGAGAAGAAAACTTGGTGGAAAAGAAAAGAAAACTTGGAGGGAAAGAAAATTAGTTTGGCGAATAAGTTGCTTGGAGCCCAAGCAAACAATATAATCTATAACACATTATAATATTAAAATATTTGCTAACACACTATGATTAGAAGATTAATCAAATCTTTGTAATCTACTCCCATGTGAAAAGCCTTCTTCTAAAGGTAATGGTCCACCGATTTTGAAAGGGATCATTAGCTTATATATAGTAGTGTTGAAATCGGCTTCAAGATTGGTAGCTAAAGAGAAGAGCTTGGGTGAATATATGAAGGCTTTGTTGGCGATCTATGCATCATGTCAAAACTTAACCTTGGAGCCATCTCTGACTTTGAACCTTATATTCATTCTAAAGAGGTTCTAAGAAAAAATGAGTTTTGACCCAAGAGAGTGATGTCTTTCCATAACATTGAACATGTTTTGAAATTTTGGTGACTTTGGGAAACCATCAGTACAATTTACATTATTTTTGGAGCTAAAACTTTCTTCACAATGTGTTTCCTCAAATTTGGTAGTAATCTGTAGACACCCATTTTTGACCGACCTTAAGACTCAGACGTCATCGATTGAGCGCTCGGTGATAGTGCATGTTGTGCTGTTTGTTTCCTGGCCGAGTGCCTTGCCTCCGGGCCTCTGAACTCTTTGTGCTTTCTCGGTTTGCGGACCAAGCCTTGTTTTCCTTGCCTGAGGGAAGGAGAGGTCTTGTAAACCCCTTTTTGTGGTCGTAGACCACTTTTCGTGGTTGTAGGCCACTTTTCCCGTTTGGAGACTAGTTTCCGGTTTTCGGAGCTTTCGGCTGCGCGCCTTGTCTCGGGACCGCTTAACGTTTTCCGTTTGGCATGGTTTTTGAACCACACCTTGTTTCCTTGGCCTAAAGGGCCATTGTGGTTTGGGAGACCACTTTTGTGGTCGTAAAGCACTTTTGGTGCTGGTCAGCTAGTTTTCGAGGCTCCCGGCTACGTGCTTTGCCTCTCGAACTTTCGTCTTGCATCCGTTTTGGTTTATTTTTGGTACAAACCTTGTTTTCCTTGTTTGGAAGGTGGTACAAGGGTGGAAGACTAGTTTCTCTCCCTACAAACCACTTTCCCTCCTGCCAGCCAGTTTTCTGGTCAGACAACTGGTCTCCTTGGTCTTTGGGCCATCTTTTCTGGTCGGCCACCACACCTTTTGCTTGTTTTCATGCTGTTGACCATCTCCCACCATGGCCGACCAATTGTCTTCTTGGGAGACCACTTAAAGTGGTCAGCCGACCACTCTTTTTGTCACCTTTTTGGAGATATTTTTGGCCACCTAGCACAGCTGGAGAGCACTAGAACCATCCTCCATACACGTGTATGGAGGGATGGCCTTGAGCCTTAGCTTCTTGAAGAAGCTTGTGCTTTTTCTCTCTATAAGAGGGAGACTCCTCCTCCCTCCTCTAGGTTCAGAAATTTATGGTTTGAGTGATAGATACACCTTTATCTCTATATCTCTCTCTTTGCTTCATTTTTGTGCCTAAAAGTGTCATTTTGTCTCGCTTTTGTACACAAACACACACTCAAACACCATCCCTTTGTTGCTGAGGTGCTTAGGAGTTGTTTTTGGAGTTCTTGGACTGGTTTGAGCTTAAAGAAGCTACTGGAGTTGCAGCTTTGAAGGTGGTCTTCAAGGGTGAGCTTTTAACCTTTTAAACCCCCATTTTTGCTTAAGCTTTTAGCCCTACTTGCATGCTGTTTTAAGCTTAACTCTTAACTACAAAAAGTTTTGAATTTTGGTGCTTAAGATCTTTGTTTAAGGTCACTTTTGTGTTGGGGGTTGTTTACCCCCTCTTAGGCCTTGTTTGGCCTTGCTTTTGTGCCTTCTTTTTAAGCTTTTGGGACCACCTCATTTTGACCTTCTCACCACTGAAATCCAGAGGAATTTCAGTGGTGGAAGTGGTGTTTTGAGGTCCCAAAAAGGAGAGGGTTATCCCTACTCCTTGTGTCTTCAATACTTGTCTTGAATGCCTCATGTGTGAGCATGTTTGTTAAGTTTATGTTGTCCATATCTTAGCATGTATTTGGGGTTATTTTTCTGTGGCATGCCACTGTTTTTACTTGGTTTAGTCACTCCATGTATGCCTAATACACTTGTAGTGTAAATCTCACAAACTAGTCTTGTATGCTTCATGAAGTAGCATGTCATTCTAGCTTGCCTTGAGTCCATTTCAGCATGTTTTTGGTGATGTTTTGCCATGTCATACCTCTGTTAGGGTTTGGTTTGGTCACCTCTTGCATGCTCCATGCACTTGTAGTGCATTTTCATGAATTAGCCTAACATGCATCATGCTTTAACATGTCATTCTAGCATGCTTTAGGCTTAACTTAAAGAAGATTTTGTCCATGTTTTAGCATGCTGTAGCTCTAATTTTGGTTTTTTTGGCCATGCATGACTTGCTTTGTATAGCTATAGTGCATTCTAGCTTGTTAGCTTTGTGTGTCAAGTCCACTAGCATGCTTTACTTGGCCTATTTGAATGATTTGGCATCATTTCATATGTGATTTCAGTCCATGTTTCATGTTCATGCACTTGCATTTATCACTCATTCAATGCGTTAGAGGGTTTCTCCTTTTATGCCTTAACATGAATCATTGCGTATGCCTTCATGCCTTAGCTTGCGAGCCATCATTTCAATGTGTTTTTGGGGTTATCTTGCCATGATATAACTCTAATTTTTGTTGGTTAAGTCATCCCATACTTGGTCTTAATAGGTGTAGTGTAATCCACCTTATTTGCCTTGTATACATCATACCTTATGCCCTTTATGCTAGCTTGTTTTGGCTTCCTTCCATGCATGTTTTAGTATCATTTTGACATGTTGTATGACCGTTTTGGGTTGCCTTTGCCATATCCTTCATGCTTTGT
Source organism: Camellia japonica (assembly GCA_030407325.1). Taxonomy (NCBI): domain Eukaryota; kingdom Viridiplantae; phylum Streptophyta; class Magnoliopsida; order Ericales; family Theaceae; genus Camellia; species Camellia japonica. The sequence goes on from JAPPVO010000007.1 coordinate 115,760,028, forward strand.
ATAGCTGTAGTGCAATTGGCCTTGCTAGCTTTGTGTTTTGTTGACTCATGCATGCTATCTTTGAGCTATTTAGATGATTTGGCATCATTTAATACTTCATTTCAGAGCTTTTAGCATGGCCATGTTCCAACTTCTTTCATGCTTTGAATGCCTTTAAGTGTTGTGCATTGTTGCCTTACTTATGGCCTAGCATGTATGCTATCTTGCCTAGGTCTTTGAGCCTCCATCTTAGCATGTTTTGGTCATTGTTTTGACCTATTTCAGCTCTGTCCATGGTTGGTTTATGCACTTGTGCCATACATTGCATGCCCCCTTTGTAGCCCTCTTTACTAGTTTCATGCTTTAGGACCTTTGCATGCTATACTTGTGTTTGATTGAATGATTTGGCATCATTTCTTGCTTAAGTTCAGTGCATTTAGTGTTGTTACACTTCTGCATTTGTCACTCCTTGAGCCTTCTTGAGAGTTGTGCTCTTAGGCCTAGTTGATAGGCCAATGCATTGTGCATGCATACCTTGTTTTTTGTGCCTTAGTTTCATCATTATGGCCACTATTTTGGGCATGGCTGAGGTCTGTCCATTTTCGTTTAAGTCCATTTAGCATTATGTATGCCATGTAGTTCATCGCATTGAGTATGCCATGTTGTTCGCATATTGATTCATCGCATTGTATATGTCATGTTCTTTGCATTGTGTATGCTTAGGTTACATTGTATTGTGTATGCATGCCATTAGCCTTGTTAGGTTGTTCATGTTGCATTCCATGTTTGCATGCTTAAGTCATATTGCATATTTGCATGCTTGTGTTGAATTGCATTTTTGCATACTCCATGTTACATAGCATTGTGCATGCCATGTTATGTGTTACATTGTGTTTGGAATAGGTGTTAGTCCAAACACGAGGAACGAGGGACGTTTCATACTTAGAGTGATGAAACGTGCATCAATTCTCAGTCGCCGACGCTTTTGATCATACATGATAGAGTTCTAGGCTTTATGTGTTTATGTGTGCATTCATTTTACATTGAATCGTGCAACTTTGCCTCCGGCCATCATACATTGAAATGCGCGATTGGTGACTCGAGGGTCGAGAACCACACTCCCTTGAGCTTATGAAATAATAGGGAGGGTGGTTGTGCACACATATCTTGCAAATACATTGCCATGCCCTTTCTTGCTCTCTGTTGCAGAAAACTGGAGTTTGGCAGCAACAACTGGTCGGCCAGCCAGAAAAACTAGCTGGCCGACCACTTTTCCTGGTTCACAACAAAGCTAGGTGGTCAGCCATGGCTGGTGACACCCCTAGGTGGTCGGCCACCCTCCCACAGGTTCCCATGGTGGAGTTTAAGCTTTCTGGAGCTTGGTGCAAGGTTCTGAGAGCAATTGTAAACAGAAGCAAGTTGGGGCATTGTGACGGATTCCCGAACGAGGCGACCAGGCATGCATGCATTCTTCCCTCTGAAGGCACCTCTGTTTACTGCTTTACTTAGCTAATTTGCTTAGCTAGTTTATGCTTTGGTTATGTAATTTAAGTAGTTAATGCATTAGCTGCTTGTTTGTTTTGTAATAGCTTAATTAGTTAACTAGGATTAGTTAATTAGTTGGCTTGTGATAATTAGTTTAATTAGCTTAGATTAGCTAGTTAGCTTCTTATTCGGACCCTCCGTCGAGAGGGCCAACTGTTGTAATAAGCATGCGTGTGTGTGATGCATGTCTTCCAACCCCCATTTCTTTCTCCCTTTTACTTAACCGCTTACGATGGTTAGTTTTAGGGCATATTTCGATTAGCATACCTTATGCTTGCATGCGTACATCATTCATCTATTTTGCATGCACCGGGCTCGGTGCATCATACTAACTGCATTGCATTTCAATTCCTATTTGAATACATGTACCAAGTTGCATTTCATATGCCATCTTAGAATAGCCGGGCCTATTTTAATTGCATTCTCGCATGTGTTGCATTAGCCATCTTAACATGAACAAAGATCATGCATGATTTCTAACTAGTTCTCTGTTTTAGCTCGGAGTACACTGTGAGTGTTTACGCTTTAGCATGCTGCATGTGTGTTATTGATTGCCATGTAAAGCATGCTTGCCATGAGGCTAACTGCTTATTTGATATAACTGCCTGAATGCCTGTGGGTGAAGGTTGGATTGCTTGAATTGGAACAATTCATCAAAATCCGCGATTTAGCCTACTTGCGAGTAGCAAACTTCAAATCATTTTCACAAACAAACATGCAATGTTTTGTTCCAAATTAGGCGATCTAGTCTATACTTGTTTGCTGTGCGCATCACGTAGTAAGATTAGCTAATTAATCGGATTAAGAACACATGTGTTTTCAAAAACAAAATATCATACTTAGTACAGGCCGATCTTTGATCGGGCGAGCGGGGGTGCTCATTGCATGACCTTCCCCTCTCGTACCCAAGTTCCCGAGTCGAGGCAACTTTGGTGATGACGGACACGTGGCCTTAGGCACGAGTCAGGGTTTCCTAAATTTCCCCCAAAATAAAATATTTAGGTGGCGACTTTGTAGTTGGCAAAGCAGTCCATGTTTGGCACTTCTTTATAAAAATCAATTTTCCAAAACGATTTGCCGGATTTGGACTTTTTGGTGATTTATCGATCTTACATTGCATATTGTAAGATTAGATTTAGAACCGTGACATGAGTCTGAACTGTAGTAACTCAGAATAAAATGAGATTCGCGCGCCCCTCGCGAGCGCGGATGTCGGAGAGTTCCCGGGAGCGCGTCTATAGTATCCACCACCACTTGCAGCAATGATTCATTAAACTCTTGAGTTCTTTTGAAACCAAGCCCCCCGAGTTTTTTGTTGATTGCGCATGACTCCCATTTGTGGAGATAAACCTTTTTCTTTTTCGTTGTTGTCTCCCGAGGAAAGGATCTTTTATTTTTGTTGATTTTGCTTGCAAGCTTGACTGGTATCTTAAATTGAGAAATGTAATAGAGGGGTATGCTAGAAATGACAAATTTGATGAGGGTAATTCTACCTCCTGATGAGATGTATCTCCTATTCTAGTTTGAAAGTCTGTTTTCGACTTTGGAAGGAATAGGTTCCCATGTGTGAACTCTCATTGGCTTAAAACAAAGAGGTAGCCTGAGGTAATTGAAGGGTAGGTTCCCTACATTGTACCTTAGGAAGTTAGCCATTTGATTTGAGAACTCATTTTCAACCCAAATTCCACAAATTAGTGATTTTTGAAAGTTGATTTTGAGGCCACAGATCAATTTGAAACATTGGATAATTGTTTTGAGGTTGATAATATCATCCCAGTTTCGATTGCAAAATACAAAGGTGTTGACTACAAATTGGAGGTGGGACAACTCGATGTTATGGTTCCCAGGAGAGATACCCGAGAAGAGATTAAGGGACTTATCTCTCTTGAATAGGATGGTAAGACCTTGAACCGCAATATTGAAAAGGAAATGGGAGAGGGTGTAACGCCCCAAAATTATAATAACAGATAATTCTATAATGTACGCTAGGTATGCAAAAACTAATAAGATTTTAGTCTTTTATTAATTCTCTTGATAACATTACAAAAGGTGCCACATGCATTACACATTCATAAACCTTAAATCCTGAATCTATAGCATGTGACACAAAGCGATATGTAGAAATAAAAAGAAATACAGATAAGTTCATGCCTTAATGGCTAGATATTCCTAAGACGATACTTGGTTATCACAAAAGTAGGTCAAACCCAATACAAATAAAAAGCTTGAGGCTTGAATAAAAGTATTTACAATACAAAATAATAATAATAATATATTAAAAATAAATGCCTTCAGCTCCAAGATTCTTCCAAGCTGAACCTTTGGTGGAGACATACCATCAACACCTGAGAGTTGGTTTCTACATAAGATGAGCTAAAACCCAGTAGAGAATACCTTAACACACTGTATGATACTTAATAAAGTCATACAGTGAATCCATATGAATGCCATTTACCAAAATGTTATACTTTTCTCTTTCAAAACAATGTAATGCCATGATTATAAATCAATTCGTAAAACAAAGCTTTTTATAAAATCAAAAAATAGGACAGTGGATACACAACACTAGGAATCTCCAAGTACGTGTCTGCTAGTAAGCTATACAAGCACTACTAAAATCATTTTAACACTACTAACCGAAAGGATCGGCACCTAACCGCGTGGATTTCTAGACTGTCACGGAGGACACATAAATCATCTACATTCGCAATTCACCAAAGTATTCATCATTTTTTTTCTCAAAATGATACATTTTCAATGTATAAATACGAAACAATGTTCAATATAAGATGTATGAGTAATTGGTTTCAATTAACCTAATCCTCATACAATTTCTATAACAATCAAGCTATCCTCCACCGATAGCCCAAAACAGAGATATCTTTATACAAAAGATAAATCTCTTAGCAATAGATATAATTTCATAATCTCAATATTAGAGTGATAATACATGTTCAACTTCACTCTCATTATCAGCACATATACCCATACTATCATCTCAAAAGCTCAACATTTTTCCCTTTTTCCCTTTGTGCAAAACCAATGATTTTCAAGATTTTCAACAAAACATCTATTAATTTCAAAAACACATTTACAGGAAAGATTTTTAAGATTTCAACCCAACTTATCAATATAACCATCTTTACAACATTTCCCACGAACCTATTTAAAAACCCTTCTTTTATACTCCTAAAACCAATCCAAATCAAACCCTAAATTAAACCCTCAACTCCTAAATCACCACTCTTTCACGGAACACATAACAAGACTAAAAATCATACAAAGAGGTTAAAGAAATCTCTATCTCAAATAAGAAAGAGAGAGGAAAGACAACCCCAAAAGTAATGGAGTCGGATCTTGAACTTTATCAGATCAAAACGATCACCTCTTCGCACTCTACCTTTTCTCTCAAAGTACCAAGGTCACGAGATTCAAGGATATGGGTGTATAGGAAGGTTTATGTGAGATTTTAGAGAGAGAAAGAAAGAAATTTCGGGTGAAGAGCTTTTATAGAGAAATAGAGAAATCAAAAACTGAAAGAAAAGCCTTTTTTTCCCTTACTGATATACGCAGAGACCGCTCAAGAGACCAAAACAACGCTCGAATGTTAGACACAAGATACTGCTCGAGTGACCAAAACACTGCTTGAACGTTAGACACAAGACATCGCTCGAGCGACCAAACCATGGATCGAGTGAAGAAACCAAATTCTCGAAACCCTAACGCTGAAGAACAGATTGCTTGAGTGAGATAACCATTGCTCGAGCGAAGAATGACTCCCTTCCAGAATTTCAGACTAGCAAAAAGACTATTCGAGTGACCAAACCATGGCTCGAGCGAAGAACATCTCACCTCCCAGAAGTTTAGACCTGTAACACAAATTCTAGAAGCAACGAAAGACCACTCGAGCAAAACAAAGACCGCTTGAGCGAACTCAACAACAAACGAACATAAATTCTATTGAAACTCTAATTCTCAACCTATTCAAAACGAAATTCAACAACCCCAAACAACCAATCCCTATTAACAATATGATAACAAAGATTATAAACAACAACATAAAGTATCGGATCCCGAATTAAAAGTATAAAAGGGTTGGATCTTAACCCGGACCGCTATAGAGGGGATCTCCTTGTTGAAGCCCTTTTTTTTTATCTTTTTTTTTTTTTTATTTTTTTATTTTTAAAGTGAACTGGATAGTGAAGTTTGGACTCACGGCCCACCACAAGCTTTATAAGTCCAAAATCATTAGATTTATCTTCAAATGTAGATGATTTATTTTTAAAATTATAGTTGTTTATTTTTTAAAAATAAATATGATCAATTTGATTATTATTATTATTATGAATGATTTACACACAAAAACTTAAAAAATAAACAAACTAGACCAGTCTAATTTTTTAGAGTATGAACAAGAGATAAGCCCAACTCTTTCCAAAAATATGAAAACACTTTTTTGTGACCATATCCAATCAATCAAATAACAAGATTTCAACTTTTAAAATAAAATAGAATAAAGAAATTTTGTCTAGTAAAAAAATATTTATATGGAATAGTGAAATAATAGAGAGCATTGTTAAATAAATCAGTTATAAATATGATTTTGTAAAGGGAGAGGATTCTTTTCGGTTAGGAAACCCAACTGGAGGGTGCTGTTGGGTCTCTGTGAGCCCACCACAGAGCCTGTATCAATGATCGAAACCATTCAATATGTAGGGTTTGTTGAGTACTTCATCCCTATAAAAAAATTATATTGATAAGATATTGATAGCCACTTGATCAGATTACATTTGCATCAACAATTTATTTTAAAATTATACAAATGTGATCTGATAAATTGGCTATTAATATCCGATCAATGTGATTTTTGTATGGATGAAGTACTCGATGAGCCTTACACACTAAACGATTCAAATAATCAATGTGAGCTCCGTGATGGGCCACAGAGGTCTAACAACACTCTCCAGTCTAATTTGGATTGGAGAGAAACATTTCCCTTTTGTAAAATAGAAAGCTCACTTTTAAGAAAAAATTTAGTAAAAAGAATAGGGAGTGTTGTTCAATTGACTAGCAACCATATCGTGTTGTTCAATTAACTAGTAACCATATCATGTTCGAGAGAAGAGAGGTGAAAATTTGGGACAATTTAGTGCAATATATAAAACTACTTATAATGATTTCTATTTTAGAAAACTATTGTAGACACCCCATTTTTGACCGACTTTAAGACTCAGACGTCATCGTTTGAGCGCTCGATGATTGTGCATGTTGTGCTCGTTTCGAGTTTCCGGAGTTTTCAGCTAAGTGCCTTGCCTCCGGGCTTCTAAACTCTTTGTGCTTTGGCTCGGTTTGTGGACCAAGCCTTGTTTTCTCTTCCCTGGAGGGAGGGAGAGGTCCTGTAGACCACCTTTTTGTGGTCATAGACCACTTTTCGCTCATGGAGACTAGTTTCCGGTTTTCGGAGCCTTCGGCCGCGCGCCTTGTCTCGGGACCGCTTAACGTTCTCCATTTGGCTTGATTTTTGAACCATGCCTTGTTGCCTCTGCCTAGGTTGCTCATGTTGCATTGCATTGTGTATGCATGCATTACATTGTGTTTAGCATACTTGAGTTGCATTGCATTTGTTTGGGTTAGGTGTTAGTCCAAACACAAGAAACATGGGACGTTTCATACTTGAAGTGATGAAACGTGCCTAAATTCTCGGTCACCGACGCTCTTGATCATACATGATAGAGTTTAAGGCTTTTATGTGTTATGTGTGCATTCATTTCATATTGAATTGTGCAATTTGGCTTCTCGGCCATCACGCATCGAGATGCGCAATTGGTGGCCCGAGGGTTGAGAACTGCATTCCCTTGAGCTCATGAAATGATAGGGAGGGTGGTTGTGCACACATATGTTGCAAATACATTGCCATGCCCCTTCTTGTTCTCTGTTGCAGCAAACTGGAAGTGTGGCAGCAAAACTGGTCGGCCGACCAAAAAAACTAGCTGGCCGACCACTTTTTCTAGTCTGCAGCAATGGTAGGTGGTCGGCAGGTGGTTGGCAACACCAATAACTGGTCGGCAACCCTCTTGAGGGTCCCCAAGGTGAGTTAGAAGCTTTCTGGAGCTTGGTGTAAAGTTCTGAGAACAATTGCAAATAGAGGCAAGTTGGGGCATCGCGATGAATTTCTGAACGAGGCGACCGAGCATGCATACACTTTTCGCCTTGAGGCTCCTGTTTTATTGCTCTGCTTAGATAGCTAGCTAATGCTTTAGTTTATGTACTTAATTAGTTAATGCGCTTAACTGATTAATTTGTGTTGTAATAACTAGTTAGTTAATTTGTTAGTTAATTGGCTTCGTTTTGTAATAATTAGTTGTAGCTAGTTATTCAATTTGTTTTGTAATAATTAGTTTAATTAGCTTAGATTAGCTAGTTAGCTTCTTATTCGGACCCTCCGTCGAGAGGGCGAATTTTGTAATAAGTGTGCGTGTGTGTGATGCATGTCTTCCAACCTCCATTTCTTTCTCCCTTTTACTTAACCGCTTATGATGGTTAGTTTTAGGGCATATTTCGATTAGCATTCTTATGCTTCGCATGCGTGCATCATTCATTTGTTTTGCATGCACCGGGCTCGGCGCATCATGCTAACTGCATTGTATTTCAATACATTTACTTGAATACGTGTTCAACAGCATGTTATCAAGTTGCATTTCACATGACTCTCTAGAATAATCGAGCCTATCTTAGTTGCATTTTTGCATGTGTTGCATTAGCCATCTTAACATGAACTAGGATCATGTATGATTTCTAACTAGTTCCCTGTTTTGGCTGGGAGTACACTGTGAGTGTTTACGCTTTAGCATATTGCATGAGATGTGAATGTTGCCATGTTAGCATGCTTGCCATGAGGCTAACTGCTTAAGTGTATAACTCCATGAATGCTTGTGGATGAAAGTTGGATTGCTTGAATTGGAACAATTCATCGAAATGCGAGTTCTAAGCCCACTTGAGGGTGGCAAAATCCACGACTTAGCCTACTTGCGAATAGCAAACTTTAAATCATTTTCACAAACGAACATGCAATGTCTTGTTCCAACTTAGGCAATCTAGTCTATACTTATATGTTGTGCGCATCACATAGTAATTCTAGGTTAATAACCGGAATAAGAACCCATGTGTTTTCAAAAACAACATATCATGTTAGTAAAGGCCGATCTTTGATCGGGCGAGCGGAGGTGCTCATTGCATGACCTTTCTCTCTCGTACCCAAGTTTCCGAGCCGATGCAACTTTGGTGATGACGGACACGTGGCCTTAGGCACGAGTCATGGTTTCCTAAATTTCCCCAAAATAAAACATTTAGGTGGTGACTCTGTATCTGGCAAAACAGTCCATGTTTGGTACTTCTTTATAAAAATCAGTTTTCCAAAACGATTTGCCGGATTTGGACTCTTTGGTGATTTATCGGTCTCACATTGTACTTTGTGAGATTAGATTCAGAACCGTGACACGAGTCCGAACTTGTAGTAGCTAAGAACAAACGAATTCGCGCCTTCGTGCGCAGAGCCGGGAGTTCTCGGGCGGTCTACAGTTTCTGGCGAATCTGCTGGGGATTTAGAGAACTTGACTCAAACTCGTGATATCTTGTTTTGTTTACACTTATGTGTTTCTTTGCATTGCATTTGCATTGGTGCGCCTAGGACACCGTGTTTGTTGTATGCTATTCCTAAACGGTTTGCCGAAGGCTTGTTTTGAGAAGCGTGCCATAAGGCTGACCGGTTGCGGGCTCTGCCACGACGGGAACAAAAACCTCGATTTTTACCGAGGTACCCTTTTTGACCATTCGACCTAATGCATATCAGAATCCATAGTGACTATTCCAAACTAGGACAAGTTACTTACCCGATTGTAGGTTGTTTGAAACCACTGCGTGCGTAACAAAACCCTAGCTCCTAACAAAATAGGACCGGAAAACCCTACCCCTCCGTAGGGGTGTTTTGGCTCTTACTTGCATGATATTTGCTGTCAGAGTGTGTCTCTACAGGTTATATGTATCAGTTGCAAGTCTGGGTATCAGGCCTGAGGGCATCAGTATTTTGGGGATCAGTTTTACCTGAAGGTATCAATTTACAGGCAGAATTTTGGGCAGAATTCAGTAAAGAGTGCAATCATTCAGTTGTGCTCATATCTGTTCTGGTGAAATCAGGCTGAAGTGTTGTCTGTTTTCTCTTTTGCTAGGTAGTCTTGGAACTGTAGCTTCAGAAGGCTCCAATATCCCCCAGTACACCAGACTTGTGTTGATAGACTTTGTCGGGTCAAAGATTCAATTCAAGGGCAACCAACATTTCCTTCGCCAGTGGTAAGGCAAAGAAAGGCCAGTCAGGCATAGATCACCAGTTGAACAGTCCTCAGATTAGCGGTCATTATCCACCTCACCTGTGCGCAGTTGGGTTGAGATATCTGCTTTTACCTCAGGGAGATACACCTGTTATTCCGCTAGATCAGCACCTTATAGCAGGCATGGAAGAGATGATGCGTCAGCTCCAAGAGACTATGCAAGCCATGCAATGGGATGCTACCCGCCAGACTGAGGTCGTGGCCCAGCAGGCCGAACTCATTGCCAGGCTTCAACAGCAGCAGCTACAAACACAACAGGGAACAACTTCTGCGTCCCATCCACCTCCAGTAGAAACTCCTGCACCAAGGACTCCTGCCCCTACCGCTAATGCCCAGGAGAATACAGATGTTCCAGTGGACCCCACTCTACCTCAGACTTCCAAAGCACAGGCCTACCCAATTGAGGCCCCTTTTGAGTTCGAAGTGGATCCAACTGTGTTAAAAGTGAGCAAGCTTGAAAAGCTGTTCAAGAAGGCTAAAGGCGTGAAATCCATTCCGGACATAGAGGATGGATACACCGATTTGGCCGTGACTCTGCCGAACCAGTTCAAGATGCCACATATCGACCGCTTCGATGGCTCTAGAGATCCAATGGTGCACCTCCACCTGTTTTCTGATATCCTTAGGCCAATGAGCTTGACCACAGCCCAGAAGCTGTCACTATTCGGCCGAACCATGTCTGGGATAGCCGCAATCTGGTATGCGAAATTGGAGAACTCTGTGAAACAGAACTGGGAAGAGATGGCTGAGGCCTTCATTGCTCAATACTCCTATAACACACAGATCGAGGTCACAATTCGTAATCTTGAAGTTACCCGCCAAGAGCCAAATGAGGGTTTTTCAGAGTTTGTGACGAGATAGAGAGCAAAGGCCTCAATAGTGACTACAAGGCCTTCCGACAAAGACTAGATAAGGATGGTTATGTGCAACCTCCAACCCAGATTGATGCAAAAAATTATAGTCTTACCCCTCCCTACCTTTGTCGACTTGCATGAGCTTGGGGTACAAATCGAGGACGCTGTGAAGCAGGGCCTCATTGACTAGGAGAAGAAGCAGCCCAGGAGGGCGTTTTCCCGTAGTTCGAATGTGACCACCAGTGGTGATGCAGCTGCAAGATCTTCTGAAGTGGGCATAGTCACCACCACCACATCAAAAACAGCCACTCCATTCACCGGTGTGTCCGGAACCAGCTCGCAAACAACCAAATATCCACCCCGAGTCAAGAGGGTTTTTACCCCACTTTATATGCCTTTGTGAAAGGCTCTAGGGGTCTTACTCGGGAAAGGACATCTGAAACCGTTAGAACAATGGCCTTTACCCGACCCTCTCCCTCCAAAACATGACCAGACTAAGTATTGTGCCTACCATCAACAAACCGGTCATGACACTGACAGTTGCTTTCGTCTACGCCATGATGTACAAGATCTGTTTGACAACAGGGTCATCGCCGCACCAGTCTTGCAAAGTCTATCGGCACTTGATCAGTGAACTTGTGGGGGATAATGTGACTATGTGATGGGGGGATGAACCACCTGCAGATGGTGCTCGATTTACTCCAGATGTGACGGATGGCTTGCACTGTTTTGAGCATTATGCAAATGCTAGTTTTTGTACTTTCTGACTTGGGTATTAGGTCAGTCTTATTGTTTTGTATTGAGTCAGTCCCTTTGTACTGAGTCAGTCGGGTCTGTCTTGTTGTATCGAGTCAGTCTTGTTGCGTTGGAGTCAGGTGATTTCGGGGGTGTTACCTCGGACATCACTTGTTTGTTTTGGTGTTTGTCTTTTACACCCACTATTTTGAGTCTGTTTCTACCCTGGAGCCAGTTACGCTAGAAGATCTGAATGAAACAGCAGTGATTTTCACGCTTTTGTGCTTAGAGCCAGTTGTGCCGGAAGTTTTGAATGAAACGGCAGTGCATTTTCACCTACTTCTTCTGTGCTTTTAAGTCATTGCATTGACCTAAGTTTTTCAAAACTTTTTTAACACTGTGGTGATGAAAACAAAGAGAGAGGAATTCCTCTGGATTTGCAAAAATTTTATCAATTGAGAAGAAGAGAGGCATGATAAGCCTTTAATGAATGAGATCATGTTTGTTAATGTGAGTACTAAGAAGGATCCTAGCTTGATCCAGATTGGTTCTACATTGTCTTTAGCACGAGCAACTAGTCGCTTTCTTAAAAGATTTCAAAAAATGTTTTGCGTGGTTCTGCGAAGACCTGTGTGGAATCGCTCTTGAGATTGTGCAGCATAGTATCGCTTTCAGCCTCGAGACTCGACCCCCTTTGCTTTCAAACCTTAAACTTGGATTCAGAATGTTCAACGGTCAACCACAATGTGAGGCCTGTGTGGCCAGATTCGAAGCAGCCCTCGAACTAGGGGCAAGAAAGTCAGAACAAGAAGATCAGATATTATCAAAAGAAGCTTGCAAAGCTGGATGAGAAGCGGCCCTTGAACTAGGGGCAAAAATGTCAGATGTGCTCGAAGAGTCAAAAATTGGGACATTTCTCAAGCTAATGAAGATCGACAAGAATGCCAAATCCCAGAAGGGAGGAAAGAAGAAAATATTGTTGAAGGACAATTGAGCTCCTATCCACAACACTAGGGGCAAATTTAACCCCCATTGGATGGACTCCTACATCATCAGCGAATAGCAGCCATTCTCCTGGATTCATATGGATTCGAGATCGTACGACCATTCAACATGGACTTGTTACACTTTTTACCCTTGAGAGGCTCGCTGGGCCAAAAACCCGGAAGGGCGACCCATGCAAAAGTTAGAGCAAAAAAGAAAAAATGCAAAGAACAAAAAAGAAAAAAAGAAAAAATGCAAAGAACAAAAAAGAAAAGAAGAAAAATAATGAAGATGAAAAGAAAAGAAGAAGAAAAGAAATGAAAAGAAAAGAAAAACAAAGCTCGCAAGGTTGAAAACCCAGAAAGGGCAGCCTTGGCAAAAGTTAGAGTGCAAAAGGAGAGGTTAAATACTCGAGTGTACCTTAACCCGGAACTACGTCAGGCTTGATTCCCATGTTTGGGATATGTAGGAAACTTCATTCTGAAGTCTAGCCATAAACACTTCCAAATCGACTGTGTCCATGTAATGGTTCTGATCATCTTTGTCTTCTCTGTATCCGAGAGTTTGGTTGTGATCGTCACTTTGAGGACTGATTACAGTGCGTTGTGGTGCCATTCAGACAAGGGGCAACTTTCCGTTGCCGTGCAGTGCCATTTAGACAAGGGGCAATTTTCCATTGTTTTGGATTTGAGGTTGTGCATCTCAAGAGTAAATTCTGTGTTGGTCGAGCAGTAGCCATTTGCAAAAACAGTTTTTGAGAATTTTTAATGAGGTTGACTAATTTTCTCTCGAAAACTATTCATTTTTTCCAAAACTGGACCATATCTTGGACCCAAAAAAGGAAAATTTTCAGTGCTCATAACCCGACTTGCATGATTTCAAATTAGAAAATCGAACAAGCGTGTTAATCTAACTCTCATGTTTGTCAAAATTGTTTTAACAGAAAGCAAAAACAAAAAATGGTCAAAATGATGAACTAGGGGCACAGTTGAGTCAGGTAATCTGTCTTTTCCCCATTGTCAACATACTTGCCAAGAAGGGCACTCTACCTGCCAGAAAAGAGGTATCAAGCCAAGTGCGAAGCACAAACTGGAATGGATCAAGATGTTCCACTCTCTCATCTGGACAGGTCTGATCACATCCAAACTGGCCAAGGGCATCATCAACCGATGTTAGCTGCAGATTTGCTACACACCCAAATGTAGCGCAACCCCTCTGTGGGAAAGATCACTGTCGTGAGCAGAAGAAGAAGAATCTAGCGGAATGCAAGGGGCAAGAGCCCGCAACTTCCTGTTTATCCATCAACCACCCAGGAGAGGGATAAAAAAGAAGAGAGATTGAAGAATAGAGAGATACGCGCTGAGAGAAAAGGTGGGAAAAGGGGTTTTTCAGAAAAATAGAGATTGAGTGCCAGAGTGATGTGAGAATCACAAATGAGAAAGGGTGGGAAACAATATCCAGAGAAACAGGCTCCCTGTGCACATCTGAGTGTTGTGTGCGTGTTTTGTTTGTCTCGATTCTTGTTTTGAGTCGTTTCGAGTGTTTCTCGATGTGTTTAGGTTGTTTACCTTTTGTTTTCCTTTGTTGAGTCGTGGTGCGCTGTGTTCAGTCGTAGGTTCAATACCCGATCGAGAACTCATTTCTTAATTTCAAATTGTTTTGTGCTCAGAGTGTTGTGCCATTCTCTACATTTGTGCAAAATAGGATTTGTTCTTTCGTAAAATCGCAGGGTTCAACCCAGGTCATGTGAGAACAGTAGAACCAGGACCTATCTGAAGTTATATGGGTTCTGGACTGCAAAGCAAAAGAAAAGAGGGAAAATTGAAGCATCTGAGTTTGTTTCAACTTCAAAAAGTTCCGAGATTGTATTCCGGATGTAGCCCTTCAGGCCTTGTTAATGCTCTGAAGTATGAGTGTGCCTCTACCTCAAGCTCAGCATCAAGCTTGCTTCAAAGCCAAAATGGCGATCAGAAGTGCTCTCCCTGAGTACCAGTCCCTGCTAGGGGCATCTCGGCCGTGTTTGCAATGAGTTCCTAGGAGACCAACTGCGACGGTGGAAACTAGAGTTCGAATGGCTATTGCCTAGAACGCAAAGGTTCGGGATTTCTGAGACTAAAGTCTGGTTTAAATACCCAGGGGTGTATCCCCGGCTTGAAATCTGTATGGAAGCCCCATAGATTGAGATAGCGTGTATGCACCTCAATTCTGGATACTGAACCAACCTAGTCTGTCACCCCATTGGAGAATAGGGAAAGTTGTGAATATGATCAGGAAGGAAAACGACATTTGTGGTTTCTACGTACAGAAGTTACCCCTTGTCAGCGTTTCAAAGTCTTTGTACTGTGAGTTGAAGGTAAGAGTTCGAAGAACGCAAGGAAAGAGTTCGAAGAACGCAAGGTAAGTGTTCGAAGAACGCAAGGGGAGATCCCCATCAGAGTAGAGCGGTTCATCGCCACTCACCCCATGAGGTGCTTTCTAAAGCGCCACTGTGTTTGTTTATTGCATTCCTTAAACATCATGCATTGTATTGCATTGTACCTATCAAGTTTCTTTCTCATTCATGCACGATGTTGTATGTACGGTTCATTTGAAGTTGGTGTAACCTTGCGATATTGGATGTGCGGTTCATTCAGAGAAGTTTCGTTTAAAATTGATTATGTTTAGTGTATTTATCACACTTCATTCATATAGTGTATCTATCACACTCTCTTCACTTTGTGTATCTATCACACTTTGCTCACTTTGTGTATCTATTACACACGTTCGCTTCGTGTATCTATAACACACGTTCACTTAATGTATCTATCACACTTCGTTCACTTTGTGTATCTATCACACTTCGTTCACTTTTTGTATCTATCACACATACTCCCCTTTGTGTATCTATCACACATACTCACTTTGTGTATCTATCACACTATGCTCACTTTGTGTGTCTATCACACTTTGCTCACTTTGTGTATCTATCACACACGCTCACTATATTCGCAGAGATTGCATAATTTTCTTACATCCTTTCTGCATAAGATGTAGTTTGGTTCGTATTTACTTGCTTGCATAGCATTCGCTTAAAATGTTGTATTTATTTTGCATATTTGCTTCATTGCAGCTTTCTTTGCATGATCATAAGTTATGTTTGGCTTTGTGCATGTCATTTGCATTTTGCCCCTGCCTGCGGGCACATCTCTTTGTTATCTTGCCTGTTTGTCTAAGTCTTCGGCCTTGTCAAAAATGGGTCGTCTCTAGGCTTTGACATTCACTCCCGTCACTTCTTGACTTCTGAGTTCTGTCAAAGAGAGGCAACTGTAGACACCCCATTTTTGACCGACCTTAAGACTCAGACATCATCGTTTGAGCGCTCGGTGATTGTGCATATTATGCTCGTTTCGAGTTTCCAGAGTTTTTGGCTGAGTGCCTTGCCTCCGGGCCTCTGAACTCTTTGTGCTTTGGCTCGGTTTGTGGACCAAGCCTTGTTTTCTCTTCCCTAGAGGGAGGGAGAGGTCCTGTAGACCACCTTTTTGTGGTCGTAGACCACTTTTCGCTCTTGGAGACTAGTTTCTAGTTTTCGGAGCCTTCGGCCGCGCGCCTTGTCTCGGGATCGCTTAACGTTCTCCGTTTGGCTTGGTTTTTGAACCATGCCTTGCTACCTCTGCCTAGAGGGACATTGTGGTTCGGGAGACCACTTTTTGTGGTTGTAGACCACTTTTGATGCCCGTAGACTAGTTTTTGAGGCTCCCGACCGTGCGCCTTGCCTCCCGGACTTTCGTCTTGCATCCTTTTTGGTTTGTTTTTGGTACAAACCTTGTTTTCCTTGCTTGGAGGGTGGAATGAGGGTGGGAGACCAGTTTCTCTCCCCGTAAACCACTTTTCTTCCCCGCTAGCCAGTTTTCTTCCCTGTAGACCACTTTTGGTGGTCTACAAGTGGTTTGTAGCTGGAAAAAGTGGTCTCCCACCATGCCACCACCTTGTTTTTTGTGTGTAGACTACCTCCCCCCCTGGGAAACCACTTTTCTTTCTGGGAGACCACTTTTTGTCCTGGCCGATCAGAAAAAGTAGCTGGCCGACCAGTAAAAGTAGTTGGCCGACCACTTCAACTAGTCGGCCACTTTTCTGCAGTTTCCTGAAGATATTTTCTTGCCAGCTGGTGAGCACAGAAACCATCCCCCATACACGTGTATGGAGGGATGGCTATAGACCTTAAGCTTGTTCAACAAGCTTGAACTTTGGTTCTCTATAAAAAAGAACCTCCCCCCTCTTGCTTTAGGTTCAGATTTTGGTGCTTGAGCTATACATATCATTTTATCTCTATAATTCTCCATCTCCATCATTTTTGTGCCTTAAAGTGTAGTTTCTTCACACTTTTTCACACAAACACATAGTGAAACACGACCCTTTTGTTGCTGAGGTGCTTTGAGGTTGGTTTTGGAGTTTTTGGATTGATTTTGATCCAAAATAGCTGCTGGAGTTGTTGCTCTAAAGTGGTTCTACAAGGGTGAGCTTCTAGCCTCTTAAACCCTTATTTTTGCTTAAGCTTTTGGCCCAACTTGCATGTTGTTTTAGGCCTAATTTTCTACTGTAAAAAGTTCTGATTTTGCATGCTTATAATGTTTGTTTAAGGTCTCTTTTGTGTTGGGGGTAGTCTACCCCCACTTAGGCCTTGTTAGGCCTTGTTTTATGCTTTCCTTTTAAGCTATTGGGACCACCTCCTTTTGGCCTTCTCACCACTGAAACTCAGAGGAATTTCAGTGGTGGAAATTGTGTTTTAAGGTCCCAAATAGGAGAGGGTCATCCCCTCTCCTTGTATCTTGGATGCTTGCTTCATTTGCCTCATGTTTGAGCGTGTTTGTTAAGCTTATGTTGACTCCATCTTAGCATGTATTTGGGGTTATTTTGACATGGCATACCACTATTTTGACTTGGTTTTGTCATCCCTTGCATGCCTTATACACTTGTAGTGTAGATGTTACAAATTAGCTTTGTATGCTTCATGAAGTAGCATGTCTTCCTAGCATGTTTTGAGTCCATCTCAGTAGGTTTTTGGTGTTGTTTTAACATGCCTTAGATCTGTTTTGGGTTGGTTTGATGGCCCCATGCATGCTCCATGCACTTGTAGTGCATTTCCATTTACTAGCCTAATGTGTATCATGCTTTTGATTATCATTCTAGCATACTTTAGGCTCAACTCTAAGAAGCTTTTGTTCATGTTTTAGCATGCTCTAGCTCTGATTTGTATTGTTTTGGTCATGCATGCATTGCTTTGTATAGCCATGGTTCAATCTTGCTCACTAGCTTTGTGTATTGGGTCCATTAGCATGGATTGCTTGGACTATTTCCATGATTTGACATCATTTGAAATGTTATTTCAGTCCATATAATGTTGCCATACACTTGCATTTGTCACTCTTTCCATGCTTTGGAAGGTTGGTGTTTTATGCCCTTAACATGAGCCATTGTGTATGCCTTCATGCCTAAGCTTGCGAGCTATCATTTTAGTATGTTTTTGGGGTTATTTTGCCATGATATAACTTTGATTTTTGTTGGCAAAGCCATCTCATGCTTGGTTTTGGTAGGTGTAGTGTAATCCTCCCTATTGCCCTTGCATGATCCATGTTTTGGCCTTTCATGTTGGCTTGTTTTGGCTTCCTTCCATACATGTTTTAGTATCATTTTGACATGCTCTAGGACTGTTTTGGGTTGCCTTAGCCATATGCTTCATGTATTGCATAGCTGTAGTGCAATTGGCCTTGCTAGCTTTGAGTTTTGAGCACCATAGCATGCTTCATTTGTGTTGTTTAGATGATTTGGCATCATTTAACATGGTATTTCAGAGCATGTAGCATTGCCATGTTCCCATTTCTTTCACCCTTTGAGTGCCTCTAAGGGTTGTGCATTATTACCTCGTTTGCGGCTTAGTGCGCATGCATGCATGCCCAGGCCTTTGAGCCCTTATCTCAGCATGTTTTGGTCCTTGTTTAGACCTATTTGAGCTCTGTATATAGTTGGTTCATGCATTTGTGCCATGTATTGCATGCCGCTTTGTAGTCCTCTTTGCTAGCTTTAATGCTTTAAGGACCCTAGCATGCCATGCTTGTGTTGATTGAATGATTTGGCATCATTTCATACCTAATTTCAGTGCATATAGTGTTGTTACACTTTCACATTTGTCACTCCTTGAGCACTCTTGAGAGTTGTGCTCTTAGGCCTAGTTGATAGGCCAATGCATGTGCATGCTTGTATATGCTTTTGTGCCTTCATTTCTTAGCATTATGGCCGCTGTTTTGGCATGACTGAGGTCCGTCCATATTCGGTTTAAATCCATTAAGCATGTTTGTTTACATGATGTTTGCATGCTTATGTTGCCTTGCATTGTGTATGCATGCCATTAGCATTGATAGGTTGCTTATATTGTCTCCTTAGCATTGATAAGTTGCTCATGTTGCATTGCATTGTGCATGCATGCATTACATTGTGTTTAGAATCTTATATTGCATTGCATTGAGTATGCATGTCCTTAGCATTGATAAGTTGCTCATGTTGCATTGCATTGTGCATGCATGCATTACATTGTGTTTAGAATCTTATATTGCATTGCATTGTGTATGCATGCCATTAGTATTGATAGGTTGCTCATGTTGCATTGCATTGTGTATGCATGCATTACATTGTGTTTAGCATGCTTGAGTTGCATTGCATTTGTTTGGGTTAGGTGTTAGTCCAAACATGAGAAACGAGGGACATTTCATACTTGAAGTGATGAAACGTGCCTAAATTCTCGGTCGCCGACGCTCTTGATCATACATGATAGAGTTTAAGGCTTTTATGTGTTATGTGTGCATTCATTTCATATTGAATTGTGCAATTTGGCTTCTCGGCCATTACGCATCGAGATGCGCGATTGGTGGCCCGAGGGTCGAGAACTGCACTCCCTTGAGTTCATGAAATGATAGGGAGGGTGGTTGTGCACACATATGTTGCAAATACATTGCCATGCCCCTTCTTGTTCTCTGTTGCAGCAAACTGGAAGTGTGGCAGCAAAACTGGTCAGCCAACCAGAAAAAACTAGTTGGCTGACCACTTTTTCTGGTCTGCAGCAATGGTGGGTGGTCGGTAGGTGGTTGGCAACACCAATAATTGGTTGGCAGCCCTCCTGAGGGTCCCCAAGGTGAGTTAGAAGCTTTCTGGAGCTTGGTGTAAAGTTCTGAGAACAATTGCAAACAGAGGCAAGTTGGGGCATCGCGACGGATTTCCGAACGAGGTGACCAAGCATGCATACACTTCTCGCCTTGAGGCTCCTGTTTTATTGCTCTGCTTAGATAGCTAGCTAATGTTTTAGTTTATGTACTTAATTAGTTAATGCGCTTAACTGATTAATTTGTGTTGTAATAACTAGTTAGTTAATTTGTTAGTTAATTAGCTTCGTTTTGTAATAATTAGTTGTAGCTAGTTATTCAATTTGTTTTGTAATAATTAGTTTAATTAGCTTAGATTAGCTAGTTAGCTTCTTATTTGGACCCTCCGTCGAGGGGGCAAATTTTGTAATAAGTGTGCGTGTGTGTGATGCATGTCTTCCAACCTCCATTTCTTTCTCCCTTTTACTTAACCGCTTACGATGGTTAGTTTTAGGGCATATTTCGATTAGCATTCTTATGCTTCGCATGCGTGCATCATTCATTTGTTTTGCATGTACCGGGCTCGGCGCATCATACTAACTGCATTGTATTTCAATACATTTACTTGAATACGTGTTCAACAACATGTTATCAAGTTGCATTTCACATGACTCTCTAGAATAGTCGAGCCTATCTTAGTTGCATTTTTGCATGTGTTGCATTAGCCATCTTAACATGAACTAGGATCATGCATGATTTCTAACTAGTTCTCATTTTTGGCTCGGAGTACACTGTGAGTATTTACACTTTAGCATGCTACATAAGATGTGTATGTTGTCATGTTAGCATGCTTTCCATGAGGCTAACTGCTTAAGTGTATAACTGCATGAATGCCTGTGGATGAAGGTTGGATTGCTTGAATTGGAACAATTCATCGAAATGCGAGTTCTAAGCCCACTTGAGGGTGGCAAAATCCACGACTTAGCCTACTTGCGAGTAGCAAACTTCAAATCATTTTCACAAATGAACATGCAATGTTTTGTTCCAACTTAGGCAATCTAGTCTATACTTGTATGCTGTGCGCATCACATAGTAATTCTAGGTTAATAACCGGAATAAGAACACACGTGTTTTCAAAAACAACATATCATGTTAGTAAAGCCCGATCTTTGATCGGGTGAGCGGGGGTGCTCATTGCATGACCTTCTCCTCTCGTACCCAAGTTCCCGAGCCGAGGCAACTTTGGTGATGATGGACACGTGGCCTTAGGCACGAGTTAGGGTTTCCTAAATTTCTCCAAAATAAAACATTTAGGTGGCGACTCTGTATCTGGCAAAGCAGTCCATGTTTGACACTTCTTTATAAAAATCAGTTTTACAAAACGATTTGCCGGATTTGGACTCTTTGGTGATTTATCGGTCTTACATTGCACTTTGTGAGATTAGATTCAGAACCGTGACACGAGTTCGAACTTGTAGTAGCTAAGAACAAACGAATTTGCGCCCTCGCACGCGGAGCCGGGAGTTCTCGGGCGGTCTACAATTATGAACATAAAGTCAAGTGAAGATAGATCTTTAACTGTTATAACTACCATCTAACAACTATTTCTTAATCAATTGTGTTTCGTGCACAAAAATAATTTTTATAGAATAAGATATAGATGTAACTCAAAGTGTTTCTATCTTTAACTATTTGGTGCAACTTCTATTTATAATTATGAAGAATAAATAGATTAAATAAACTGATTATTCAAAAGCTGGGCAAGAGTTGTTTTTAACTTTTACTTTCTGATTATTAGTTTTCAACTTATAATAAGTTACACCAAACGACGGTCAAGTTAGTTCACTTGAGGAAGAAGAAGGAATGCAGAGAGAGAGAGAGAGAGGGAAAATGTGGCTAAAGTTTGCTTACCCTTCTCAGAGTTTGGTCGTGCCCTTTATCTAAGCTGGCCTCCTAGCTCAAGATTGTGCACACACTACGTCTGTCGTCCTTTGTTGGATGCATGACTGTATTGCCCTCTTCTTTCCTTACATGTGTGCGCGTCAGTACTGCCAAATAGTATTGGCCAAACCACCAAACGATATTGACGCATACCCGGAGCAGATTCCTCTCTTTATGCCATTGGACCACATGGAGCGCCCTAACTGAGCAATCACTTGTGTCATCCACAAAGTGCTAGCTTAGGACAACCTTGTTTTGAGCTGAGCTAGCCGGTTTCCCGACCAGCTTCGAGGCTCAGTCAATCCCACAAGGGCATTCTACTCTTAGATCGGTTGATCCCCTTCACGATCCTACGGTTACCAGCTCAGCCCTATACCATAGCCCATCTTCGGTCAACCTGGTCCTCGCTTGCAACCCAAACCTTGGCTAGCTCGGCCCACCATAAAGATACAGGTTCTGCCCTAGTCCAATCCCATATCGGCTCGGTTCGTACCCGCAACCTAAGCCTGGCCTAACTCGACGCAACAACGAGACATGTGGTTTTGCTCGGCCCGACACTATGGCCCGCATTGGTTTACCTTGACTTATTTATTCGGCACAAATTCCCCTCTCAGGCATATATGTAAATTAGCACCATATGTATTAAAGGAAGGTGTGGCTGCAGTGGTCTGTAAAAGAGATTTCTGCACTTTTTATTTTTTTAATAAGAAGACCATAATTTGCATTCTTTCTTTTTAGTCATTTAACAAGTTTGTAACTATGATGACTAACACCCAAAAAAATAATAATTATAATAAAAAAGAAAAAAGATATACAAAAATTGTCTGTAAGTACTACAATTTTAATGCGCACATACAAAGATTCCATCACTCTTTTTAGTAAAATAATTTTGATTAGAAATGTTGAAAGTCAATCCTCATTCAAATCTATAGATTTGTCATGTTCTTTCTTTATTTAATTTTTCTAGTGTAAAAAATCTGCATTTATTTTTAGGAATAAGATTCCTCTTCAATCTACACAGTAGATGGGATGTATCTAGTTCGGATTTGTGGGTCCGTCATGTATTTTACTCAATTTATTTGAGTCATTTATTTTGTAAAAGAATAATTTGATTTGATATTGTAACCATAAGATTTGATTATATTTATGTGATTTAATCAAAGTTCGAGTAGCCCTTTGGATTAAGTCCAATCAGGTTGGTTTTAATTATCCAGTCTCTCAAATTGTCTCCAATTTGCACCAGGTGAGATGTTGTATCAAATGAATTAGGTTGGCTTCTTTAGTTTGTCTTGAGGGCAGGTTTTAGCTGGGTTGTGCTGCTGTTAGGCTGTGCTGTGGCTGTGCCCTGCTTCTCAGCTTCTCTCTGCTGTTGCTTTCTTGTTTCTTTGTTGGTCTCTCGCCAACCTTGAGGCCTGTGCTAGCAAATGATTAGGTATGTTTCACGGTGCTAATCTAGTTGGGATGTGTAATTTTACTTTGATGTTTTTTGCATTTCATCTGCTTTATTGTTGTATCTTCTTACTTTTTATATGTTCTTTTCATCAATATAGGTCTTTTCTTTTCTGATAAAATAAAAAAGAAGATTTGATCATATTTATTATAAAAAAAAAAATACATATGATTTAAAAAATGCAACACTTTTTTTTAAAATTTTAATTATGATGAAATTATGTGTTTGTAATTATGGATCAATTTAATTTCTTCATATATGAACAATTCAAAATATTAAAATGGGTCAATGGTGAGTTCACAGGCCTGAATTGCACAAGTCTACTCCCATAAGACTGGGGATAAGTTATCCATATTCCTAATTTGCCAATTTACATTTATTGGTGAGATTAATATTAGAAATGTTGAAAATGAATGCTCATTCAAATCCATAGATTTGTCATGTTCGTTCTTTATTTAATTTTGTCTAGTGTAACAAAATCAGCATTTACTTTTAGGGTTACTTACCAATTAGTCCTATTAACTAGACTTATTTACTTACATGTCCTAACTAATAAATTTAACACTATAAAAATAAGAGAGTGATAAATTTATCACTAAAAATTTATTCATAAAAACAAAGAGACTGATAAATTTATTACTATAAATTTATTCATAAAAATAAAAGACTGATAAATTTATCTTTATTACTTAATAAATTTATCAAATAGACTTAATGGATAATAAGTCTCCAAAGTAGGACCTATTGGGTAATAAGTCTCCAAAGTAGGACCTATTGATAGTTTACCCTTACTTTTATGGTAAGAATCGTCTTCAATCCACACAATAGATTGGATGTATCCAGTTTGGACTTGTGGGTCCATCGTGGATTTATTTCAATGATTTGAGTCATTCGTGTGGTAGAAAATTCAATTCAATTTGATATGATAACCACATGATTTGATCATATTTAAAAATTAGATGATAAATATAATTTTAAAAATGTATCATTTTTTTTTATTTTTAAAAAAAATGATGAAATTATGCATTTGTAATCAATTTAATTTCTTCATAAATGAACAGTCCACGAGCCTGAATTGCACTAGCCTAGTCCCATAAGAGACAGAGGTTGGAGATAAATTATCTTTATTCCCAATTTGAGCATTTACATTTAGTGAGAGTTAGAATAAAACTCTACAATACATAATTTGCCAATTTAGATTTATTGATGAGAGTATTATTTTTTTCTTGCACCTCACTCATTTTTATTTATTTATTTATTGCATATTAAAAATTGTAGTTTAAAAAAAGAAATCATTTATCTCTTAACAAAGGGCAAGAATTGTGATCAACTAAACTAATTCACACTACAACAAACTTTTTTATTCTCAAAAGCGAAAATTTTGTTAGAAAAAACATTTGGAGACAAATTCCTGTTGTGACGAAATTGTCACTAAAAGATTGTCTCAAAAAGTTTTTTTAAAAAAAACATTTAGCGACAAAATTACATAATTACACTATTAATTACACTTGTAGCGGTAAAATAATTTCATACCCAAAAAAATTTAGGGTCTGGCTTTGGTCCAGTCCACCATCGGACTGGACCGTGCTGTTGGGCTCGTGGGGGTCCACCACGGGTCCCGTTTTGAAAATCTGAACCGTTCAATGTGTAGAACTCATCGAGTACTATATGCCTGTAAAAAATCACGTTGATCGGATATCGATAGCTATGTGATCAAAACAGTTTTTTATCAACCGTTAATTTATTCACCGTCTATTTTTTTTATACAAAACTGATTTGATTACATAGCTATCGATATCCGATCAATGTGATTTTTTACAGGCATATAGTACTCGACGAGTTCTACACATTGAACGGTTTAGATTTTCAAAACGGGACCCGTGGTGGGCCCCCACGAGCCCAACAGCACGGTCCAGTCCGATGGTGGACTGGACCAAAGCCAGACCCAAAAATTACTATTTGAAAAGAAAAATTTGGTCCTAAAGAGATAGTAATTCGTCACTAAATATTCAATTTTGTTATTAAAAATACAATGACACTTTTAACAATTAAGATATTTCATTTTCAAAATGTAGTTTTGTCGCTAATTTTTTGTCTTTAGAATCTCAGTCGCAATTAATTGTGAAACATTTCTCAAACGTCGTGAAAAAGACGAAAGGGTTAAAACTCAAAATACACTTATCAGCATTGGATTATTATTTTTTTAAAAAAAGCAAAGTTAAATTAATG
Source organism: Camellia japonica (assembly GCA_030407325.1). Lineage (NCBI taxonomy): Eukaryota > Viridiplantae > Streptophyta > Magnoliopsida > Ericales > Theaceae > Camellia > Camellia japonica. The sequence continues at coordinate 115,785,238 of JAPPVO010000007.1, forward strand.
TAATGATTTTTTCATGACGCAAACTTTTGTGTAAAGTCAAATACAAATTTAAAACACAGTTTTGCAAGGTTAAGCTCAGTGTAAAAAATTTTTTTTTTTAAAAAAAGAAAAAAGAAAAATAAAGAGATTTGAATATTGGAATGGAATGGAAGTAGAATTGGGGGTGGGTATAGGGAGCTGGGATGGATGATGTGTGTGTGGGTACGTCCATTTCTTTATGCATGTGTTGAGAATCCATCTCCCATCATTCCTCATGCTTCTCACTCAATAGAATACAAGAAAAAAGCACCTTCTTTCTCTAACATACTATTATTAAATCTAACTACTATCAAATCCTCTCTCTCTACATATATATATACACATCAGGAGGAAACAAGATTTGGCCATAGTGGTTGTATTTTCATCTTTTTCATATACATATATATATATTATATATATATGTTTGTTTTCATTTTTGAAAGCAACATTGAAAACTAATTTAGGAAAATATTTTTGAGAATGTGCTTTTAGAAAACACTCGAAAACTGTTTTCAAGTTTTAGAAACGTGCTTTTGTATCGAAATAAAAAGGGGTACTAACATGTAGATCTTAATAAGTGAACTTATTATCTAATAGGTATTTTGGAAAAAATTTGTCATAAAAAAGTCATTAATTGTAAGTTTTAGTGATAATTTATAAAAATCATGACAAAAAAAAGTCACTAATTGTCAATTTTTAGAGACTTATATAAAAAAATTGTCACAAAAAAATTATTTTTAGTGACAATTTTACCAAGACTTATTTTCAATAGGACTTGATGGAAATTAAATCTAACTATTAGGACCTATTAATAATTTACCCAAATAATAAAAATGATATGGCTTTACTGACTTCAAAATATTGGTATTTTATATTCTAATATCATACTCAAGTGTTTATATTTTTTTTAATTTTTTCTATGACTTTGAAGTGGAGAGAGAGAGAGAGAGAGAGAGAGAGGAAACAAATGTATGAACATGTTGAAAGTTTCATTATTTTCATATTGATTTTCCCGTAAAGAAATAAGTGATTTAGAGTGAAAGCACAAGCTTTGGGGCAAATAAGTGGTGTTTTAACTTCTTTTTTTTATTAATCGGCAAATATTAATTATTAATTATTAGATTAGTACCTATGAAAGAAAACATCCTTACCTTGGCAAAGTACCTAAATTTTTGTATTCCCTTAATTCAACTCCCTTAAGAGGAGTTGAACTCATAACCTCCCTAGGGATTAAGCCTTAAGAATGTTTAGGTGGATAGATTGTGAGGCTTCTTGTAAGATGTTGGGTGTTGTGTGTTTCTGTTTTGAGTTTGGAATCTCTCCAACTCATTTTGGGTTGGGGTTATACATGATTGGTCTAGTTTTGGATGTCAACATAGTTGAGATGTTTAGTTTAATGATGCATTTTTTTCCCTAAACCATGTTGTAATCATGCTTTATTTTTAATAAAGTTTAGTTGCTTTTGCAATTAAAAAAAAAAAAAAAAGGACTAAGCCTTAAGGAATTAAAGGGATATAAGATTAGGGAGACCATGGAGAGGTTCAATAATGGTGTTTAAAACGTATGTTTCTCTGCAAAAAATTTTTGGTGTTGCAATATTACACCAAAAATTATTGTAAAGAATTTTACTCCTAAACATTGGTGAGATAATTGGAGTAGACATGGACTTGGGATAGTTTTTGGATGTAGGGAGGTTTTAAAGAGCATCTTTCAGGATCATTTGACAACGGACCAACTGATGTTTAGTTCAAATATTAGCTTTTTAAATCCGTATGCAAGAAAATGAGATCAGATCTTTTGTACCAAATTTTTGTTCAAATCTTCTATGTTAAGTCTTTTGTAGTTGGCAATCTCTTTGTACAAAACATCATTCGATTTAATTGCATGGGCCATTTTGTTTTTGTGAGAATAAAAGTGTTTTAGGCCTCGTTTGGGAACAGGTTAATTTAGTAACTTTTTGGCTATTTGGCTAAAATATGAGCTAAAAAAAACTAGTATGTTTGGGATGACTTTTTGGCTTTTACGAAAAGATGTGCAAAAAGTAGAGAGAAAAAGAAATCTTTGACTTTTGGTATGGGTTGTTGGCTTTTGACTAATTTAGTAACTTTTTGACTTTTTGACTAAAACAGAACCTTCCCAAACGAGGCCTAAGATGTGAATCCAACCTAATTTGTGCTCAAGAGATATGTGCACTCAAGCACAAAAGGTTGTGTTTGAGTGGTCAAGACATGTTTGCAGCTTCTCAAATCTTCATAGTCAAATATTACAAAGTCATAAAGTGTGCTCGAGCATAGAAAGTTGCACTCAAGTGGTCTAAGTTGGTTACTGTCACTTAGGTGCCATTTGGTAACATTTACGTTTTCAGTTTTCTATTTATATTTATAAAAATTTAAAAAACTCAAATAAAAACTTGTTTGGTAAAATTTTTGATTTATAAATCAGTGGTCTGAGTTTATAAATTTAGCCAAAAAATGTGTTTCCGCTTTGAGTTTTGAGATTTTTTTTTTTTTTTACCACCCAACACTAGCCACCACCCGCTACATTTTCCACCACCGTCTTCTGCCACCACCACCCACCCCTACCACCACCTGCCACCACCACTCACACCCACCTGCTACCACCACCCACCACTTGCTACCACTACCGACCAGCCACCACTCACCTGCCACCCACTCACCACCACCACCCACCCCTTGCCACTACCACCACCCACCTGCCATCCACCCGCCACTACCATCCACCCCCGCCACCACCACTCACCACCCACCTGCCACCACCATCCACCACCTGCCACAACCAGCCACCTGCCACCACCACCCACCACCACCACCACCACCCACCCGCCTGCCACCACCACCCACCACCCACCACCACCACCACCACTACCACCCACTCGCTACCACTTACCACCCGCCACCGTTACCCACCCACCCACCACCACCACCACCCGTCACCACCCACCACCACCCACCATTCGCCACCACCTGCCACCACTACCCACCACCACCCACCACCCGCCACCACCATCATCCACTCGCTACCACCCACCACCCACCACTGTCATCCACCATCACCACCCACCACCCACCCGCCATCCGCCACCTACCACCCGCCACCACCACTACCCACTCACTACCACCCACACTCGCCACCGTCACCCGACACCTATTCGCCACCACCACCTGCCATCCGCCACCCACCTGCTACCACCACCCACCACCCGCCACCACCACCACACCTCCACCTACTCGCTACCACGTACCACCCGCCACCGTTACCCACCCACCACCACCACCACCACCACCACCCACCCGCTACCCACCACCGTCTTCCGCCGCCACTTGCCGCCACTTTCCATTTCTCACTTTTTTTTATTTTTTTAAAATTTTTTAAACATTTTGTCAATTACCAAACGCGTTTGTAGTTTATATTTTTCTAAAAATAAACAAAAAATAAACAAAAACCAGTTTATAAAATTTTTGTAAATATAAACTGAAAACATAAACGTTACCAAACACACCTTTAATAATGCGTTTTTAGATTAGATTGAAGCTAGACTTTCAGATATTCATATCTGGTGTGCGAAAAACACAGATAGAGAGTTTTCTAGTGAGATGTACACATGTACCTTGATCAACTAATAGTGATAATTGGATCAACATACTCTATATTGAAGATCATCAAAGTGGTTTCTACTTCAATTACACTTTCTTAGAGAGATGTTCATCAGTGGATTTCGTAGTGGCTTTTCGTCTTGGATTCGACATTGGCATTGTGAATTCAACATTTGGAGAAACAATTCCGAGTTGAAGATGGCAATGGAAGAAGCATGAGGGATTTGAGGCAATTGGGAGTGGATTTACTAAGTGATTCCTTCTCTAATCTTATTCGTAGTGGATTACTTTGGTGGTTGTTGACCCGTGATTTTAGATCACAATTGAAGGAGTCCAATTTTTTTTTTTTTTTTTTTTCACGTAAAATCATTGTGTCCATTATTGTTCCTTGATAGTAGATGTAATTTGAGAGAAATGCTAGAGACCTACACTTTAAACCCACAAATTCACCTATATTGATGTGGTAAAGGAGTTGTGCCCTATATTATTATGTATGTAACAAATCAAAAGCTAACACCTATATTTTTTTGATCAGTCAAAAAAAAAACTTTATTAATAGCATCAAACATATAAACAAATGGATAACATCCATAAAGCGAAGGCAAAGAGCAGGAAGCATCACAGAGCTTCCCTTCATCCTAACTAGGTTGGCATCAAGAGAAACGCTCTATCATATGCTAGCTCAAGTCAAAGGGTTAGTGAGAAACCAAGCCCAAAAAACGAAAAAACTCCAATAAACCATCAATAGTAGCAGTAGCCCAATAAACAAACCACCAGCAGCAACCAGTAGTAACCACTAGCAACAGCAACCTAATAAACAAACCACCAGCAGCAGCAAATAAACCAATAAACCAACCACTAGCAGTAGTAGCAGCCCAATAAACAAAACACGAGCAGCAGCAAATACCAGTAACAACCAACAAGAAAAAACACCACCAGCAGCCCAATACTCCTATAGCCCAGGAACTGCAACACACATACAGATCAGTAACAGATCAGAGCAGATAAAAAACCAGCAATAGAGCAAAAACCATCGACAGGTCAATAACATACACATGAACAGATCAGCAACAGAGCCATACATTTCCTCTGTTTTATACACCAGTACCCATCCATATCCCCATCACGCCTCACTTGATATATCTCCTGATCTGTTGCAAATTTGAAACAAACTGATTAATATAATAATCTCTTCCTGCCATATTTGACTTCAAACACGTGGCTACCCTAACCTTGATTAGCTCACACAGCTCTTCATAATTGGGTTATACCTATTTGAAAATAACACCATTTCTGTGCTTCTAAACAGACCAGAAGATTGTTACTGGTATTGCTTTCCATATCTGTAATTCCCTTTTTTAAACTTCCAGCCACTCCACCACTAAAGCAGTCCTTCCACTGTACCAGGTGCTGCCCATTGCATTCCCCACCAATTGATTATGCTAGACCATATATTCCACACTAAATGACAATGTAACATAATATGATTTAATGACTCCTCCTCTGTTCTACAAAGAGCACATAATAATCCCACTCTTGTGTCAACAACCCCAATCTGATGTAGGAAGTCCATTGTCTTTATTCTCCCTTTCCATACCAACCAATCAAAGAATTGTGCTTTTAGAGTTACTGCATTGTTCCAAATTAAACTAGATAACCTTTTCCGAGATCCATAAATTAGCTCACACAAGTTGAAAACTAACTTTATATTGAAACAACCAGAACTATCAGCATTCCATCTAATGTTAACCAAGTTTTCCAGGCACAGTCTTGGTCCAGAGCCTAATTCCTCTTTCAAAATTCTTAGATCCTTCTCTTCCTACGCAAGTAAAAATCTTCTAAAACTGAAAATCCATTCAGCATGATTACCTTTTCTGTCCACCATTTCTTTCAGTGATACCCCTTTATCAGTAGAAATGCTAAAAAGTCTTGGATATTTATCCTTCAAACAGATACTGTTCAGCCAAGCATCCTCCCAGAATTTAATCCTACTCCCACTCCCCACTCTGATTTCAACATTTTCTAGAAAGAAATTCAGTGGCCTAGGATTGGAATGTGCTACTGATAGGATATCACTCCAGATCCTTGAGCTATGACAATCAACCGTATGAAAAGGAAACCATCTCCCACCTTCAGTTCCATACCTTTTACAAATCAAAATCTTCCATAATGCATCATCTTCAGCCCCAAACCTCCACCACCACTTGGCCAATAGACTATCATTTACTGTTGTAATGTCCCTAATACCCAGTCCTCCAAGATTTTTGCTCACTGTTGCTTCATTCCACTTCACTAAGTGTAACTTCCTCTTCAGATTAGTGTCACCCCACAGGAATGCTGATTGTATCTTATCAATCTCTTTTGCTATTCCTTTATGCATCTTAAATAAGGACATGTAATAAACTGGCAGGTTAGAAAACACAGACTTAATTAGAGTCACTCTACCAGCAAATGAAAGCACTCTTCTCTTCTATCTAGCTAATTTTGCCTTGAACTTATCCACCACAGGTTTCCAATTTTGTTGTCTTTTAGGATTAGCCCCTAAAGGCATACCCAAGTACTTAAAAGGCAATTTTTGACTCATGCAATTTAATCTTGAAGCAAAATCAGCAACTGTAGCCTCCTCTATACCCACTCCACTAACAACACTCTTATGATAATTGATCTTTAGTCCAGATACTATTTCAAAACATTTTAAAATTCTCTTCACATTTGAAACTTCCACCAAATCTGCCTCACAAAATAAGACTGTGTCATCAGTAAATTGTAGATGCGATAACTTCAAACCTTCATCACCAATAATGACCCCTTTTATCATTCCTAGTTCTATGGCTCTTGATAACAACATATTGAGCCCTTCAGCTACGATAATGAACAAAGATGGTGAGATTGGATCCTCTTGCCTCAACCCTTTTTAGGGACACACTTCCTCAGATGGAGAGCCATTAACTAGGAATGATACTCTGGCTGAACCTACACAAGACCTCATCCATTCCACCCATTTGGTCTCAAACCCAAACTTGCCCAACATATCAAACAAGAAGCTCCAATTTACTGTATCATAAGCTTTTTCAAAATCAATTTCAAAATTAGGCCACTTTTCTTTGATCTTTTCCACCAGCCTATCACTTCATTTGTTACTAATATCCCATCCAGTATGCTTCTCCCACCCAGGAATGCAGATTGTGTTGAGCTAATGATTTTTGGTAACACTTGTTTTAATCTACTAGCTAAGACTTTTGATAGAATCTTGTACATGGAATTTATGAGACTGATTGGCCTAAAATCTTGGATACTTGTTGGGTTTTCCTTCTTAGGAATTAATGATATGAAGGAAGCATTCAGGCCCTTCACCAACCTCCTATTAACATGAAACTCTGCCATAAATTGAAGAATATCATCCTTCATTATCCTTCACCCATTTTGGATGCAAATCAAATTAAATCCATTAGGCCCAAGGGCTTTATTCCCATCACACTCCTTAATGGCAACACGTACTTCTGATTCAGAAAACTCTTTCACCATCAACTCAGCTTGATGAGGTTCAATTAACCTAAAAGCTCCACCAATCTTTGGTCTAAACTTTCAATTTTCCACAAATGCCTCTCCAAAATACCTTGTAATTTACCATTTCATCTCTATAGGTTTGGTGTAAGAAGTACCCTCGATGATGATGGAATCCATCAGGTTTTTATTCAGCCTCTTTCTAGCCATAATATGGAAATACCTAGTATTTCTATCTCTTTTTACAACCCAGTTTACTCTGGATTTCTGTACCCAAAACCATTCCTTTATTTTTCTCAGCTTCCAAATCTCCCCTTTTACCTCTCTTTTTCTTGATAATTCAATATCATTCAAAGGCCTAACCTCAACAGCCAAGTCTAATGCATGCGTTATATCCTCTGCCTCCTTGAGCTTGTGCTCAACATTCCCAAACACTTCAATGTTCTGTACTTTCAGTGCTTCCTTTAAGGATTTCAGTTTAACCTTGAGTCTGTTCCCAGCCTATCCATCTACCTGAGTACTATCCCAGACTGATTTTACCTTAATCAAGAAAGTGGGGTGGAGAACCCAAGCATTGAGGAATCTAAATGGTTTAGGCCTCCAATCCCTCTCATTCTCCATTAGTAATATTGGGCAGTGGTTGGATAATAATCTAGATAACCCCCACAATTTGAAACTAAACCATTCTAACCATTCAGGGCTGACTAAGAATCTATTCAATCTACTCCACCTCTCCTCTTCCTGTGATTTGCACCACGTATACCTCCTTCCAATCATTGGAACATCCACTAACTCCAATGAATTTATAAAATCATTGAACTCATTCATTCCACCATTCCTCCTAATACAACCTTTTATTTCAGCCACTGTTCTAACTTCATTAAAATCGCCCCAAATGCACCATGGTTTGGAAAAGTTAGGCTTTAGATTACCCAAAATTTTTCATAAATTCCTTCTCATACTCCTATCATTGGGTGCATAACCATTTACAACCACACATTCAATTAACTGATGCATCTTACCTGAGAGTATGATACAATTTCGGTTACTACAACAGTCAATCAGATCAAATACCTCAGGCCTCCATATGCAAAGCAATCCTCCTACAATTCCATCAGTATCCACTGCTATGAAGCCAACCAACTCTTCTGGCCACAGTGATTTGACAAATAATTCTGACATTTTTGATCTTTTTGTTTCTTGAAACAGAACCATGTCAATCTTTCTGTGTCTGATGAACTCTTTTATTCTCCTTCTCTTCTCAATCTTACCTAACGCTCTTATATTCCAAGATATTATCTTCATGACAAAATATTTTAACTCCTACATCTCCGAAATTGCTCATTCAAGCACTCACTCCCTCAACCCTCTTTAGAGCCTGAGTCTTATCATTTCTTTCCATCGTGATAATTTTCTCTGTCACCTCTCTTTCCTTGCCATCAAAATCCACACCCAGGGCTTTCCAAATATAGATTGTAGCTTGAGCCTCATATAGCAAATACCGTTGATCTCTGACATTCCTTATTCTATTATGATCTCTAGTTTGTGACACAAATGATGAGAAGGCCACTACTGCTGCCCTCAAAATTGCTCCTCTTTGAAAACCATACCTTGACCATGCCTTATTTTGCCCTAGTCTTTTTTTTCCTTTTCAACTCACTACTCAGCTGATCTTCACCACTACTTCTACTCAACAGTGCTTGGTTTTATTGATCACTCTTCTCTGTTTTATTTCTGTATCATCTTGATTCAGTTGCCCATTTGATCCCATTGGACTTATAATCTCCTCAATGGATATCTGGGCTAGTGATTCATATCTTGTGATTTGGGCTTCATCCTTGTAGACACCCCATTTTTGACCGTCCATAAGACTTTGATGCGACTGATGATTTACATGGTGGAGAAAGGTGTGCAGGGCAAAGGTTCAATTTCTTCGGCAAAGAGAGAGTCGAATCTCAACTTCATACCCCTGTTCTGGACCAAAACGATCTCGATCAAAAGATTTTAGACTTAAAACCCTTTCTTTCAAAACATTTTTGAAATAAAGTTTTTACGATGTTCCGAGGCTCGCATTTTGTCAAATGTTGCGTTTTTCGGTAAACCGAGCAAGGACAAAGTGGAAATGAATGAAAGAGAGATGAAATCTTTGAAAAATCTTTCAAAACACCTTACTTAGGGGTTTGGAGTTGAAGAAAAGAGGAGAAGAGAGAAGAAAACTGGTTCGGGAGAAGTTCGGCATGAATCCGGTTAGGGCCAAATTTGCGCGGCTTCACGGAAACTGGCATAACTTTTTCCACAGGAGGAATTTTAATGTGAGGTTGGCGCCATTGGAAAGCTAAATTCAAGGGCTTCAAAGTGGCCACATGGGCGGCAAGCAATTGTTCTGGCCGGCCACCTTTCTTTGGTCAAAAGTGATTCAGCATGAATCTGGGAAGGAGAGAAAACACTGCGCGGCTTCACCAAAATGGACATAACTCTTTGCACAGGGGGAATTTTGATGCAAGGCTGGTGCCATTGGAAAGGAGACTTCTGGGGCTTCATTTTTCACTCAAGAATCTCCTAAGTCCAAGTTCGGGGGGAGGAGATATGGTTGGTTGATGCCCGGTTGGACCGAATCTGCGCGGCTTCACGGAAACTGGCATAACTTTTTCCACAGGAGGAATTTTGATGCAAGGTTTGCGGCATTGGAAAGCTAACTTCTGGGGCTTCATCCTAGGGGGTAGCCGGCCACTTTTGACCCTTTTGACCTGGCCGGCCGGCCAGGTAAAGGGCCGGCCGGCCACCTGCAACCAAAATAGTTGGCCGGCCAGCTTCCTTACAGGGAGTACACTGCAGAAATGCAACTTTTTCCCCCCAGATTCTGCAATCCGGGAGGATATTTTTGGAGGGAAGCTTGGAGGAACTTTCCTCCCTTTTTTCCTCCTCATTTCTCCCCCATTCTTGTCTATATAGCTGGCCTCCCAACTCAAAAGAAAGGGTTGGAAAATTGCTCTCAAGCTCATACACACATATCTCTCTCATTTCCTTCAAAAATCTCAAGTTTGGCACCATTTCTTCATCACTACCAAGCACCACCACCACCACTCCACTTCCAGCAGCAAGGAGAGGATTTCCAGCAGCTAAAAGGCAGCAAACTCAAGCCAAGAAGGAAGCAAAAGTTTGGTCTTCAAGGTAAGTTCTATTTCCCCCTTTTCTAGCCCATTTTTGCACCATTTTTCTACCCTATTTGCTTGCTGTTTTGAGCTCCGGCCAAAACTGAAAATGTCATTTTTTTGAGCCATTCTTCATGTTTTTTTAAGCGCTCAACCCTGTTTGAGCCCTCCATTTGGTACTTGCTTCAATACCCCTTGGTATGCCATTATTTTGCATGAGATTTATAGCCTATGAGTGATCTGTTTTTGAGCATAATGTAAACTGTAAGAGGGCCTATTTTGAGCCCCTCTTCAACATTGAAGAAGGGCTCAACCCTGTTTGGGCCCCCTATCTTGCACTTGCTTCATAATCTCTCCTATTTACCGTAAATTTGCATGATTTGTTTGGCCTATATGTAAATTGTTTTGGAGCATGTCATGAACTGTGAGTAGGCTTATTTTGTGTCCCTCTACAACATTGTAGAAGATATAAACCTTGTTTGGGGCCTCCATGTTATACCTACCATTGTACCCCCCTTTGGCCCCCTTTTTTGCATGCTTTTTAGGCTTATCTAGCTTCTGTTTTCGGCCATGATCAGAACTGGAAATGGTCATATTTTAACCTTCTTGGCATGTCTCCTTAAGGGTCCTTGCTTGTTTGATGAATGTTTGGGGTACCTCAAGTTATAGCCTCTTGTTATCCTTAATCTTGCATTGCATTTTTGGCATGTTTTCATACTGATTTGGGGATGTCATCTACTGTAAATGTTCATATTTTTGGTCCCTCTTCAGTGTTTTAGAAGGGTGTTTGTTGTTTGGGCTTTCATTTACCATCTACCTCAATACCCCTCTCTTGGCCCCTATTTTTGCATGCCATTGTTGCCCTATCTATGCTTGCTATTTGGCCTTGATTTGTACTGGAAAATGATTTTTTTGGGGCTGCCTTGCTACTGTATTTTCATCCCATGTCCATATTGTGCATGCATTGCGTAGCTATAGGCCATTTCGGGTGCCTAAATTCGTATTTCGGGACCATTCCTTGCATTTGGTGTAATTTCGCCATCTTTCGGGACTGTTTTCCCCCATATTTCAGTGCTGAAATTCCATTGGCATGTTTGCATATCATTTTCTATGTCATTGCATTCCGTATGCCATTGCCTCGGTTTGCGTGCCCGTGTGCACGCATTTCGAGGCACTTCATTTTCATCCGATTGGCCTCCTACGTGAGTGTGGCTGAGGCTCACTCATGTTAGTGTAAGTCCATTTTGCATTCCGTATGCCATTGCCTCGGTTTGCGTGCCCGTGTGCACGCATTTCGAGGCACTTCATTTTTTATCCGACGGCCTCTTATGTGAGTGTGGCTGAGGCTCACTCATGTTAGTATAAGTCCACTTTGCATTCTGTAAGCCCATTATTGCATTGCGTATGCCATTTCACCCATAGCATTGTGTATGCCCGGTTGTATATTACCTCGTATAGCGTGTATGCCATTCCATGACACTGTGTATGTTAGGATTGCATATTAGCTACATTTCATGCATATCATGCATATTGCATCGTGTTCGGGATAGGAGTTAGCCTGGGCACGGGAAACGAGGCACGTTTCGTACTCCGAGTGACGGAACGGATCTCAATTCCCAAGTCACCGACACTCCGGATTATCCATGATGGAGCTAGGTTTTGTTGAAGCATTCATACGCATTCATCCTATATTGAGTTGTGCAATTCGACTCCTCGGCTATCATGCATCGATATGCGTGATTGGTGGCACGAGGATCGAGGCATGCATATATTTGTGAAATACATTGCTATGCCCCTTTCCTGCTCTCTGTTGCATCAAAATAGAGAATCAACAACTTTTCAAAGTCTAGCACGCCTTTCGAGAAACATTGCAAAACAGAGGCTAATTGGGGCATCCTAGTGGATTTCCGCGCAAGGCAGCCCAAACTTGCGGCATTCATTAGAATCAAGGCATTCCCTGGCTTGCATGCCAGTTTACAGTTTTTTAGTTAATTTGTTAATTAATTAGGGATCTGTAATATTCGGACTGTCTTATTCTTTTATTCGGACTGTATTATTATTTATTCGGACCCTCTGCGCGAGGGCATAATTGTAATAAGTGTGCGTGTGTGTGATGTATGTCTTCCAACCCCACGTCTTTCTTCCCTTTTATTTACCCGCTTATGATGGTTAGATTAGGGCATATTTCAATTAGCATACAGTATGACAGCATGTTTGCATTCATTCATCTGTTTTGCATGCACCGGGCTCGGCGCATCATACAAACTGCATTTGTATTTCAATTCCAAATTGATACTTGATAGCTGTTGCATCTCATATGCTATGTTTAGAATAGCCGAGCCTGCTATAGTTTGCATTTTTGCATGTGTTGCATTAGGCATTTCTGTATAATTAGGATCATACATGATTTCTAACAAGCTTCTGTTTCGGCTTGGAGTACCCGGTGAGTTTTATGCTTTAGCATCCTTACATGTGTGTGAGTGACTGCCATGATAGCATGCTTACCATGAGGCTATGTGCTTATGTGATATTACTGCCTGAATGCCTGTGGGTGGAGGTTGTGTTACTTGAATTGGGACAATTCATCAAATGTTTGTTTTAAGCCCACTAGATAGTGGCAAAATCATGTTTTCTAAGCCCACCCGAGGGTGGCAAATCCACGTCTTAGCCTACCTGCGGGTAGCACCATCAAACCATTTTCAAACAAACAAACATGAAATGTTTTGTTCCAATTCAGGCGGCCCAGTCTATACTTATTTGCTGCGAGCATCACATAGTAACCTAGGCTAATAACCGGAATAAGAACACACAATGTTTTCAAAAACAGATATCATGGTTAGTAGAGGCCAGTCTTTGACCGGGCGAGAGAGGGTGCTCACGAAGTGACCTTCCCCAATCGTACCCAAGTTCCCGAGCCGAGGCAACTTTGGTGATGACGGACACGTGGCCTTTGGCACCGAGTCAGGGTTTCCTAAATTTCCCATTAAAAAACATTTAGGTGGCGACTTTGTATCTGGCGAAGCAGTCCATGTTTGGCACTTCTTTCAAAAAATCTGTTTTTCTCAAAACGATTTGCCGGATTTGGACTCTTTGGTTCAAGATTAAGAACCGTGACATGAATCGAGTCCGAGCTGTAGCGAGGTCCCCCGCGGGCTTGTTACAGTTTCTGGCGACTCTGCTGGGGACTTAGAGAACTTGACTCGAACTCATGATATCTCGTTTTGACTGTACTTGTGTGTTTCTTTGCATTGCATTTGCATTGGTGCGCCTAGGACATCGTGTTTGCCATATGCCATTCCCGAACGATTTACCGGAGGCTTGTCTTGTCAAGGCATGACCATAAGGCTGATCGGCTCTAGGCTCTGACAGCATGGGAACACAAACCCCGGTTTTACTGGGGCACCCTTTTTGACCATTCGACCTAGTGCATATTCGGATCCATAGTGACCATTCCAAACTAGGACAGGTTGCTTACCCGTTTATAGGTTGTTTGAAACCGCTGCGTGCGTAGTGAACCCTAGTTCCTGACAAAATAGGACAGGGAAACCCTACCCCAACATAGGGGTGTTTTGGCTCTCACTTATCTGTTATGTGCTTGTTAGAGTGCGTCTCTACAGGGAATGCATGTATCAGTCTGCAAGTCTGGGCATCAGGCCTGCGGGCATTACTATCAGTATTTGAGAGTCAGCTTTACCTGTGGGTATCAGACTTAGATTTGGGGCAGAATTTTGGGGCAGAATTCAGTAGAGAGTACACTCACTCAGTTTTGCTCATGTGGTTATCGTGAAATCAGGCTGAGATGCTGCATGTTTTCTCTTTTGCTAGGTAGTCCTGGAACCATAGCTTCAGAAGGCTCCGATATCCCCCGGGTACATTGGACTAGTGCTGATAGACTTTGTTAGGTCAGAAATTCAATTCAAGGGCAACCAGCGTTCTTTCGCTGAGGCAAGGCAAAGAAAGGCCAGTCAGGGCTCACCGGTTCATCTGATCCGTCAGTCACCAGTCACATCACCTTTGTTCAGAATCAGCAGCCCGTGATGGCACAGGGTTCGGAAGAATTTGTGGCCGTGATAGCAGCGTTGAATCAGGGAACTGCCATGCAGGCTGAGACCAGTATTGAAACGCAGAGCCCATCTGGGGCATCTGTCTTACATCCAGCTTTGGGACCCCAGCCGAACTTTGACCCACTTCCGCCAGTTGAAGATTTGCAATGTCCGAATCCTCGAGAAAGGTTGACCCAAGCCCGAGTTTTCGGACCCCTGGTGCAGCCTAATGAGAGGCTTTATCCCCTTGATGCTAATGACCTCGATCTGATCGCAGTGAAAATTGCGAACCTTGAGAAGCAATTCAAAAAGGCACAGGGCCTTAACTCCATTCCCGACATTGAGGATGGGCACACTGAGTCTGCCGTCCGGCTCCCAGACAGATTCAAAATGCCACATATTGACCGTTTCGACGGGTCTGGGATCCAATGGTACATATCCGACTTTTCTTGGATGTCCTAAAGCCGATGGGTCTGACTAAGCCACAGAAGCTCTCTCTGTATGGAAGAACTTTGTCCGGTGTAGCAGCCACTTGGTACGCTAAGTTGGAGGACAAAGTGAAGCAAAATTGGGAAGAATTGGCTGAGGCCTTTGTCGATCAGTATTCCTACAATACCCAAGTTGAAATGACCATCCAAGAGCTTGAAGCAACCCGCCAAAACCCAAAAGAGCCTTTTGTGAAATTTGTTGCGAGGTGGAGAGCAAAGGCAGTACAGATGACAGATCGCCGCCCTTCTGAGAGGGATCAAGTGCAGATGATGGTGCGGAACCTCGAACATGATATGTTGCAGAAATTGATAGTCGCTCCGTTATTCACTTTCAAAAGTCTGCATGAACTGGGGGTTCAGGTCGAGAATGCGTTCAACAGCGGGATCATTCCCAGAACAAGTGAACCGACAAGGAAGGTGATTTCAAGGAGTACCCATGTCGGAAGTAGCACTATTCCCGAACCCACTGAAATCAATACAGTTACCATAGCCAACCCTTTTGCCAAACCAAGCCTACGACCAGCCAGCCCAGCCCAAGCTCAGGGCAGAAATTTCACCCCCCTCTATATGAGCCTGACTAGCGCACTAAAAGTCCTGATGGAAAGAGGGCATCTCAAACCCCTCGATCCTCAACCTCTTCCTGACCCACTCCCAGCCAGACATAACCCCTCCAAATACTGTATGTACCATCAGCAGCGCGGCCATGGCACCGACCGTTGCTACCGCCTCCGTCATGAGGTCCAAAATCTCATCGACAACCAGACGATAGCTCCACCTTCAAACCCCAATGACCAAACATCTCCTGCCTACCTCAATCTCATCCATATACTGCCATCCACCTATGACCCCAGCATATACATCACCCCGGCCCATCTACCCAAACCTGAGGTGTTTATCCCAGAAAGTATGGACTTATGCATGATGGGTGCACCTGAACCCCAATCATCTCAAACCCCGAGAACCCACTAATTCTGAGTTGATGGGAATGATAAAAGATCTTCACAGAATTGTGATAGATTTGGCCTCCGGGACATTGGCTCCGTCATCAACCATATCACATACCAGGGAGTTCGTGTCAAAAGGCTCCCTAGTCTTGGAACGGGCTGTATTTGAGGAATGCCAATCCCTTGGCAAGGTGGAGGCAAGTGGAAAGAACAAGATAGGGGCGGACATGGATCCCCATGAACATCTTCTGCTGGCGGTTGAGGCTTTGAAAGCCGAAGGACTGAACAAAGAACAAGTGCTCGCAGTTGTTGCAAAAACTGTGGATGACATTTTCGTCACTCAAGTTGGGGGCAGTTTGAATCAAGGGGCAAGCCGGGAGAAGGGTCGTTGTATCAGAAACGTTCCTTTCAGCCATAATCCTGCACTCAGAAGAGATCAACAACCCAGGCCAGCACCTGCCAATCCCTTTGCTGGTACGCCCAGTAAAAATCCACAAGCCCAGAAGTACCAACCCCGAGGTCAGAGGGTCTTCCATGCCCTCCACATGCCTTTGTCCAAAGCTTTCCAAATCCTTGTTGGACAAGGTCATCTCAAACCCCTTGAGCCTCGGCCTCTCCCAAATCCTCTTCCGACTACGCATGATGCCGCCCGGTACTATGCCTTCCATCAGCAAACTGGCCATACTACCGACAACTGCTTCCGTCTTCGCCATGAAGTACAGGATCTGTTTGACAATGGGGTTGTCCTCCCGCCAAGCTCTGCAAAGTCTATCGGCACTGGATCGGTGAACTTGGGGGATAATGTGATGTGATCGAGGGATGAACCACCTGCGGATGGCTCTCAGATTACTCCAGCTGTGGTGGATGGCATGTACTGTTTTGAGCAATGTACAAGTGCTGTTAATTTTGCATTCTGCTGACTTGGGTATTGGGTCAGTCTTGTTGTTTTGTTTTGAGTCTGTCCTTTTGTTTTGAGTTAGTCTTTTTGTCTTGGGTCTGTCTTGTTGTATCGAGTCAGTCCTGTTGTATAAGAGTCGGGTGATTCCCGGGGTGTTACCTCGAGCATCACCATTTTGTTTTGTGTTTGTCTTTTCGTTTTGTTTTGAGTCTGTTTCTGCCAGGGAGCCAGTTGTGCCAGCAGACTTTGAATGAACAGCAGTGATTTTCACATTCTTGTATTCGCTTTTGCCTTGTGCCAGTTATGCCGGGAGTTTTGAATGAGATGGCAGTATTTGACTAAGAACTCTGTCTTTTCTATGCCTTGAAGTCATTGTAATGACCTGAGTTTTTCAAAACTCTTTGAACACTGCGGTGAAAACAAAGAGGGAGGAATTCCTCGGGATTTGCAAAACTTTGATCAAACTAAGAGAAAGAGAGGCGTGCTAAGCCCTTAATGAATGAAATCGTGCTTGTTAGTGTGACTACTGAGAAGGACCCTAGCTTTGATCCAGATTGGTCCTACACTATCTTCAGCGCAGCGATTTGTTGCTTTCTTAAAAATTTTCAAAAACAAAATGTTTTGCGCGGTCCTGCGAAGACCTGTGTGGAATCGCTCTTGAGATTATGCAGCCTAGGATCGCTCTCAGCCTCGAGACTCGACCCCTTGCTTTCAAACCTTGGACCTTAATTCAGAATGTTCAACGGTCGACCACAATGTAAGGCCTGTGTGGCCAAATTTGAAGCAGCCCTCGAACAAGAGGCACCAAAGTCAGATCAAGAAGGTTAGACGTCATTAGAAGGAGCTTGCAATGCTAAAACAGAAGTACCCTTCAAACTAGGGGCAAAGATGTCAGACATGCTCGAAGAGCTGAAGATGAGTCCTCTTGCAAATCAACAGCCCTCCTGGATACGGATGGCTTCGAAACCCTACAACCATTTGGCATGGACCAAGCTACACTTTTACCCATGAGAGGCTCGCTAGGCCGAAAACCCGAAAGGGCGATCCAGGCAAAAATTAGAGCAAGGCAAAAAAAATATATACAAAAAATGCAAAAAGAAAAAAAAGAGAAAAAAAAAAAAAAACAAAAAAGAAAAAAAAAAGGAAAAAAGAAGAAAAGAAATGAAAAAATTGAAAAGAAAAAGAAAAATAAAGCTCGCAAGGTTGAAAACCTGCAACGGGCGCCTTGGCAAAAGTTAGAGCCTAAAAAGGAGAGGTTAAATACCCGAGTGTACCTTAACCCCGAACTACGTAAGGCTTGATTCCCATGTTTGGGATACGTAGGCAACTTCATTCTGAAGTCCAGCCGTAAAACACTTCAATTTGATTGTGTCCATGCGATGGTTCTGGTCATCTTTATCTTCTCTGTATCCGAGAGTCCGGTTGTGTTCGTCGCTCCGAGGACTGACTACAATGCGCTACGGCACCATTCAAACAAGGGGCAACTTTCCGTTGCCATTCAATGCGCCGCGGTGCCATTCAAGCAAGGGGCAACTTTCCGTTGCCATTCAATGCGCTGTGGTGCCGTTCAAACAAGGGGCAACTTTCCGTTGCCATGCAGCTCTCTTCAAGCACGGGGCAGTTTTCCCTTGGATCCGAGGTTGCGCATCTCAGAAGCAGGTTTCATGCCCGTTGAACAATGGCCGTTTGCAAAATAGTTTTTGAGAGTTTTTACTAAGGTTGACTATTTTCTCGAAAATCATTCTATCTTTTCCAAAACTGGACCTCTTTTCATGGACCCAAAAAAGGAAAATTTTCAGTGCTCATAGCCTAACTTGCATGATTTTAAATCAAAAATCGAACACGCATGTTGATCTAACTCTCATTTTGGTCAAAACTATTTTAGTGGAAAGCAAAAACAAAAATGGTCGAAATAATGAACTATGGGTACAGTTGAGTCAGGTGTTCTGTCTTTTCTCCATTGTCAACATACTCGCCAGAAGGGCACCCTACTCGCCAAGAAGGGCACTCTACCTGCCAAGAAGGGCGCAATTGAAGTTAACGACAAAGGGCAGAAAGCTCTCACATCCTCCAAGCAATGAGGTATCAAGCCAAGTGCGAAGCACGAACTGGAATGAGGCAAGATATTCCACTCCATCATCTGGACAGATCTTATCACGTCCAAACTCCCCGGCAAAACCGATGCTAGCTGCAGATTTGCTACACACCTAGTTGTAGCGCAACCCTTCTGTGGGAGAAACTCACTAGCTGCGTGCAGAAGAAGAAGAATCTAGCTGAATGCTAGGGGCAAGAGCCTTCAACTTCCTGTTTATCCATCAACCACCCAGGGGAGGGATTGAAAGATGAGAGATTGAAGAACAGAGAGATGTGCGCTGAGAGAAAAAGGGAGGAAAAAGGCTTTTTCAAAAAAACAGAGCTTGAGGGCCGAGTGATGTGAGAATCACAGATGAGAAAGGGTGGGAAACAATATCCGGTGAAACAGGCTCCCTATATACGTCTGTGTGTCGTGTCTTTTGTTTTGTTTGTCTCGATTCCTGCTTTGAGTCGTCCCGAGTGTGTCTCGTTGTGTTTAGGTCG
This sequence comes from Camellia japonica, assembly GCA_030407325.1. Lineage (NCBI taxonomy): Eukaryota > Viridiplantae > Streptophyta > Magnoliopsida > Ericales > Theaceae > Camellia > Camellia japonica. The sequence goes on from JAPPVO010000007.1 coordinate 115,804,476, forward strand.
TTTACCTTTTGTTTTTCTGTGTTGAGACGTTTTGGCTATGGTCAGTTGTAGGCTCAATACCCGGTTGAGAATCCTTTTCTCATTTTCAAAAGAAAAATCATCCTGTGTTCAGAGTGCTGTGCCATTCTCCACATTTGTGCAAAACAGAATTGGTTCTTTCATAAAGCCGCAGGGTTCAACCCAGGTCATGTCAGAATAGTAAAGCAAGGACCTATCTGAAGCTATTTAGGTTCCGGACCGCAAAGCAAAAGAAAAGAGGAAAATTTGGAGCATCTTAGCATGTCTCAACTTTAGCAAAATCCGAGACTGCATTCCAGGTGCACCTTCTCAGGCCTCGCCATTTCTCTGGAGTATGAGTGTGCCTCGATCCCAAGTGTAAGCCTGCTTCAAGTCAGAATGGCAGTCCAAGCAACACCAGAGGGTTTCACATGCAGATGTTATCTCTCGCCAATTTGAATAGGGTGTGCCCTTTTGAACTGAGTATGTTGTGAAGTCCTCTAAGAAGCAAATCAGAGGCACTAGGGTACATATTTGATGCTCCTCTATTGCATAGAATGTGAGCTTTCATACACACTGTTGTTGCATGCGTGCCGCGCATCGTTATGATTCATGCATAGAATACGCTTGCTTTCAATATTGCATAGAATGTACTTCCATACTTGCATAGAAAGTGCTCGTATCTGTTGCATAGAAAATGTCCCCATACTTACATAGAAGATGCATTTTATCGCACTTTCTTGTGCATTTTATCTCGCTCGCACTGTCTTGTGCACTTACACTTTGTATCTCACTTGCACTGTGTTGTGCATCTTGTGGTTGTATCTCACTCGCACTATCTTGTGCATTTCAAATCATTTGCGCTATTTTGCGCATCGCACTGTTTTGTGCAGTTCATCATTCGCGCTGTTTTGCGCACCTGATCGCACTGTTTTGTGCAGTCTACATTCGCGCTATTTTGCGCACCTCACCGCACTGTTTTGTGCAGTTTATCACTCGCGCTTTCTTGGGCATCGCACTGTTTTGTGCAGTTTACATTCGCGCTATTTTGCGCTTCGCACTGTTTTGTGCAGTTTATCAGTCGCGCTGTTTTGCGCATCGCACTGTTCTGTGCAGGTTCAGGTTCGCACTATTTTGCGCATTGCATTGCCTTGTGCACTTTCGCATTTTCTAATCACTCGCGCTATTTTACGCATCGCACTATTTTGTGCACATTACTTGCATTGTGCATGCATTTTATCGCGCTATCTTGCGCATCTCACCTGTACTTTGTTAGTGTATTGCATCGCGCTATCTTGTGCCGTAACCATTGCTTGCATTGTGCATGCATTTTATCGTGCTATCCTGCGCATCTCACCTTTAGCATCGCACCGTTTTATGCATTCACCCTGCTCGCACTGTCTTGTGCACTTTCTGGTCTAGGAGACCTTAAATCCTCTAAAGGTGCAATTCCTTTGGTGTTTGTCGTGCCCGAACGACTTCCAGTGGTCTGGTATAGCCACCTGCCTGTGTTAGCGGTGAGTTCCTAGGAGACCAACTGAGACGGTGGAAACTAGAGTTCGAATAGCTTATGCCTAGAACGCAAAGGTTTGGGATTTCCGAGACTAAAGTCTGGTTTAAATACCCAAGGGTATATCCTCGGCTTGAAATCTGTATGGCAGCCCCATAGATTGAGATAGCATGTGTATGCGCCTCAATTCTGGATACTAAATCAACCTAGTCTATCACCCTGTTGGAGAATAGGGAAAGCTGCGACCATAGTCAGGGAGAAAAGTAGTACCTGTGGTTCAACCAAGAAGAAGCGGAAGATTCTCACATCAGCTTAAGGTAGGACATTGCCGAGGTAAGTCATTGCCAATTGCCCCTGTAAGGTACCTCCCTTTTCCTAGCTATCACATTGCATTTTAGCCACTACATTACAGTGCATTGCCTGAATCCTCAATCTTCAAACTAGCTTCGCGTAGCGTATAAGTCCAATCTTCAAACCGGCTTCGCGTAGCGTATAAGTCCAATCTTCAAACCGGCTTCGCGTAGCGTATAAGTCCAATTGTCAAAACCGGCTTCGCGTGGCGTGTAAGTCCAATTATCCAAATCTTCCTGCATATCATTTTGCATCCTGCCCCTGAACTACGCTGGTTTGATTCCTTGCAAAGGGATACGTAGGCAGCCTGCGGGCACAACCATTTATTTATCTATATTTTGTTTGTTTGTCCAAGTCTTCGGCCTTGTCAAAAATGGGTCGTCTCTGGGCTTTGACATTCACTCCCGTCACTTCTTGACTTCCAAGTTCTGTCAAAGAGGGGCAACTGTAGACACCCCATTTTTGACCGTCCATAAGACTTCGACGCGACTGATGATTTACATGGTGGAGAAAGGTGTGCAGGGCAAAGGTTCAATTTCTTCGGCAAAGAGAGAGTCGAATCTCAACTTCATACCCCTGTTCTGGACCAGAACGATCTTGATCAAAAGATTTTAGACTTAAAACCCTCTCTTTCAAAACATTTTTGAAATAAAGTTTTTACGATGTTCCGAGGCTCGCATTTTGTCAAATGTTGCGTTTTTCGGTAAACCGAGCAAGGACAAAGTGGAAATGAATGAAAGAGAGATGAAATCTTTGAAAAATCTTTCAAAACACCTTACTTAGGGGTTTGGAGTTGAAGAAAAGAGGAGAAGAGAGAAGAAAACTGGTTCGGGAGAAGTTCGGCATGAATCCGGTTAGGGCCAAATTTGCGCGGCTTCACGGAAACTGGCATAACTTTTTTCACAGGAGGAATTTTAATGTGAGGTTGGCGCCATTGGAAAGCTAAATTCAAGGGCTTCAAAGTGGCCACATGGACGGCCAGCAATTGTTCTGGCCGGCCACCTTTCTTTGGTCAAAAGTGATTCAGCATGAATCTGGGAAGGAGAGAAAACACTGCGCGGCTTCACCAAAATGGGCATAACTCTTTGCACAGGGGAATTTTGATGCAAGTCTGGTGCCATTGGAAAGGAGACTTCTGGGCTTCATTTTTAACTCAAGAATCTCCTAAGTCCAAGTTCGGGGGGAGGAGATATGGTTGGTTGATGCCCGGTTGGACCGAATCTGCGCGGCTTCACGGAAACTGGCATAACTTTTTCCACAGGAGGAATTTTGATGCAAGGTTTGCGGCATTGGAAAGCTAACTTCTGGGGCTTCATCCTAGGGGGTAGCCGGCCACTTTTGACCCTTTTGACCTGGCCGGCCGGCCAGGTAAAGGGCCGGCCGGCCACCTGCAACCAAAATAGTTGGCCGGCCAGCTTCCTTACAGGGAGTACACTGCAGAAATACAACTTTTTCCCCCCAGATTCTGCAATCCGGGAGGATATTTTTGGAGGGAAGCTTGGAGGAACTTTCCTCCCTTTTTTTCCTCCTCATTTCTCCCCCATTCTTGTCCATATAGCTGGCCTCCCAACTCAAAAGAAAGGGTTGGAAAATTGCTCTTAAGCTCATATACACATATCTCTCTCATTTCCTTCAAAAATCTCAAGTTTGGCACCATTTCTTCATCACTACCAAGCACCACCACCACCACTCCACTTCCAGCAGCAAGGAGAGGATTTCCAGCAGCTAAAAGGCAGCAAACTCAAGCCAAGAAGGAAGCAAAAGTTTGGTCTTCAAGGGTAAGTTCTATTTTCCCCTTTTCTAGCCCATTTTTGCACCATTTTTCTACCCTATTTGCTTGCTGTTTTGAGCTCCGGCCAAAACTGAAAATGTCATTTTTTTGAGCCATTCTTCATGTTTTTTTAAGGGCTCAACCCTGTTTGAGCCCTCCATTTGGTACTTGCTTCAATACCCCTTGGTATGCCATTATTTTGCATGAGATTTATAGCCTATGAGTGATCTGTTTTCGAGCATAATGTAAACTGTAAGAGGGCCTATTTTGAGCTCCTCTTCAACATTGAAGAATGGCTCAACCCTGTTTGGGCCCCCTATCTTGCACTTGCTTCATAATCTCTCCTATTTACCGTAAATTTGCATGATTTGTTTGGCCTATATGTAAATTGTTTTGGAGCATGTCATGAACTGTGAGTAGGCTTATTTTGTGTCCCTCTACAACATTTTAGAAGAGATAAACCTTGTTTGGGGCCTCCATGTTATACCTACCATTGTACCCCCCTTTGGCCCCCTTTTTTGCATGCTTTTTAGGCTTATCTAGCTTCTGTTTTCGGCCATGATCAGAACTGGAAATGGTCATATTTTGACCTTCTTGGCATGTATCCTTAAGGGTCCTTTCTTGTTTGATGAATGTTTGGGGTACCTCAAGTTATAGCCTCTTGTTATCCTTAATCTTGCATTGCATTTTTGGCATGTTTTCATACTGATTTGGGGGATGTCATCTACTGTAAATGTTCATATTTTTGGTCCCTCTTCAGTGTTGTAGAAGGGTGTTTTGTTGTTTGGGCTTTTCATTTACCATCTACCTCAATACCCCTCTCTTGGCCCCTATTTTTGCATGCCATTGTTGCCCTATCTATGCTTGCTATTTGGCCTTGATTTGTACTGGAAAATGATTTTTTTGGGGCTGCCTTGCTACTGTATTTTCATCCCATGTCCATATTGTGCATGCATTGCGTAGCTATAGGCCATTTCGGGTGCCTAAATTCGTATTTCGGGACCATTCCTTGCATTTGGTGTAATTTCGCCATCTTTCAGGACTGTTTTCCCCCATATTTCAGTGCTGAAATTCCATTGGCATGTTTGCATATCATTTTCTATGTCATTGCATTCCGTATGCCATTGCCTCGGTTTGCGTGCCCGTGTGCACGCATTTCGAGGCACTTCATTTTCATCCGATTGGCCTCCTACGTGAGTGTGGCTGAGGCTCACTCATGTTAGTGTAAGTCCATTTTGCATTCCGTATGCCATTGCCTCGGTTTGCGTGCCCGTGTGCACGCATTTCGAGGCACTTCATTTTTTATCCGACGGCCTCTTATGTGAGCGTGGCTGAGGCTCACTCATGTTAGTATAAGTCCACTTTGCATTCTGTAAGCCCATTATTGCATTGCGTATGCCATTTCACCCATAGCATTGTGTATGCCCGGTTGTATATTACCTCGTATAGCGTGTATGCCATTCCATGACACTGTGTATGTTAGGATTGCATATTAGCTACATTTCATGCATATCATGCATATTGCATCGTGTTCGGGATAGGAGTTAGCCTGGGCACGGGAAACGAGGCACGTTTCGTACTCCGAGTGACGGAACGGGTCTCAATTCCCAAGTCACCGACACTCCGGATTATCCATGATGGAGCTAGGTTTTGTTGAAGCATTCATACGCATTCATCCTATATTGAGTTGTGCAATTCGACTCATCGGCTATCATGCATCGATATGCGTGATTGGTGGCACGAGGATCGAGGCATGCATATATTTGTGAAATACATTGCTATGCCCCTTTCCTGCTCTCTGTTGCATCAAAATAGAGAATCAGCAACTTTTCAAAGTCTGGCACGCCTTTCGAGAAACATTGCAAAACAGAGGCTAATTGGGGCATCCCAGTGGATTTCCGCGCAAGGCAGCCCAAACTTAAGGCATTCATCAGAATCAAGGCATCCCCTGGCTTGCATGCCAGTTTACAGTTTTTTAGTTAATTTGTTAATTAATTAGGGATCTGTAATATTCGGACTGTCTTATTCTTTTATTCGGACTGTATTATTATTTTATTCGGACCCTCTGCGCGAGGGCATAATTGTAATAAGTGTGCGTGTGTGTGATGTATGTCTTCCAACCCCACGTCTTTCTTCCCTTTTATTTACCCGCTTATGATGGTTAGATTAGGGCATATTTCAATTAGCATACAGTATGACAGCATGTTTGCATTCATTCATCTGGTTTGCATGCACCGGGCTCGGCGCATCATACAAACTGCATTTGTATTTCAATTCCAAATTGAGTACTTGATAGCTGTTGCATCTCATATGTTATGTTTAGAATAGCCGAGCCTGCTATAGTTTGCATTTTTGCATGTGTTGCATTAGGCATTTCTGTATAATTAGGATCATGCATGATTTCTAATAAGCTTCTGTTTCGGCTTGGAGTACCCGGTGAGTTTTATGCTTTAGCATCCTTGCATGTGTGTGAGTGACTGCCATGATAGCATGCTTACCATGAGGCTATGTGCTTATGTGATATTACTGCCTGAATGCCTGTGGGTGGAGGTTGTGTTACTTGAATTGGGACAATTCATCAAATGTTTGTTTTAAGCCCACTAGATAGTGGCAAAATCATGTTTTTCTAAGCCCACCCGAGTGTGGCAAATCCACGTCTTAGCCTACCTGCGGGTAGCACCATCAAACCATTTTCAAACAAACAAACATGAAATGTTTTGTTCCAATTCAGGCGGCCCAGTCTATACTTATTTGCTGCGAGCATCACATAGTAACCTAGGCTAATAACCGGAATAAGAACACACAATGTTTTCAAAAACAGATATCATGGTTAGTAGAGGCCGGTCTTTGACCGGGCGAGAGGGGGTGCTCACGAAGTGACCTTCCCCAATCGTACCCAAGTTCCCGAGCCGAGGCAACTTTGGTGATGACGGACACGTGGCCTTTGGCACCGAGTCAGGGTTTCCTAAATTTCCCATTAAAAAAGATTTAGGTGGCGACTCTGTATCTGGCGAAGCAGTCTATGTTTGGCACTTCTTTCAAAAAATCTGTTTTTCTCAAAACGATTTGCCGGATTTGGACTCTTTGGTTTAAGATTAAGAACCGTGACACGAATCGAGTCCGAGCTGTAGCGAGGTCCCCCGCGGGCTTGTTACAATCCTGTTTTCATTCACTTCTTGTTTGGTTCAGACCTCCAATTAATCCCTTGAACTGCTCCTGGTCCAATACCACATTTAAGTTAATGCTGGGCCTATGCAGATCTGAATTGTTTAAGCTCTTCATAAAACCCACAGAAGGTCCACATCCTGTAACATTGCTACTTCCCCTCATATTGTTCTAAATCAACACCCTGTGCATGCCTTCCTCTTTTCCCAGACCTGTCCTAGTTACTCTTGGGTCTCCCACTTCATAGCACGTCTCATTAACTACTGACACAACTAGTGAACTGTAGCCGCTGCCCTTTTTTGTTATACCAGTCCCTTCTCTACGGTCCTGTGACACATCATCATTGCCATCTAGTTCATCCTCTGATTCATCCACGTCATCATCATCTTCCTCGTGCCCATCTTCCATTTCTACACCTTGAGCTTCAATGAATTGGAAATTTGATGAGTTCTCTTCCCTTTGTTGTTCTTGGCATAAACATAACTCTTCACACACCCTGATTTTGCTTACCAAGCCTTTATTTATCAACTTGACACACTTATTAATGGGTTCCATAGAATTCGTTAAGATTCTCAGTTTACCATATGCTAAGGATGTCATGGACATAATAACTTCTTTAACCTCTAATACCTCTCCCCATAATTCCCCAATTTTTCTAAAATTTGTAGTATTCCATAAATTAAATGGAATACCATAGCAACGTAACCATACCTCACTTTCTTGTTCAAACATAAGACCTGCCCTCCATTCTACTATGTTTTCACACCATTCATTGATCCACTCACCCAACACCTCTCTCATGTTCCTTAATGTCTCTACCGAATCAAATGATAGTATTGTTAACCTTCCTCCACCTTCTCGAATTCGGACATTATTTAGACCTCTTTTTAAAAATTCCTTCCTAAAGTCTGAAAACTGACAAGTATTCTTGAGTCTAGCTACAACACTCTTACGTAACCACCTATTTCCATATTTCTCTGTTATTACTACATCTTCCGATTATTTTGGTTGCTCCCCTCTTTTTACCACCACTGCAAACGATGGCCTTCTATTCACCTAACCCGCATTAGTCCCTATGTCTTGCATATCTTGCTTACATATATGTTGTACCTCACCTCTCTGATCTCTTCTAAATGCAGCGCTCTTAACTACCAGCGATATGTTATCACACCAAACTCCATTTGCCTTTTGTATAGCCACCTGTGCTGCAATATGACAATCGTAACAGACGAAACCAAATCTTGATCGTGTTGTTTTTCTTCTCTTGAGTGGGTTGAACACATCTTTGACCACACCGAACTTTGTGAACATTTTATAAAGACCTTTTGGATCCATGGACTCTGGAAGATTGTCCACAAATAATGTATGAATGCTCGTGTTCCCATACTCCTTCGTTGTTGATGTCCAAAAACAAGTATCCAGCCTCCATCTTCTCTATTTGCTAGTCCTTAACCCTTTGTTGCTCCTTGCTATTACAATTTGGCTACTTGTTCCCTTAGTTTGGTTGCTTGCTTTTTAATGGCCACCATTGGGTATAAAGTTGTCTACTTTCGTTTCACAATTCCTTTATATGTGTGTGTACATATGTATAATTCATGTATATATATGGGTATTTTGTATAGACAACAAAAAACTATAAGATTATTATTGTATATGGAAGAATTAGAGAAGCCCTTTCATGCAGATCGACAGAGGATGAACAATCACAAACTCACAGTGTAGGTAACAACACTGGTCAACAAAGAGGAGACCCAAAAAACAGACTAAAAGGGGAGAGAGAGAGAGAGAGAGTCAAAAAGCTAACACCTATTAAACCACATTATTGTGTGTCGAATTGTGAGAATTTTTTAGGGTTTCAAACATTTTTCCTAATTCAATTATCTCATAATTGGATTAGATCTATGATTGTTTGATTGAGAATTATTATTCATTGTTAGTATTGAATCCTAATTACAAATCTCAATCTTAAGAATTTTAGAATTTTACTCTGGCATGTAGTTTTTATGTTGCAACGTCTCTATTTAATTAACACATAAGGAAATTTGATAACTATATACACAAAATATTATAAATATATTAATCTTCCTTATATTCAAGGTGGTAGAGCATATTCTAACTTGAATTTGGAAACTAGCTCGTGAAAGAGTCCTGGTGGATGTGCTTTGATAAAAATGTCAACAATTTGATCAGACAAAGAAATAGAAATAAGTTGAATAGCGTCACAAAAAAAATGTTGATGCAAAAAATACAGTCAATCTCGATTGTTTACTACGTTCATGCAAAACATCATTACGAGCAATTTGGATAAGACTCTAATTGTCACAACAGAAAACAAATCTCATATTCTCAATAACCATGGAAGCATGATGAACTCTTATGTAGTATTAACTAGAACATGATATTCAGTCTCTACACTTAAACGAGTCGTGAAATTTAGCTTCTTTGCCATAAGATATGAGAATCACCTAAGAAGAAGCAAAAGCTAGTAGTATAACATCAATCAATATGATCACATGTCTAGTTAGCATATGAGTAAGCAAGTATCCTAAGAAAGTGTGAGCCCAAAAATGAAGACGATAAACAAGGTGCCTTAACTATAGCAAAGAATATGATGCACTACTGTAATAAATAAAACGAGGGTTCCAAGTGAATTGGGAAAAGCTCATTGATACGATTAAGATTCATGTTGCTTATTGGATCAAAACAAAATCAAGGTTCCAAGAAATGAGTGCCTATCTGTATCAGTTGTAAAAAAAACAAAGGATGACATGGGAAATCAAAAAGTCAGAGGAGATAGTATGGAGGACAGGTTGGTGAATACGGCAAACCTAAGAAATGAAATTCAAATTGTTAAAGACCATGTATGTACTCCTAGGTTTATCAGAAGCATAAGTGGGCCAGAGAGTTTAAGGCCTTAACTAAACTTAGAGGTGGTGTTGGATGGGCTTCAGGATGGGGTACAGGAGAATAGGTCCATCACTGATTCTTCAAACTTAAGTGCATGTGTAGCCCAAACCCAAATTAGGCCCCTTGTTCAACAAGAAGCCAAGTTAAGAGTACCAGTTAAAGACATCCCAGCAAGGCATGGAAAGCCCACTCAAGCAGTGGTAAATAGATGTTACAAGGATGGTGGTAATCGGCAAAATAGGTCAAAACTGCACAACAAACTGATCAAGCAAAAAGAAGTGATGAGTGGTAACTGCTTCAAGAATGGAGCTATCTTCAGAGCAGCAGCTGCTGCTATATCAATGTCAGTAGAGCAAAGTCTCAACACCAAGAGGAGAAATAAGCTATTAAATGAAGCCCAAGCTACCATGGAAGTTGGGAAAATTCTGGGTTTGGACTTTGAAGGTAAGGAGAATGAGGTGATTGGCAAGTTGACTGAACTCGAAGAGAAGGATACGGAGATAGTAGAAGGGGAAGCCGTAATTCCGTAAGTCTGGTCAAGACTTAAGGCAGGTGAGTTTAGGAGAAGTGTAGATTTTTAATGATTTTATTATCATGGAACATTAGGGGTCTGAGAAGACCCGAGAAGAGAACAAAAATAAAGAGTTTAGTTCGGTAGAGGAAGGTAGATGTCCTTCTGCTACAGGAGACTAAGAAAAGCTCAGTAGATGATAAGTTTGTAAAGTCCTTATGGCCGTGGGAGGAGATGGAGTTCATGGAGGTGGGTGCAGAAGGAAGTGCTGGTGGCTTGCTATGCTTGTGGAATCCACAGATTTTTGAGCTTAAGGAGTGCTGCAACTCCAGGAATTACATGCTTTTATCAGGTATGGTCCATCATACTTTTAATTGCACTCTTATTAATGTTTATGCACCCAATGATGTGCTTAAAAGGAGGCAACTTTGGGAGTCCCTAGCAACACTGAATCCATCCTTCCCAAGCCCTTGGTGTATAGGTGGTGACTTCAATGAAATCAGATTTATGAGTGAAAGAAAATGGTGCTCTAGAAGGGAAAGAGGGATGAAGGATTTTAATGAATTTATTGAAAAATTGGAGATGGTAGATATGCAAATGTTAGGCAGACAGTTCACTTGGTGTAATGCGATGGATGGAAATAGATGGAGTAGAATTGATAGATTTTTAATCGATCCGAGGTGGCTGGAAGAGTTCAAGTTTAAACAGTGGGGACTGCCTAGGTGTATCTCAGATCACTATCCAGTACTCCTTATGGAGGATGAGAGGGATTGGGGCCCAAAACCATTTCGATTTATTAATGCTTAGTGTTTCCATCCCAAATTCAAAACAGAAGTGAAGAACTGTTGGGAAGGATACCAGGTTAGTGGTTGGGCTAGCTTCAGACTTTTGAAAAAATTGGGCAACCTGAAAGTCCATCTGAAGAAGTGGAACAGTGAAGTCTTTGGCGACATTGATGAGAAGCTGAAAAAAGCAGAGGAGGAATTGCATGAGTGGGATTTATTAGCTGAAGGAAGGAATTTACAGGATGCTGAGATCAAAAGAAGGGTAGAAATAAGAAAATTAGTTTGGGATCTGAGTAAGAAGAAGGAATGGTTGTGGCTTCAAAAATCTAGAAGGGTCTGGGCTTAAAATGGGGACAAAAATACCAGATTTTTCCATTTAATGGCAACCAAAAGGCAGAGGAAAAACTTGTTAAACTCAGTTACTGTGAATGGTGTGGTTCAGGATGAGCCTGGGATGATTAAACAGGCAGTGGCAAGTCGTTTCAAGTACCTTTTCACTGAAGATTGGAGGTATAGACCAAAGTTAGCAGGTCTCTTTGACTCAATCAGTCCAACTGACTCAGCTGAGTTGTTAGAGGCAGAATTTTTGGAGGAAGAAAGCTGGGAAGCAATTAAAGATTGTGACAGGAATAAAGCGCCGGGGCCAGATGGGTTTAATCTAAAATGTATTCAGAAATGTTGGGTCATCATGAAAGGAGAGTTTGTGCAATTGATGAATGAGTTTCATTCTAATGGAAAGCTAGCTCAAGGAATAAATAGTTCATTCATTACCTTAATTCCTAAGAAGGAAAACCCTGTGGGGTTGGGAGACTATAGGCCAATCAGCTTGATTAGCTCCGCATACAAAATTGTAGCTAAAGTCTTATCCAGAAGGTTGAGGAAAGTGTTACCCAAGATTATTAGTGAAGTTCAAACTGCATTTTTGAGCGGAAGGCATATTATAGATGGGGTTCTAATTGCCAATGAAGTGGTGGATTGGTGGAAAAGGTCAAAAAAGAAAGGTCTAATCCTAAAGCTGGATTTTGAAAAGGCATATGACTCCGTAAATTGGAAGTTCTTGTACTCGATGATGAAAAATTTCGGTTTTGAAGAGAAATGGGTGGGGTGGATGAAGACTTGCATATCCACAGCTCGTATTTCAGTGCTAGTAAATGGTTCACCTACTTCGGAGTTCTCGCCCATGAAAGGTCTTAGGCAAGGTGATCCGCTTTCTCCTTTCCTCTTTAATATTGTAGCGGAGGGTCTGAACATTCTCTTGGAAAGAGCTAAGGAAGTGGGCCTGATTAGAGGAGTATCTGCAGGTCCAACTGAGTTGAAAATTACACACTTGCAGTTTGCCGATGATACCATTATTTTTTGTGAAGCGGAATGGGAGGAAGTTATAGCCGTAAAAAGAATCTTAAGGTGCTTTGAGTTGATGTCTGGACTTAAAATAAATTTCCACAAAAGTAAGGTGTGTGGGGTAGGCGTGCAGGATGATATTGTCCAGGTCTTGGCAAAAAAACTAAATTGCCTAAGTCAAAAGTTGCCAATGAGTTATCTGGGGTTACCATTAGGAGCAAATCCAAGGAGAAAGGCTGCTTGGAAACCTGTGATAGACAAGTTTAAGAGCAAGCTAGCTTCGTGAAAGAGAAGGTATCTTTCTTTTGCTGGAAGATTAACATTGATCAAGTCCGTTCTGTCAAGCTTGCCCGTTTATTTTCTGTCCATCTTCAAGTTGCCAGTGGGTATTGCAAAATTACTTCACAAGATAAAAGCTAACTTCCTTTGGGGAGGGACTGAAATCCGAAAGAAAGTGCACTTAATTAACTGGAAGGAGATATGCCTAAGTAAAACTAAAGGTGGGTTAGGGGTGAGAAACCTAAGCCAGGTTAATGAGTGCCTACTAGTTAAATGGTGGTGGAGGTATGGTAAGGAGGAGGCAGCTTTGTGGAAACAAGTGATATGTAGTAAGTATAGAGGTGTAGGAGGTGGATGGTGCCCCTTATTTAATAGTTCAGTGTGAATGTCGCATACGTGGAAAGATATAATATCAGTGGCTGTAGTCAACACTGCTTTGCGTGATTTCTTCTTGCAAAATTTTAGGCTAGTTGTTGGAAATGGTAGACGACTGAAATTTTGGACTGATAAGTGGTGTCTCAACCAAAATCTGAGTGTGTTTTTTCCCAAATTATTCACATTACCAATTGAAAAAGATGGGAAGTTGGCTGATTCTTTCCACAGAAGGGTGTCAGATTCATATTGGAATTTGGTCTTCAGACGACCCCTCCTAGCATGGGAAGAGGAGGAAGTGCAAAAACTTAATGACTTTCTGCAGAATGCGCCTAGGCTCCAAGAATGGGTGGTAGATTCTTGTTCTTGGCTAGCTCATTCGTCTGAAGAGTTCACTGTGGCATCAACTTGGAAGTGGGTAGAAGCAAGGCAAGGGGTAGATTTGTCAGTCACTAGGTGTATTTGGAACAATTTAGCCCCTCCGAAAGTTCAATTCTTGAGTTGGTTAGCGTGGAGAGGAAGGATTAAATGCTCTGAATTTTTGCAACGAATTGGAGTGTTGAGTCCAAGTATCTCTGCGCTCTGTGTGTTCTGCAGATCTGAGCTGGAGACTGTTAATCATGTTTTTCTTCACTGCCCTTTCATCTGGAAATTGTGGGCTAACTTAGTGAACTGGTGGAATTACAAATGGGTTAGTCCTGGAACAGTGGAGGGACTACTTCTGTCGTGGTCAGGTATAAAAATGAAGAAGAAGATGCTAGCTGTTTGGAAAACACTACCGGTAGCAGTTATGTGGTCAGTGTGGAGAAATAGAAATGATTGTCTATTTAATAAGGTACAACCGGATTGGAATGTGTTGGAAGAGCTAATAAAGGCTAGAGTAGCTTTGTGGGTATCCTCATCTTTGAAGGGGTTTAATTATTCGGTGCACGATGTTATATATAACCTGAATCAACTCTGTCTCTATGTGTAGTTATTTGATGTCTTGCTAAAGCTCTGTGGTTTGAAGCTGTTTTTTGTTGATGTTGGTCTGTATTTATGTGTTTTCCCTGGGCTGCATTGTGTTGATATATCTGAATCTGTTTTGACTTGGAATTGGAAGGGTTCAGGTGGTAGGCTGTTGTGTTGAGTCCAATCTATTCTACTGATCTGTTTTGACCTGTCGAGTTGCTGCAGTTGTTTTGTCATGAATGTAGTTGGGCTGCTTTGTGTTGTTGCTCTGAATCTGGGTTGGCCTTGGAAGGCTGCAACTGTTAATTGCAGTCTTGAATTTGTTTTGGGTTGGCCTTCGAAGGCTGCAGCTGTTAAGGCTGAAGCTCTGTGGGATGATTCTGGTTTATTATGACTTCAGTTGGGCTGCATAGTGTTGTGGTTCTGAATCTGTCAAAATAGGGTATGCCACATTATAAACACTCTGAAGGATTCCTGTATCTATGTTGCTACTAGGCCTAGCAGCGGGCTGATATTTGGGATTTTATTACTAATCTGAGGCAAATTAGGAGGTGCTTGGGTGGGTATGTTGCTGATTGATGCTCTTGGGTCTGTTGTGGATGTGTAGTGCTAGTTAGTCTGGGTGCTGGTTAGTCTGGTATAAATTTATGAGCTTGTGCTGTGTTAGCAGATGTGTAATGCTGGTTAGTCTGGGTGCCTAGTGTAATTGCTGAAATTGCTCTGAATCTGTGTGGTGAAGTCCTGCAGTGTGCTCCATTTCAGATTAGCAAGTGCTATGAATTTGTGTGGTGAAGGTCTGCAGTGCTGCTCCATTTTGAAGTGTGGAAATTGATCCAAGTTTCTCTATCTGTTGTAGTCACTGTGCTTCAGTCTATTTCTTCCTGGCCATGCAACAGCAGTGGTTCTGCTCCCTTTAGTTCTTGCTGTCCAGATTTAGTAATACTGTGGATTGGTGTTTCAAGTTCAGTGGTGTTTCAAGCCCAGTTGTCGGTTTTTGGTGGGTCTTTTCCTGATTTCACTATGGTTATGAACAGATGTTGGTGCTGTTTTGGCCCATACAGATTTTGGTGGAGTTTGCTCAGCTCATGGTGGTTTTTCTCAGTGCAATTTGCTAATCTGCAATCTGCTCTGCTTCTCTTCTTTGTAGTTTGGGTGTAGCTTAGTTGGCCTTTTATTTCTCTTCTTTTGTTAGCTGTGATTGCTCTTTTTTTGTTTTTCTTGTTTGTTTTCTATTGTTTGTTGGTTTCTCACCAACTGGCACTTGGAGCTTCAGTTAGCTCCAAACTCCTCTTTATTGATGTTTTGTATCCTTTTGCATACTTTCATCAATAAAGATCTTCTTTGCAGATCAAAAAAATAAATAAATAAATAAATAAATAAAAAATCAAGGTTCCAAGAATTCTCAATCTCAGACTTCTTGTTGCACATTAATGTTGTTAGAAGAATCAAGTCGAAGAAGAAGAGTGTTAAAGGTCCTCGATCTTAGTGTTTCATCCTATTATTTGTATTTTCTTTGTTAGCTTCTCGCTTTCATTCAGTGTTTTTGTTAGGGCTTGCACATGATTTTGCTTGCTTTTGAATGCCAACCTTGTTGGGATCCATCTTTCAAGCTTTGATGCATCTTCTCCTAGCTGGTTTATGTTTAAAAAAAATTATCTTTAGTAAAATCTTTCTTTTGCCAATCAAAAATAAATAAATAAATAAAACACAATTAAAACAAGGTGCAAAAAGGAATTGAATGATTAGATCAACAACATAAGCAAGTTAAGCTAAGTAGCAATGAGATAGACAAGATGCCCAATTAGCTGGTGACAAAATAATAATAATAATAATAATAATAAAAAAAAGTGCATCACTCAGTGGTTTGCCATCAAGAGTAGTAAGTTTAGCATTAGGCCTGAGAGGAGTAAAAATAGTTTTACAATTAGTGAGATCATTGCTAGAAGATCAATTACCTGAATTGAGATAGATAATAGCCATATGAATCATTACAGATCCCAGGACCCAAGTCGAGAGAATCCTAGTCTTCCATCTCAAAATGTTGGCTAAAATTTTTTGAGATTAGAAATACCTACCAGCCAAATCTTTTTTAGTTATCATCATCATAAAGAATAAAAAATGACAACATCATTCTTCGATTTATGAATGAAAAGAGCTGAATCATAAGGACTAGAAATAAAATCAAAATTCCCAATAATAGCACTAACATGGAAAACCATGGCCAATGAGCTTGTTCTCGTAGAAGTCTATAGGACTTGTTTGAAAGATGAGCATACCTCGAGGTGGTTGCATGTACACTTATTTTGTAAGATCTCCATTAATTAAGGAAGACATTTTTATGTCTATTTGTATTCGTCCCAATTTTAAAACAATAACAAGAGAGAGAGAGAGAGAGAGGGGAAGGGTTGGATTGGATTAGGGTTAGTTAGGTAATTTTGTCCTTTTGATATTGATGTAAGGGTAAAAATGCCATTTTCCAAAATTCATTAGTTCTACTTGTCTTGTCGTTACTAAAGGCGTCGTTAGTATTATTATGCCAAAAGTATGTGATCAACGTTTTTTTTTTAAGCCTCTAGGGAGGTTAGCGTAACTTATCCTAAAATAAGTATTTGTGACAACAACATATTTGTCATTAAAAGAGATATTTTGCAACCACAATGAAGTTGTTGCTAAAAACTACACGCCACACTCACATTTGCCAAAAAAATTTAAAAATATAAAATTATTAGCAATTGATCATAATCATTATGAAAGATCAACATTTGCAACCTCGTAAAAAAATTATTTATCAAAATTTTTTTTTTCTCACATAGTTACAGCTAGCACTTAAAAACATATTTCACCATCACAAATAGTTGGTGATCGAACATTCTCCCACCATTATGAATATTTCTGCGAGTCCAATATTCACATAACGATTTTTAACTTTCGGTAATGGGTTGCAAAAGAACATTTCCAATGATTATTAGAAATAGACTCAAAATTATTATGAAAGTGTATCATTTGCAACCACCTAGTCCCAGTCGTAAAAACACTAATCAACAATAATTTTCGGAACATATACCGACATTGAAAACACATTTTGCAATAACAAATAATTACCGAACGAGAATTGTCCTAATAATATTCACACCCCTTTTTTTAACTTTCCGTAATCGGTTGCAAAAGAGCATTTCTAATTATTCTGAGCTTTTTTTTTTGATAGGATTGGCCGACTTTTTTTAAAAAAGAAAAAAGAAAAATGATGCAGACTACTAATTAGTGGTTGCTCTAATTATGTGGCAGTGGGTCTCACCCACTGACACATGTATTTTGTGTCTTAGTTTTTTTTTTTTTTTTCTTTTTTCACATCATTAGTGGTGGTGTTAGTGATAAGAATTTAGTGGTCTGTAGCATTGTTGAAGAAAAACTTGAAAGCTTTTGGTAATGAAGAAATAAAATGATTTTTGTGTTTTGTTAGGTTAAGTTTAAAATTAAGAGAGGAGAGAACTTGTAGGAAATGATTACATACCCTCGAAAGTGACTAATCGTGCTTTACTTCTCCCTCTTTAAAAAAGCTGCTTCAAAGACATTAATCATGTTTTACTTTGCTGTCATTTTTTAAAAAAGGGCACTTTGGTCAAAACAAAACTCATATTTTAACCCTTTTTCAAAACAAAAAAATAATAATAATAATAAAAAAACTTTTAGAGAGAGAGAAAAGGGGGAGGGAAGGTCACGTGAGGAAGATGGGAAGGTCACGTGTATTCAGGGGTGGGCCTAAATTTATTCATGCAAATTACAGTGTGTGTGATGAATAATTACTGTTTGTTTTCTTTTGCTTTGGGGATGTTTTTTTTGTTTCTCTGTCCCAACACTGTGTGTGGGGTTCAATGCTTCAAGCAATTTGATTGGTTCAGCCCCTCAAGTCCAAACCCTACCTTTAGTTTCTCTCTCTTGCTACTGTCTTTAAAATAAGTATTTAGTAATTTCAGATCACACCGTATATTAACATTCCATATGATATTATTTAATTAATACTTAAAATTAATAATATAATAAAAATTTTACAAAACATGGTGATTGATTGATGAGATGAAAGATGATTCATTTAAGATTTTTACTTTATTGTTATGATTTATGACTGGTGTTATTTGTTAAGCTTATTTTTATTTTAGCGAAATTTAACTACTTTGAATAACAACAGTTTACTCTTAATGTTTGTTTAAACTAGATGCTCTTAAAAAAAATAAAATAAAAAAAAATGTTCAGAAGGACAGAAATAAACAAACTTTAATTTGCTTTTTGACAAATTTGACTTATTGATATCTTTAAGGATTTTTTTCATATTCTTTTTAAAATTTTATGATTATCTAGAGAGACCCAAAAGTTAAAAAAATAAATTTAAAAAAAATGGCATAATTTAAAAAAAAAAAAAAAAAAAAAAAGAAAAAAAAAACTTATAAACTAGTGTTTAAAAAATCTAAATTAGATAGACAATGAGAGGTACTCCAAAAAGACTAATGTTAGGGATCATAAAAAAAATATCATAAAAATGATCATGAAAAATTCTTTACCTTTAGATTATACATACAATAAAACACCACATTTTAATCAAAAAATAAGAAATTTTATAATACATTTTATGATATTTTTTTTCATAACCCCTAATATTATTCCTCCAAGAATAATATCTAAGTAATTTTCCTGTTTCAGGCTTTATATAGAAGACTTGCCTCAACCTTACCTTCTCAAGGTGGGGGTCAATGAAAGAAAGCAAGAAAGTTCATAGAAAAAGCTAAAAGCTTAAAGCTTAAAGAAAGCTGCTAGCACAAAGCTAAGTGCTTTCCTCCATTCCATGTATCCTCTCTCTCTCTCTCTCTCTCTCTCTTCCCAATTGTGTTCTATTCTATCTATGAGTAAAGCTGAAAGAAACAGCACCCACTTCAACAGCTGTACAGGTAGGGATTGACTCTGCTTCATCTATAAGACACATTCAACCAAAAAGCACAAAGAAAATTCACCCATGCTAGACAACACTGGCTCAACACCTGGTCCTTCTTCTTCTTCTGATGCCTTCACTTCCTCAGAAAATGGTGTCTCCAACAACAAAAGAAAAAGAAGACCAGCTGGTACCCCAGGTACTCCCACATAAAATTGAAAAACATACATGTTTATAACTTTATATTGCATTTTGATTACTGGGTTCTGATGGGTTTTGATCGATCTATAGATCCAGACGCCGAAGTTGTCTCTCTTTCCCCCAAGACTTTATTGGAATCAGACCGATACGTCTGTGAGATTTGCAATCAAGGATTTCAGAGAGATCAGAATTTGCAGATGCACCGGAGGCGGCATAAGGTGCCTTGGAAGTTGTTGAAGAGGGAGTCGCCGGAGGTGAGGAAGCGGGTTTTCGTGTGCCCGGAGCCAAGCTGCCTCCACCACGACCCATGCCACGCCCTCGGCGATCTCGTCGGAATCAAGAAGCATTTCAGGAGGAAACATAGTAATAATAAGCAGTGGGTTTGTGAGAAGTGCTCCAAAGGCTATGCTGTTCAATCTGATTACAAGGCCCATCTCAAGACTTGTGGTACTAGAGGCCATTCTTGTGACTGTGGAAGAGTATTTTCCAGGTTTTCTTCTTCTTTCTTTCCCCTTCCTGCGCGGCAGTATCGGCCGATACTGTCTAATATCATCTGACTAATACTATATATAAGGCTATTGCCCTTTTCTTGCTTTCCTCCGGCCAACAATACCGGCCGATATTATCTGATATCGGTTGATATATAAGCGTATTGTATCATACATACTGATACGTATTCTGATATCGTTATTTAAAACTGTATGCTCTACCGTCTCTATCTTTTATCAATGTATTTGATGAAGAAGCAAAAAGGGTTTTTATGAGTTTAGTAGGACAATAGACAAGCTTTTTATTCTTCAAGGAAACCCTAAAATTCCCACATAAATTTGCAAGAAAGGGACATAAATATTAAATTATTAGAGCTTGTGATGATTCTGTGCATGATGTATATTCTTTTAGTTTAAATCTGAATGATTCTAAACCCAAGAAAACAAGTTTCATAGTACATGTTCTCAAGTTTAGCATTGTGTTTGTGTGTGATTTAGGAAAGCGATTGAATGGCAGTGAATCACAATTCCCAATAATTAGTTTCCATTGGCTAAGTAAATATGCCTATTTTTTGCTCTAAACTCAAAGTAGATAGATATATAGCCATTTACATAAATACACACAACAATTATAATTTATCTTTGTCATAGTTAATTAAAATATTATTGTTAACCCAGTCATGATATAAGTCCATCCCATTAAAATCTTGATCTATTTTTTTATATTTTGTTTGTTGGTAACCCTACATGAACAAGCTTCGATTGCTTTCCGCGACTTAGTTCTAATACTTAAATGTTTCTCTTTCTTTTTTTCTTTTTTCTTTTTTGTTTTGTTTTTTTGTTATAGACATGAAGATCAAGCCAAGCACTAGATTAAATATTAATTAAATCACTTTTAAGTGTTTGATTTGAATCATTCTATATTTTGTTTTGTCTTTTCAGAGTTGAGAGTTTCATTGAACACCAAGACACCTGCACAGTCCGGCTGGTCCAGCCGGACTTGCAGGCACTGCAGCCAGCCTGCTCATCTCGAACGGCATCTAGCACGAGCCGTTCGAGCGACAACAACAATTTCAGCATTGCTCCATTGCCAAGACTCCCAATACCTACCGAACCCATCTTCCTATGCCCAGAGCGACACAGTTCTACCGGCGACGATCATCACCACAACTTGGAACTTCAGCTCCTGCCCTCGTCATCAAATCCATATTCTTCCCGTAATTGCGATGAAAACCACGAAACCAATTTGAAGCTGTCGATTGGGTCATGCAACCAAGAAAGGAAACATACAGAAGCGGCAATAGAAGCGTCGAGGATGAAGGAAGGCGCGAGCGAGCAATTGAAGTTGGCGATGGCAGAGAAAGCGTACGCAGAAGAGGCTAGACAGCAAGCGAAAAGGCAGATTGAATTGGCCGAGTTGGAATTTACTAATGCTAAAAGAATTAGGCAACAAGCACAAGCCGAACTCGAGAAGGCCCAAGCTTTAAAAGAACAGGCAACCAAGAAAATAAGCTCAACTATTTTGCAAATTACTTGTCATTCTTGCAAGCAACATTTTCAGGCAACCACATCGACTGCGCCGGCTGACGAAACCTCTCTCGCTGCAAGTTATATGTCGTCGGAGATTACGGGAGGGGAAGCAGAGTGAAACACCACACACAAACTTTGATTTTTCTTGAATCAAACTCTCTCTTTTTTTTATCTTTCTCGTGAACGTTTTTTTTGTTTTTATTTTTAATGTGTTATTTTTGTATATCATTGCTTCTATTTGTTATGTTAAAACCATGTGTTTGTCAGTGTCTGGTGGTGGTGGTGGTGGCCTTTGAAGATGTTCATCATTCAATTGAGTGTTGTAATTTTTGTTTTTTATTTTTGAAATTTTTTGAAATTTTTTTTTGGGTGTTGAATAATTCTTCGTTTGTTATCATGATGTTTAGTTAACATCTAATCAGTCTCATTAAACCACTTCAGAAAAAGCTAGTACGTACTATAAATGGTATCTATGAAAATAGGGAAATCCTACTACACACTCTTATATATGTACCTTAGATTATGTTACAGTATTTTTGTCTTTAATTACTATTGATTTTTTTTTTAAGGGAAATTCCTCGTAGCTCGAAAAAGTGTGGCACGAATGGCTCGAAAATAATCTCTTACCGGTAAGAGATTATTTTTTTGCCTATGAAAATAATCTCTTACCGGTAAGAGATTATTTTTGAGCCATTCGAGCCGTGATATTCGAGCTACGTAGCAGTGCCGTTTTTTTAATTATAATTTATTTTAATTATATCTTATAAGATTTTTTATTATATTTCTTGTGTTACTTGGTTATGACATTTTTTATTTTTAATTATGAGTTAAAAAATATATAATTATTTTATTTTCTTCTTTAATTTTAAGATATATGTGGTACGAACATTTTAAAGGGTGTGTACCATAGTTTAATTATCACTTATTTGAATTTTTATTTTTATTTTTAAAAATAAGTATTGAATTGTAATTTTTTTTTTTACTTATTACCCTATCTGTCCTAAAAAATTAGTCCCTTATTTTATTTTTCATTGTCTTAAAACACTAGTTCATTTTCAAAAATCAAGTACTAAAATAACATTAATTTCCTATTTTGTCCTCCTTTTAAATTCATTAACATTAATATACACAAAAAGCATATTTATGATAATTGATTTTTTCAAAAAAAGATTGTACTATTTTAATTTTAAATCAAAGAATAGATTTAGAAATTTAATATTTTTGAAATGCAATAATTATACTATTAAAAAAATTAGATTCTCTAAAAGAAATCAATATTTTGAGACAGCCAGAATATTAAGACATATTTTGAGAAGTAAGTTAAAGTTAGTTTTTTAATTTTTTTTTACTTTGTTTTTATAAAACGTACAAAAAAAAATAAAAATAATATGACCTAAAAAAATTAAAAAGTTAAAAATAGACCTAAGATTATTGCATATTATTAATTCTGCAATGAGTTCTATGATTTTAATTGGTTGATATTTTGAAATTATACATTTTGTGTTGTCATGACTCATGAGCATGGTTCTAAATATCGGCCGATACGCTACGTATCAGCTGATACGTATCGGAAAAATAGGGTGCCGCGACGGATACAGGCCGGTATACCGCTAAGATTGAAAATCACAGGAGTATCGACTGAGTCCCGGTACGTATCAGCCTGTAACCGTTACACAAGCCGTTACACAAGCCGCGACGGGCCGATACTCACCAGTTCGGACCGGTACGGAAAAGAGAAAGCTAAAAAACTTGTAAAATGATTTTTAAAATTTCACTGCCGCGACACCCGATTCCCAATACGTATCGATCGATACTACTGATACCGATACTCCGCGATCAGTACCGTTATATTATCCGATACCGCGATTTAGAACCTTGCTCATGAGTATTTGGTTTCGTAGTAATCATTAAGATCTGAGCAGTATCATTAAATCACTTCCGAAAAAGATATGCACTGCAAATGGTATTTTAAAATATCAAAAAGTATAATTTATAGCATAAATTTCAAGTTCAGAATCTCACTTTGTCCATAAGTTTTGAAGTATTATCCAATCACTTCTCTTACTTCCAAATTTATAATTTTTCTTAACTTTTAAAAAAATATTGATGTCTAAAAGATTCGTGACTTCAATTAGATAATGAAAAATGATTTCATCTTTTTCAGTTCTCCCTTGTTAAATTTTTTTATTATGTTTTTTGTGAATTGAGGGGAAGTAAAAAAAATAAAAAAATAAAAAAAAATTAGGGAAAGAATAATGAGTTAAATAATAATAGAAATTACAAGGACTCTTTTACAAAATAATTACAGGCTTCGTTGGAAATGTGGGTTGGTTTTTTAGTTTTTTAGCTATTTTAGCCTAGGGCTAAAATAACCTCTTTTAAGGTCGATATTTTTTTATTTTTTTTTAGACTTTTGTGAGAGAAAAAATAAAATAATTATAATTTGGATATGACAGCTTTTAACCTGAAATTAAAAAACCTATTTTGTCTTTTTGTGGTTATTTTAACCCCAACTCATCCCTAACCCACATGCCAAACCAAGACACAGAATCAAAGAAATTTTTAAAATTTTAATTATTAAGATTCATAAAATTTGTCACTTATTTAAAATTATTTTTAAGAAATCATAACAAATTATAATTTTTCTTACATAATAATTATCAATATTAATTAATAATAGTTTGTAATGTGTGAATAGTATAGGATGAACACACTTTAGGTTGGGCCAATGCAACATATGAATAAGAATATAATTTTTCCGATGTAACCAAAAAAATAAAAATAAAAAGAATATAATAATATTTTATACACGAAAAAATTATTTAAAAAATAAATTAATGATTTTACATTCTTTGTGAGTATGTCGTATATCAATAATTTTAATTTTTAAATAATTTTTTATGATTAATACATTTCCTTCATCCCCTGGACACCATAGATAGAGAGGAGGTGTGGAAGTGTTTGACAGTGGAGGGCAGGGGTATCTCTTGCACTGTTGGTGGTACACTTAGATCCCTATACCTGACAAATCATGAAAAGAGTGCAACCTCCCAGACAAAGCTAATCTGTGATACTATGATGGGTCATTCACACTAATGGCCTTCTACTAGTATATATTCTTCTGAAAACCCGCATTTACTTTTTAATTTTTTTAATTTTTTTTTTTTTTGATATTTTCTTTTCACAATCTTGGTTGAGATTTCATAAGTTGGATATCTTGATGATACTTGTTCAATAACAAGCTATTCCCTGGTTTCAAATATTAATGTCAAGATTTCTATCAGTGTTAATATGATCATGTTGTCAGATTATATAAAATAGTATCAACTCATTTATCATTAATATTGAATAGTGTCTACTCATTTATCGTTAATATTGGTATTGAAACTCTAATAATCGGTTGGTTAATTAGGTTAAAAAAAAAAAGCATTGTGATTGATAATGATGACTGAAATAAGATGAAATGGTAAGAAATAGAGAGAGAGCCAAAAAAAAAAAATTCTTGAAATTCTCATTTTGTGTAGAGATTGAGAGGGAGAAAGAAAAAAAAAAAACACAACAAATTACTACTTTCTTGTAATACCAAAACTACTTTTGTAGATACAAAAGAAATAAAGATCTTGGGATTTGCCCCATTAGTCTTGTAGCCACACCTTTTAGGGTGTGGTGAGGGAGATATCAGAGGTTTTAATTGATGGAATAGAAACGAATTCTTTTAATTATAATTTAACTATACTAATATACAAATGCTATTTTTGTCAAAAATATATATACATATAAGAAATAACATATGTAAAAGGTTATTTTAGTAATATAATACAATGTAGCTCCATTGTTTTTTCTTTTTTCTATGTAGTGTAACCAAACAAGATAGAAAAGAAACAATTATTTGTTCTGTGATTTTCTCTCCAATTGATTCAAATAAAATTTATCTTTTTTTTTTTCTCTCATAACTTAAGTAACTATTTCTCCCCCCCTAAGTGGAGTTGGAGATGCTGCTACGCATCTCGCGCAACAGCATCTATTGTGCGGCTAAATGGGCTCATTTCGGACCCATTTTGATAATCCAAACCGTTCATATTTTAGAATACATAAAGTAAAACATTTATGCAAAAAATCAAGTTAATCGGATATCGTTTACCTACTCATCTACCCACATTTGTATCTACAAAAATAAATAATAATTTTAATTTAAAGTATTAAAATGAGTATAAATGTGTGTAGATGAATAGGTAAACGATATCTAATTAACTTGATTTTTTGCAGGCATGTTCTACTTGATATATTCTAAAGTGTGAACGGTTCGAATTATTAAAATAGATCCCAAAATAAGTCCACTTGACCACACAGCAGATGCTGCTGCGCGGGATGCGCAGCAGCATCCCCAATTCCCTCCTAAGTTATCAAATGGAATGTAAACTTCTAGATTTAATAGAGCAATATTATACATAATCTTATTTTTTTATCTCATTTTTCAACTCCTAAACACAAAGTAACGGTACCCACTTTCATAAATGCATATGAAACTCACCCATTTTTGTCTTGAAGTGAACAAATAAAATAAGAAATAAAATTATATGTAGCATTTTTTTTTTAATTTTTTTTATAGGTATATGTATCGGCTAATTTTTTAAACTTGAGATGTTCCCATTCAAAAAAAAAAAAAACTATATTGGTATTTCTTTCAAGAGTTACCTCACGAGTTGTGAGATCTGTATGTATATATGTGTGATGGATGGGAAAAGAATGACAGAGAAAAGAAAAGTTCACTATCTTTATATAAGAGGCTTATTTTTGTAGAAATTCACCTTTCAAAGTGATGGGCCTAGCTCCTCTTTATTTCTTACAAGAACCAGAGATCTTCTTTTATGAAAATAGATGATAAATGGTGAGATAAAGTCATATCACCAAATCACACAATTGCATTTGGAATTATCTATTACTTTAGAATAAAGTGTCTATTAAAATGATATTTAATTATAAAGATATCAATTATATCATTCTGGTAAAAAAATGTCTAAATTTTTTTGTAAGAATACAATTTTATAAGGGGAATTTATTCATAAATCATTCTCACCTACTTATGTTCCACTTAATCCAAATTATTTTCTTATATTTCAATAAGAAATTTTTAGTAATTTTAGGGTAATTTTGTATTTTGATGATATATTATAACTTTTATGTATTAAATTAAAAATTTTGAAGTTATCCAAAAATATGAAAAGGAGTCGACTGAAGAAAGTATAACACTTTATATATTAAATTGGAAAGTTATCTAAAAAATGGAAAGAGTAAAGAAAAAAAGGAACTGAAACTTTTATTTGAAAATTTGTGTAGTTCAAATTTATTCCAAATGTAAAGAGTTCAATAATTTTACATGAGAATAAATAAATTACTTAAAATTTTATTAAAAAACTATGTATCGTTCAAATTCATTTTAAATGCATATGTCAACTTATAAAAATTAGATTTAAATATTTTTTTGAGAACTTAAATTACTGAAGTAGATTATAAAATACCAAAACCAGTCATTATGGGTTCCTGCTAACATTTTTGTCCTTTTCAAAAAAAAAAATTTGTTTTAATATGTACATTGGTTTCAAAACACTTTTTATACAAATTTTAACATTAAATAATGTCTTATGAGCACTTGGTTGATTATCTCAAACAGTTCGCCAATTTTTTCATCATGATTTCAAATTTAAGTAAAAAACTTGATTTAATCAAATTTTTATCAAAATTTTTTAAAAAATTCTCTTCTCCGAACTTTTACTTTTCATTAAATTTGATTAAAAAAAATCTTGAATGCTTCATCTTTTTAAAAAAATTTAAGAGCATCTCTAATGTTGAATAAAAAATTTCATCAAATTTGAGTAAAAAAGTAATGAAAAGTTTGATTTGACACCTTTCACTCCAATACTAAAATAAGAATTTTCATTAAATTTTTTCACATCTCCGATTGTCCAAGAGGACGTCCAAACATGAACAAAAATAGCTATCAAATTGCCTTACGTGGACATCTGAAAGGACATTCAGGTGGACATCCGGTCCAATGGTAACAATTTAAATTTGATGAAGAATCAAATCTCCTTCCATTTGATGAAATATCTACTTCTTATTCTATTTGATATCACTTTAACAAAAACGTTGGAGGTCACTTTTTCAGACTTTTTCATCAAATTTAAATTTGATGATAGATTTGAATAAAGGTTGGAGATGATCAAACAAATTCATATTTGATGAAGGATTAGATGAATTATCAATCTGATGGAAAAATAAGTTTTTCATGATTTGATAAAAAAAATTGATAAAATGATTGAAAATACTTTTTGAGCATTTTGATTTAAATTTGATAAATAAAAAAAAATGTGAAAGATTGGAGATACTCTTAACATTTACTTCTTTGAACTTGTTTGATGCATCTTCCTGCTAATTAAAAGTATTTTTTTCTTTGTTTCTCAAGAATTAATTTTTAATTTTTAATTCTTTAAATTATTTTTACTTTATAAATTATAAATAGAAACGGTATAAACATTCTAACACAAGCACATTGATAAGTTCCACCAAACAAGGTTTTATTGGCAAAGCTATTGGGGCTCCACTTATTATTTAGAGTTTGTTTGGCTATTTTATATTTTAGTAATTTTTTAATTTTACAAAATAATATACAGAAAAAATACAGAAAATAATGTAAGAATTTATAGTGATTTTTTTACTAAAATAGCATATTTACAAACGAGGCCTAAATAATATTAGTGGAGTCTAATAAATTACAAATTAGTAATATCGTAATGTTAAAAATTCTATCAAAAATTCTACAAAATGTTTCATATAGGTGTGAGACCCACACAATGTGAATTCCATGTGGGTCTCACACTCATATGAGATATTTGGTAGAATTTTTAAGATGTCTAGCATTTTTGTATTATAATTTGATAAATCTAATCCCAAATTTTATTTAAAAATATCAATTTATAACACAAATTTATTTTATACTGATCTTACGTTTCACCAATTCAATTCCTACAATATAAACATAATATATATTTTTTTTTTCTCTAGAATAATAGCATTTTTAATATATATAGAGAGAGAGAGAGAAGTGAAATGAGGAGTACGTTTTCACAATAATTGAACATGATTTATGTAAGCTCAGAGCTCTGGTAAGTCTGGTTATCCCTAAATAGGATGCCTTGTCTGATTCTATCTAGTTGCCCTTCCCTTCCCTTTGGTGTAGAATTTTAGGAAGAAGCTAAGCTCTCACAATACTATATCCCTGACTTCTCACCTAATTCCCTCTAATTTTGGAGAGAGAGAGAGAGAGTCATTTACAAGCAAAATTAAATGCATTATTGGGATGGTAGAGAGAGAGAGAGAGAGAGAGAGAGAGAGATAGAGAAAGAAAGAGAGAGAGATATAGAGAGGGTCGTTTTCAACATTATGTTCCTTATAAATGCATACAAAAACACCATGTTTTTCAGTGCCACAGTTGAAATGGTTAAAAGACAGGCACTCGTCCCTCTCATAAAAAACACAACACACAAACACATATGCTCACTCTCCTATTTTCTCTCTCCTCTCTCTCTCTCTCTCTCTCACTTTTTCTCAGAATCAGTCCAGCAGATTGCAGGTGCCACAGTCAGCTTTTTCATTTATTTATTGTTATAAATTTATTTTATTTTACGTACCATCCCTTTATCATTTATTTAGCGAGACCACACACAACACAACACACCACAAACACAACACTATACTCTCAGTTTGTCAAAGCTATGAAAAATTTGAAACCATAACCAAAAGAGAGACTGTGAGAATGGGTTAAAAAAGGTGATGAAAAAAAAAATAAATAAATAAATATGTGAGTGTTGATTTTCTTTTTCTTTCACAATTCAAACCAAAGCGAAAAGAAAAAAAAAAAGCAAAGGACGAGAGGACCATGGGGTGCACCTATAGTAATGGTTTTGTATTTTGCACATTTTTTTTTTTTTTTGTGGGGGGACCCACGTGCAACCCTTTTGACAACTTTAAAAGCAGGTTCTTTTTCTTTTTTTTTTTCAATTTTTTTTTTTTTTTTTTTTGGCAGTAGGGTTTTATTGAATTGGATTTAGTATGGATATGGTCTTTTACTTCTCTTTTCAACATTTTGACAGCGTGGTGTGTCGAAGTGCTTTTCCTCTGCGCACCCATTTATGAAATGCTAACATATATCAATATATATATGTGTGTGGATGTATGTATGTATGTATGTATGTATGTATGTATGGGATGCCCTTATATGTGAAGGGTGGGAAAAAGTGACTTTGAGCCCCAAGTCAAAATTGGGTAGCATGGAGCTCTCTTTTTCAAGGGAAAGCAAGAAACATTGGAGATAAAATGACCATTTTACCCATATGGAGATGGTAAAAGTTCGTAACAAAATCAGAAGATATTTTGGCTCCCATTCATCAAAAAATTATTTGAAGCTTAAAAACGTTGGTTTTAAAAAAAGGATGGCTTTGTCCCCGGTTTACATGTTTATTTTGATGATCATATTCATCAATTTTTTAGGTTTATGTTGGTGTCATAATTAAACGAACCAATCAAAAGATGACACGTGACAAGTAAGGAGAATTATACAAATATAAGAACCATTAAAGAATCTCACCTTCGAAGCAACTCATGTGAGCAACATGTGCAAGTTTCAAAAGTTGTAGCTTTAATTGACACGTGAGAAGCGCATGGAAGAGAAGTTATCAAAGGAGCGGTTATCGGCAATTACACACTCACAAAGAGAAGTAGTGGCCCCAAGAAGTATAAAAAATAAAGGAGATCAAGTCACGGTGAGAGGTAGCAGCTCAACTGTGAAGGCTATAAATAGATAGAAACAAAGATGGAGATAGCTTCCGACCAAATTTATACTCTACATCTTTGTTATTTTATTTATCTTTAAATTTCAGCACTGCACCTACTTTTCATAGGAGTAGATTACAATAGCTCTTGAATTTTCAAAACTAAGTCAAAACTTCAAAATTGTCTTTACTAAAGGTATCAATTTGCAATTGCATTATTCAGTTAATCAATTACATTTATGTTTAATCTCTTCCTCCAAATCTGGTTTTGTTTGGGAAGTGGACTGACTTTTTGACTTTTTTAGCTTAGGCTAAAAAATTTAAAAACGTTTGGGTTGGGTTTTTTTTAAATTTTTTTGACTTTTTAAACTTATTTCGTCTTTTTGTGTCTATTTTAACTTTTTAGCCCTATGCCAAACCAAGGCTCTATTTCGAATTCAAGTTATATTATATTGGTTCTTACTACAACACATCACAATAAAGAAAAGCCTTCTTTTTTGAGACTAAAATAATCTCATCCCAATCGTCTGATAAATTAATTGGCTTATAAAAATTTTATAAGAATTTTTCAAATCCTTAGTGGTATGCAAAAATTACATTTCTACATTCTTACAAAAATTCACGAACTCAACTAGAAGATAGTTAGCTGTTTCAATTTGTTCTGTAGAAGTCTTCTTATAAGTCAATGCTAAAATAAGTCACTTGTTTAGTAACTTTTTAGTTAACCTTTTTTCTTATTTTTTTTGAAGTCTGTCTAAATTACACAATCCAAAAAATTTTAAACGAATTTTTTTAGAAAGAATTTCCATTGAAGACAAAGTAAGTTCAAAAACAAGTTATCTTTGAAGCTAGAGCTTAAGAATTAATTTTTATTTTTATTTTTATTTTTAGCTAAAATAAGTCGTCTTTATATATATATATATATATATAATTTGTTAGCTTATTTATGAAATAAATCGACTTTGTCTTTTTTCAGAAAATAATAAATAATTTTTCACTTATTGAGTTTAAAAAGTCAAATAAGTTAGATTATATGTAAGTATCAAAAGAGGCCTCATGTTGATCCAAAAAAATCTTTTATCATAAAAACCCAAAAGTTTGTCCAACGACCCAAACTTACTTTTCAACGTAAAATTATTTAATCTATTGTCTGATTCATTAGAATTTTTACACCTCATTAAGAGATTAATGATTCAAATTTCTTCACCTGTGGACGTTATTCCCGTGTATTTTGTAAGACTTTACTCTCCCACTTTGGGAGTTTCTTTGTATAATTTATGTCACTACAATATATAAGATTTTTAGGAACTTAATTTTTTTATTCTCAAAAATAAAAAGAAAAATATTTGAGACCGTCATAAATCTTCCACAATTCAACCCACAATAATGCGATTTGACAAGTATTAATTTTTGATTAGTTACATACTCAATGATATGAGGACCTACCACATCTGCCACATCATTGTAGATGCATTTGTAGGTACAAAATGTGAATCTCTAGTATTGTTGAAATAAAAATTAAGGTCATCCCCAAAAGTCATAAAGAACTTTTAGCAACCAAATTTTGAAAATATCGCTAAAGTTTTTTCACTTGAGGCAAAAAATTGATCCCAAAAGTGTAGTAATTAATTACTAAATATCTAATTTCATTATTAAAAATATAATAATAACACTTTTGACAACTAAAATATTTCATCCTTAAAAAGTGATTTTATTTTTAAATTTTTGTCTATATTTAATCTTCGTCATTATAATTATAATTCATTGAGTCTCAAAATAATATCACAATTGAATCAAATATATATATATATATATATAAATAAGTATTCATTTTCAAATTTCAAATAAATAATTTGCAAGAGTGCAAGCGCAGTCATACCCAAGACATAAGTAAGAACACAAACAATTCATAAAGATTTTGTTGAAAAAGAGAAAAGTACAAAAGTACCCTTCTTCAAAGCTAAGAACACACACTATAAACTCGCAATCAGTGTGTAAACAGATTGAACAAAGAAAGGTTTCTACAGGAGAAATCTAAACCAAGCAAAATTGCCTGTCCTTTTAGATAAAATGGAAATGATGTGTATGGTAGGGAGTTTGTTTCCATGTTCTCAATAATGATCAACAAATTGACAACCGATTGTGATGTATTTGAGAAACAAAGTTTAAGATTTATGATTCTAGTAAAATAAGGATTATAAAGATTCCTCACAAAGACTAGCATGCCTGTATTGTGCAGCTTGTTACAACTTAAAAATTGATAATCAGAAATCAAAAGTTACAACATTCCTACCCCCTTTTCTTACTTTTCATTAATCAATTTTTTGTTTTTCAAACTATTTAAGTTATTTTTACCAGATAAATTGAAGCAAAAATTGCACTAAATATTCTTGTACATATTTAAAAAAGAAAACAAAAAAATGGTGTAAGTAGTTCTATAAGTTACACCAAACAAAGCCATATTGTCAGCAAAAGAATAAAAAAACTACATAGCTGATAAAAAAATATGGATGGAGATTCTTGTTGGAAAAATTTAGAAGTAAAAATGGAAAAAGATTCCATTCAAATGAAAAGATGCAACACTTTATGGTGTCTCTTCATTTTAAAGGATGTGACCCAAGGGTGGTAGCTCTTCATTTTAAAGGATATGACCCAAGGGACATATTCCTTTTTCATGTCTTTTCTGTTCAAACTGAATATGTGCCAATAAGCCTATATAAAGACAGCCCTCATTCTAGTTTTATTCATTCCGAAATTTCGAAAATTCCTTTCTTTCTTTCATACATTCAGTGTTCATCTGTGAGTCTAAATTCTTGTGAGTGCAAAACATAATTTTGGTTTGCTGTACAATCAAAGAATATGCTCTCTTCGGTTATGGTGATTGTTGTATCCTTAAGACAGGACGTCCATTGTTCTCAAGCACCACTGGAGATGACGAAATTCTGTCTTAAAAACACAGTGTTCAGACACTGGCCTTAATCACAAACTTGTTTATAAACCATCTGCAGAAGTACTGTAGGGTTTAATTTTGTTGTTTATTTTATTTTATTTATTATTTGCTTAAATTAATTATTTTTCGAAATTATCTCCAACAATTTTAAGACATAATTTCATACACTGTTTTTTGTAGTACAGTATTAGTTTTCGGTTAAAATTAATTTTCAGCAAATTAATTTTTCAATATATACAACGTATTAGAACTCTGGTTTTATATTGTTTTGATTTATTTATTACATATTCGTTTATTAATTTTTACCCGAATCTATATTTGAGTATAACCCTTTTTCGGTTAAATTTGGTTTTGGTTGTGGTTTTTTTTTTTTTTTTTGCAATATCTATATTCTGTCTTTTTTTCTTGGACGTGATTTGGGATTTTTACCCGTATCAATATTGTTGTGGAACTCTGTTTGATCTTATTTGAGTTTGGAATTTCCTGTGGATATCGAATACTATTTTTACATCTTTGTTTTAAACTTAGTAATTTTTCAGTAGAACTCTATTTTTTTTTTTTCTATTTTCTGGGTAGACTAGTTTTCTTTCTAGTTTTTCGTTTACAATAAACTTTGGTTTTGTTTCTCTGTACTGTTACCTGAATTTTAAAAAAAAAAACCTTTTACCCAAATTTATATTGTAGTAGAACTCCGTTTATTGTTGTCCTAATAATTTCTATTGTACTAGTTTATTTGGACAATATTTTTAAATTGTTTTGATATACAGATTTCTAATGTATATTATACAAGCAAAAATTGATTTGTTTGAAACATAATGCGCAATCTGATAGTTACAGATTTCAAGTTTGTGATTTTAGAATATGAGCTTAATTTTTGTTTCAATCTAGACAGAATCTAGTTTTGTTTCAGATTTTTATTTATCTTATACAGATCTCATTTCTGTACAATCATTGTCAATTTATTATGAGAAGTGTTTTGTTTTACAATTTTGTTTGACATTATTTCTTTTCAGTGATGTCATTTTTATGAAAAGATGCAACTTTTCAAATTTATTTTGTGAAAGCATTGACTTATGGGTAAAGCAGATGTATAATTATTGGTACATCTTTAGTTAATAAAAGGCATTGATACAATATGTTTGTATGAATTCTACTTTGTTCATTGGATATCATTGTTTTTCCAATTCTGTGTCGATAATCACCATGTCTCTTTTGGTTTTCAAACAGATTTGGCTTTACTGTGTATCTGTTATTGAACTTGATTTTTACTTTTGTTCTCTGTATAGTTTATTCGTTGGCTGATTTATTTATTTTTGGCTTAATCAGAATAAATTATTGTACTAAATAAAATGTTATTTTTGTGATATTCATATTTGAATATATTATGTTAAGACTAGATTTATCTTTTCTATATGATTAAAAAAATTCTTATGTTATGATATATTGTAATCGGAGATTATCCACTGAATTGTTTGTGAAAAGTATAATAAAGTTTGACAATCACATGAGCATATGTATGTTGACATGAGAATTTTCCTAAATTGATGGTATTTACTATTTGTGATAGTGGTGGAACCTCTAATGAATTTGTTATGAAATGTATATATATAGGTTTTGTGAGAATATATTTTATTTTTAATTTGACATAGTCAAACCTATACCGGCGATTTGCATTCATTGCGATAGTCAAACCGCAATGGCTAGGGCACGGAATAATATATATAACGGTAAGTCTTCTCACATTTGCCGTAGATATAACACTGTTAGGCAACTGCTCTGTAATGGAATAATTTCCATTGAGTTTACAAGGTCAAAAGATAGCATAACGAATCCATTGACAAAGGCTTTGACCAGAGAGCAAATATTGCGATCATCGAAGGGAATGAGATTAAGGATTATTACTTAAGAGTTATCATAATGGTAACCCAATTTAATTGATTGGAGATCCCAAGATCTAGATTTAAAGGAATAACTGAATTAAGAATAACTCATTAGAATCACTAAGGAGTAAAACTCCTACCCATTTCTATGATGAGTTAGTGATTACCTGCAGCGATAAATAGGTTAAGCTTTGTTTTTAATGAGACTCATAGCTTGGAAATTCAAGTGCGGTATAACAGGATGCTTTTAATGGGAATCACTTATATGAGTCTAAACTAACCCGATTCTATGAGAATTGAAAATGCTAAATTTTCTTGAGCACTCATGAATTCAGGAATTGTCCAGGGCCAAAATAGACACAATCGATAGAATCAAGTTGTGTATGGAAATAAAACTGTCTGATAGGTTATTGTCTTAGTTTACACCAAAGGCAGAATAGTTCAAGACATCATATTCATTAATCAGCCAATAAATTCGATAGTCTTTTACAATGGAAGGTTCAAGGCCAAAAGCTACCTATCCTATGCAGCATATTTCCAAATTTATACTCACATAGTCTGCATGTTGTTGCATTTCTTGTTTTGTTAATTTCATTTATGTGCGTGATTGTTGGAAAAACTTAGAAGTAAATGGAAATGGATTACATTCGAATGAAATGATGCAACCCTTTATGGTGCCTATTCATTTTAAAGGGTGTGACCCAAAGGTGGTGTCTCTTCATTTTAAAGGGTGTGACCCAAAGGTGGTGTGACCCAAGGGTCATGTCCCTTCTTCGTGTCTTTTTTGTTCAAACTGAACATGTGCCAACAAGCCTAAATAAAGGCAGGCCCCATTCTAGTTTTATTCATCCCCGAAATTTTGAAAATTCTTTTCTTTCTTTCATACATTCAGTGTTCATCCGTGAGTTTAAATTATTGTGAGTGCAAAACATAATTTTGATTTGTTGTACAATCAAAGAGTGTGCTCTCTTCGGTTGTGGTGATTGTTGTATTTGGGAGACAAGATGTCCATTGTTTTCAAGCACCATTGGAGAGGACGAAATTCTGTCTTAAAGACACAGTGTTCAAACACTAGTCTCAATCACGAACTTGTTTATAAATCATTTGCAAAAGTACTATAATGTTTAATTTTGAGAGTTTTTTTGATAAATCTTCTTTCTAAGAGTTTTATTCCATCTAATCCATATTCTTTTTAATTATTTCATTAGATCCTATTTGAGGTAAGAAGGCCAAAATACCCTCAATCTCTCTTGCCCCTTATTAATGTTGATATTTAATGTTAATTGCTATTATGTTTGGATAGTTCTCATGCATCAGGATGTTGACTGTCATTATATTCATATTAATTTGAAATAAATTTTTGTCATTGTGTTGTCAATTACATGATGTGAATATGACTTCTGTCATCTCATTTAAAGATATGAAATTCTCTCTTGCATGACACACCTTCACTAGTTGTGCAATGGCCACAAGTAGATGGCATGGATGATGAAGTATAGAAATAACAAGAAAATGGAGGACAGAGGATGGAGGCCAGTGCTGCGAAAGCATGGTGGTCAAGGCGATAGGAATAATGAATTGAAACAAAAGATTCATATGATCTTTGTGGATAACCTGCCTGAATCGATGGATCCAAAAGGGTTGTATAAAGTATTCACAAATTTCGAGATCGTAAAGGATGTAGTCATACCTAACAAAAGACGAAAAATGACTAGATCAAGATTTGGCTTTGTACGTGATGCCTGTCCAGTGGCAGCAAGTATGGCAGTCCAAAAAGCTCATGGACTCTGGTGTGACAACAGAGGTTTGAAAGTAAAAGAAGCAGATTTTGTAAAAGGCAAGGAGGACAATCAGAGGTCAATCAAGGTTCCAGTTCGAAGATGGGATAATGGCAGTACTAGCAAAGTCCCAACTAAGGTACAAGGGAGAAAGTCGTATGCACAAGCTTTAAGTGGCAAAGGGTTAACAAACATAGCAAGCATTACTTTACCAGCTTTCGAGGAAGGAAATGGCTGGCTTTATGATAATGCGATCGTTAGAGTCAAGCCTCTACAATCTACAGCAGAGTTTAAAAAGGAACTGAAGCTCAGAGGAATGGGAGATATCCAGGCTAGAGATGGTGGTGGTAGAGATATTGTGTTGACTTTTGACTCGGTGGGAGGTTTGAAAGAGAAACTCAAATCTATGGAGGAGTGGGTATATGAATGAAGTGAGTCCATCAAGGAATGGAAGAAAGAGATGACTATTGAGCAGGAAAGGCTTGTATGGCTTACTTGTTATGGTGTGCCATTAAACTTATGGAGTAGTAAAACGTTCAGTAATATTGGAAGGCTGTGGGGGAAAGTTATAGGTATTGATGATGATACAACAAAAATGAATTCCTTCCACAGTGGAAAGGTGGGGATTGCCACAACATGTATGGAGTCCATAAAAAAAAACAATTAATTTGAGTTGCAAGGGGTTAATTTACCCAGTTAAAGTATGTGAAGAACAGGTGATTATATCGGAGGTGATTTACAAACAGTGTAAGTGTTATAGTGATCAGAACCAAGGGGCACATCAATCTTCCAATGGTGAGGAACAATAGCAGAGATTTGTTCTGGGCAGCAAGAAGGTTGAACAAGAGTAGAGATCTGTAGTGGACAGCAAGAAGGTGGATGATGAAGCTGACGTGGAGGGCCAAGTTGGAGGAGAGATAGACAGAGGAGGCGTGGAGGAGACAGGTGGGTCGGAGGCTGTAACAAGCCCGCGGGGGACCTCGCTACAGCTCGGACTCACAGAGTCGCCAGAAACTGTAGACGTCCCCGAACGCTCCGGGAGGGTTAAGTCCCGTTCCGTTCCTATTGGGGTCACTACAGTTCAAGGACTCAAATGTCACGGTTCTTAATCTTGAACCAAAGAGTCCAAATCCGGCAAATCGATTTTGAAAACAGATTTTTTTGAAAAAAAGTGCCAAACATGGACTGCTTTGCCAGATACAGAGTCGCCACCTAAATGTTTTTTAATGGGAAATTTAGGAAACCCTGACTCGGTGCCGAAGGCCACGTGTCTGTCATCACCAAAGTTGCCTCGACTCGGGAACTTGGGTACGATTGGGGAAGGTCACTTCGTGAGCACCCCCGCTCGCCCGATCAAAGATTGGCCTCTACTAACCATGATATCTAGTTTTGAAAACATTGTGCGTTCTTATTCCGGTTATTAGCCTAGGTTACTATGTGATGCGCACAGCATACAAGTATAGACTGGATCACCTGAATTGGAACAAAATAGTTCATGTTTGTTTGTTTGAAAAATGGTTTGATGGTGCTACCCGCAGGTAGGCTAAGACGTGAATTTGCCACCCTCGGGTGGGCTTAGAAAACATGATTTTTCCACTATCTAGTGGGCTTAAAACAAACATTTGATGAATTGTTCCAATCCAAGTAACCCAACCTCCACCCACGGGCATTCAAGGCAGTTATATCACATAAGCAGTTAGCCTCATGGTAAGCATGCTATTCATGGCAGTCACTCACACGCATGCAAGGATGCTAAAGCATAAAACTCACCGAGTACTCCAAGCCAAAACAGAAACTGATTAGAAATCATGCATGATCCTAATTATACAGAAATGCCTAATGCAACACATGCAAAGATGCAAACTATAGCAGGCTCGGCTATTCTAAACATGGCATATGGAATGCTACAGCTAACATGTATTCAACTTGGAATTGAAATACAAATGCAGTTAGTATGATGCGCCGAGCCCGGTGCGTGCAAGACAGATGAATGAATGCAAACATGCTATCATACTGTATGCTAATTGAAACATGCCCTAATCTAACCATCATAAGCAGGTAGATAAAAGGGAAGAAAGACGTGGGGTTGGAAGACATACATCACACTCACACACACTTATTACAATTATGCCCTCGCGCAGAGGGTCCGAATAAATATACAGTCCCGAATAAAAGAATAGTACAGTCCAAATAAATATTACAGTCCAAATATGTACAAATTCCTAATTAATTAACAAATTAACTAAGAAAATAAATAAACTGGCATGCAAGCCAGGGACTGCCTTGATTCCGCTCCGGGTGATGAATGATGCATGTTTAGGCTGCCTTGCGCGAAAATCCACTGGGATGCCCCAATTAGCCTCTGTTTTGCAATTGTTCTTGGAAAGCGCGCCAAGCCTCGGAAGACTGCTGATTCTTGATTTTGCTGCAACAGAGAGCAGGAAAGGGGCATAGCAATGTATTTTCACGAATATATGCATGCCTCGATCCTCGTGCCACCAATCACGCATCCCGATGCGTGATGGCCGAGGAGTCGATTTGCACAATTCAATATGGAATGAATGCACATGAAAACATAACAAAGACCTAACTCCATCATGGACAATCCGGAGTGTCGGTGACTGGGGGATTGAGATACGTTCCGTCACTCGGAGTACGGAACGTACCTCGTTTCCCGTGCCCGGGCTAACTCCTATCTCGGACACGATGCAATATGCATGATATGCATGAAATGCAACTAAGATACAACCTAACATGCGAAAGGCTATGGAATGGCATACACAATACTCTAATATACAACCTAGCATACACAATGCTGTGGAATGAAATGGCATACGCAATGCATAATGGACTTACACTAACATGAGTGGACCTCAGCCATACTCACACAAGAGGCCATAAGATGAAAACAAGACAACTCGAAATGCGTGCACGCGTGCACGCAAACCGAGGACCGACCCTCAGGCATCGAAATGCCACTCTAACAAGACATGGAAAGACATGGAATATGGTATGCAAACATGCAAAAATCAGTGGCAAAATGAGATGCAAAACAGTCCCGAAACAAGGCGAAATGACACCCGATGCATGGAATCACTCCCGAAACATGAAATTAGGCATACGGAATGGCATACAGCTATACAAAGCACGCATAATTGATACATGAAGTGTAAAGGAAGAAGCTATGCAGCCCCAAAAAAAGCATTTTTACAGTTCAAAGCATGGCCAAACAGTGAGCACAAGTGGGACTAAATTAGCATGCAAAAATGGCTCCGCAAGGGAGGTAATGAAGCAAGTCACAAATGCTGGCCCCAAACAGAGAAGGGGCCTTCTACAACATTGAATAGGGACCAAAAATATGACTGTTTTCAGTTTATAGCAAGTCCCAAAAATAGATACAAGTATGCTAAAGATCTCATGCAAAATGAGGCCACCAAGAGGGCTATAACATGAAGTATACAAAATATGCATCAAACAGCCAAAGACCCTCAATGAAACATGGAGAGGGGGTCAAAATAAGACCCTTTTCAGTTCTGATTAGGGGCGAAAAACAGAAGCTCAATGTGCTAACAAATCATGCAAAAATGGGGACCAAAGAGGGGTACAATGGCAAGGGGTACATGGAGGTCCCAAACAGTGGTGAGCCCTTCTTCAATGTTGAATAAGGGATCAAAATAAGCTCAGTTACAGTTTATACCATGCCTCAAAACAGATTACACATAGGCCAAAAATACTATGCAAAATAATGGCATACAAAGGGATATTGAAGCAAGTGCAAGATGGGGGTCCCAAACATGGTAAGACCCTTAATGAAATAGAAAAATGAGCTCAAAAAAATGACATTTTTAGCTTTGGTCGGAGCTCAAAACAGCAAGCAAAAGGGGCTAAGAAAACTTCCAAAAATGAGCTAGAAAGAGGGAGAAATCAACTCACCCTTGAAGACCAATCCTTTGCTGCCTCTTGAACCAAGAAAAGCTGCCTCCTAGCCTCTGAGAAGACCTCCAAGCTGCTGGAATGGAGTGGTGGTGGTGGTGCTAGGTAGTGGTATAGAAAGGGATAGGAACTTGGATGATTTTGGTCTTGAAATGGAAGGAAAAGGGAGGGGTGTGTATGCAAGCTCCAAGGATCAATTTTCCAACCCTAAAACCAGAGTTGGGCAGCTGGTTATGTAGACAAATGAGAGGGAGAAAGAGGGGGAAAAAAGGGAGGGAAAATCCCTCCAAGTTTCCCTCCAAAAAGTGTCCCCCCAGATACAGAATCTGGGGGGAAAAGGAGGGTGTATCTGCACTGTACTCCCTGTAAGGAAGCTGGCCGGCCAACTTTTGGAGCTGCAGGTGGCCGGCCGGCCACCCCCCATGGCCGGCCGGCCAAGGGTCAAACAGGTCAATTGGAAATAATGGCCGGCCACCACAGATTGGTGGCCTCCCATGTGTTCTCAACAAAACCTTGTGGTTGAAAATTGGCAACTATGAACCAGGAGAGAGAACAACCCACTTTTCAAAGGGGTTCAAAAGGGTCAACTGGAATTACTAGCCGGCCACCACATATTGGTGGCCTCCCAGATGTGTACATCACAAATATGTGGTTTGGAGCTGAAGAAAGTGGCCTCAGGGTGGTCAACATTGGCTTTGAAGTGAGAAAAATGGGCGTCGAAGGGTGATGAAGGAATATAACTGGTTGCTGAAACAATTGTTGGCCTCCTACCCTTCTATGACCTTCCTGGTGATGAAACAGAGGTCCCTGCCAAAAATGAACGAAAACCGATGCAAAATGAAGGTTCGGGGGCCGAAACGCGCAGTCCGAGGCCCCGAAAATCGACTGTTAGGCACCGGGAGTGGTGTTCGACCACGGAGTTGGTCTCTCAGACCTCAGTGTCCCTCAAAAGGGAGTAAATAAGATGCATGCCAAAAATCGGGGCAAACGGAGGTGGTTAGGCGGTCCCGAACCGAGGCACACGGCCTGACGGCTCCGAAAACCGGGAACCGGACTCCGAAATGGGCAAAATGGCCTACGGCCACGAAATGTAGCCTACGGCCACTAAGAGATAGTCTACGAGACCTCTCCCTCTCTTTGGGAAAAGAAACAGAGAAAATCGAGTCTGGTTCGCAAACCGAGGCAAGGCACAGAAGAGGGTTCGAAAGTCTAGAAGCAGGGCTCACGGCTGAGACTCTGAGACTTCTGAATGAGCACAATATGCAACATCACCGAGTGCTCAATCGGTGACGTCTGAGTCTTAAGGTCGGTCAAAAATGGGGTGTCTACAGGGGCAAGAAATGATGCTTATACTGACATTCATGGACAAGATAGGGGGCTAAGCAGGTCTAGGGTCGAAGAGACTGACATGCACATAGGGCAGACAAAATGTATGCAATTGCAAAATGAAGGTAGTGGGAGTACAGGTGGGGAAAAGTCGGTCAAATCAATGCTAAACCCTATTCAGATTCAAAATGAAGGTAACCAGCTAGTGGAGGAATAAGTGGTTACTAATGGTTTCATGAGGAGCCTAAGTGGGCCTAAAAAAAATGGGCTTGGGCTTAACATTGAGGTACTTTTAGGTCAGGTGAATGTATCAAAGTGTGGACAAACATTGGGCCATAGATTTTCTGGGATAAGTGAATTTGAGTCCCAGCCCACAAAGGAGAATAGTGCTCAACATAGTAATGGAAAGGCAGCCTAAGTTCGAGTAGAAGAGGAAAATCACTGGGTGGCACACAGTGAGTCCGTAATGCCAGCTCAAACAAGGAAGACAAACAAACGAAAGAAAGTAAAAGGGGCAGCAAGAGCTCAGCGGAAGAGAAAAGGTAATCTGAAAATAGGGGCTGGTTCATCTTTGAAGTTCAAGAAAGGTGCTATATTTAGGTCGGCAGCTGCTGTAATCTCTTTATTAATGGCATGAAAATTTGGTAGTGGACAGCTATTACTAAATGAGACAGAGGCATCACTACAAATTGGGCAGATTCTTGGGATGAATTGCGAAGATAATGAGGAGGAAGTGCTCAGCAAGTTGATGGAACTGGAAGTAAATGACAAGAAGGTACTGGGAACAAGGAGTGTGAAGGTAGTTTAATCTGTCCTTCTTGGTGTATGGAGAGTGAATTTGTGTTCAATGAAGGTATTATCTTGGAATATTAGAGCGTTAGGTAAGCCTCTCAAAAGAAGAAAACTCAAAACCCTGCTCTATAAAAGGAATGTGGATATGGTCCTACTGCAAGAAACAAAGAGACAAATAATCAATGAGGAATTTGTCAAATCATGTTGGCCTGGTGAACAGATGGAATTTATGGCAGTAGACTCAGAGGGAGCAGCTGGTGGTTTATTATGTATCTGGAATCCAGAAGTATTTCAACTTTTAGACTACTGCAATAACAGGAATTTCATTATCGTATCACATACTCTTTTTAGTAGTTTTGAATGTGTTTTTGTTAATGTTTACGGTCCAAATGATGGTGCTAGTAGGAGAAGGGTATGGGACATATTGAAGAAGCTAAAGCCAATTTATGAAAAAAACCTTGGTGTTTGGGGGGTGATTTCAATGAA
This sequence comes from Camellia japonica, assembly GCA_030407325.1. Taxonomy (NCBI): domain Eukaryota; kingdom Viridiplantae; phylum Streptophyta; class Magnoliopsida; order Ericales; family Theaceae; genus Camellia; species Camellia japonica. Next base: position 115,847,529 of record JAPPVO010000007.1, read on the forward strand.
GTCGAGAAATTATCATAGAGATTAGGCTGTTCTCAAAGAAATAGAGGCATGACTGACTTCAATTAGCTATATGAGCATCTGGAAGTATGTGACATCCTAATGCTAGGGAGAAAACTCACCTGGTGTAACTCTCAAGAATGAGACAAATAGAGTAGGTTAGACAGGTTCTTACTTAGTCCAGAATGGGTGCAGAAATTTAGCTTCAAACTGTGGGAATTACCAAGAAGGTTTTCGGATCATTGTCCTCTATTACTCATGGAAGATAAGAGGGATTGGGGCCCAAAGCTGTTTAGGTTTCTCAATGCCTGGTCACTAAATCTAAACTTTAAAACTTTTGTGCAAAAAACCTGGGCTGCGTCTAATGTAGATGGATATGCTGGCTTCAAGTGTTTAAGGAAACTGAAAACACTTAGACTAGCACTAAAAAAATGGAATATTGAAGTATTTGGAAATGTGGATTTTAAACTTAAGCAGTTGGAAGAGGAATTATATGCTTTTGATCTGGCAGTTGAAGAAACGTTACTAACTGAATTAGAGTTAAGTAGGAGAAGGGAAGTTAAAGGAGAAGCATGAAAATTGAGTAAAATGATGGACTGATTGTGGTTGCAAAAATCTAGAGTTAATTGGGTTTTAAGAGATGACAGGAATACAAAATTTTTCCATGTTATGGCTTCCTTAAGAAGGACTAGGAATGCATTGTGTTCTATTGAAGTCAATGGGGGTAGTGAAAGAAGATCCTGAGGAAATAAGAGTTGAAGTTTTAAATCATTTCAAGAAGTAGTTTTCAGAATCATGGTCCAACAAGCCAAGCTTATCTAGTCATTTCAAATCTATTGGGGGTGATGAGGTTCAAGTGGCCCTGGAAACTGAATTTACAGAATCAGAAGTGGTAGCAGCAATTAAAAGTTGTGATGGAAACAAGGCTCCTGGTCCAGATGGTTTCAATTTGATGATGGTTCAGAAGTGCTGGCAGTCAATCAAAGGAGATGTGATGCAATTCATGAAAGAGTTTCACCTCAATTCTAAGTTGGTTCTTGGTATTAACAGCTCTTTTGTAGCCTTGCTTCCCAAAAATGCTAATCCCTCTAGTCTTAGTGATTTCATACCTATTAGTCACATAGGCTCAATGTACAAAGTGCTTTCAAAAGTATTATCTAGTAGGTTAAAATTAGTACTGCCCAAGATCATTAGTGACTCTCAATCAGCGTTCATAGAAGGTAGAAGCATTTTGGATGGAGTGCTGGTTGCTAATGAAATTGTTGATGATTGGAAGAAGAAACAGAAAAAAGGTTTTCTTTTAAAACTTGATTTCGAGAAAGCATACGATTCAATTAATGGGAGTTTCTCTTCTCTATGTTATCAAATTTTGGATTTGGATCAAAATGAATCAGTTGGATGAAGGAGTGTGTTGTAACAGCGAAAATATCCATTATGGCGAATGGTTCACCTACACCTGAGTTCAGCCCCCAAAGCGGTCTTAGGCAAGGTGACCCATTATCACTTTTTCTCTTTAATATTATGGCTGAGGGCCTTAACATTTTGCTGAACAGAGCTGTACAATTGGGGTTGATTAAAGGAGCAACTGTTGGTACCAATAATCTTACTATTACTCACTTACAGTTCGCAGATGACACAATATTGTTTTGTGAGGCAGCAAGGGAGGAGGTGCTTAATATTAAAAAGATATTGAGGTGTTTTGAAATATTGTCTGGATTGAAGATTAACAATCATAAGAGTGTGGTTTGTGAAATTGGAGTTAGTCAAGTGTTCATTCAAGACTATGCTGCCATCTTGAACTGTTTACAACAAAGTTTACCATTGAAATATTTGGGTATGCCCGTGGGAGCCAATCCAAGGAGAAAAAGGACTTGGCAACCTATTATTGACAAATTCAAATCGAAGTTGGCTTCTTGGAAAAAAAGATTTTTATTTTTTGCTGGTAGGTTGACAATGATTAAGTCTGTGTTATCATTCTTACCTCTTTACTACTTGTCCTTGTTTAAAATGCCTAAAAGGATTGCAAAGGAGATCGATAAAATTCAGGTTGGATTCCTTTGGGGGGTAGATGCTCTAAGAAAGAAAATACATTTGGTCAAATTGGGGGAAATCACTCAAAGCAAAAGTAATGGGGGACTAGGCATTAGAAATATGAGACTTGTGAATGATTGCCTTCTTTTGAAATGGTGGTGGAGATTTGGGTGTGAGAATGGAACTCTCTAGAAAGATGTGATTTGCAGCAAGTACCCTGAGGCTAGTGGATATTGGTGGTCATTGCCTGTAACAAGCACAAGGTTGTCTTTGGTCTGGAGGGATATCTTGGGGGTTGTTGGAACTTGTCCTGAGTTGATGGATTATTTTAAGGACAATACAAAACTTATTATTGGTGATGGGAGAGAATCACAATTTTGGCTAGATAATTGGATTGGTTCTGGGTGCTTAAAAGTTATTTTTCCTAGATTATTCTCTTTGTCCCTTGATAAATGTGAATCAGTGGCAGTGGTTATTAACAGGAGAAGTTTAAATGAAGAATGGAATTTGGGTTTCAGGAGGAATTTGTTTCAATGGGAAATCAAAGAGTTGAGGAGGTTGAAGGTGTTGCTACAAAATGCACCTTATTTCCATATGATATTATGGAATACAATCAAAGGGATGGAGTGCTGGACATATTGAGTTGGAATACAAAAAAGACTGGTAAGTTTACTGTTGCCTCTGCCTACAAATGGAATGAATTTCCATATGATATTATTGTACAAATAGGGAAATTCATTTGGAGGAATGTGGCTCCACCGAAGGTGCAATTCTTTGGGTGGTTGGCATGGAAAGGGAGGCTCAAGATAGCATGTTATCTTCAAAGACTTAAAGTCCTCAGTGCTGCTGCAAATGTTAACTATACTTTCTGCAGAAATGAAATAGAAACTGTGAATCATGTGCTGTTGTATTGTCCTTTTAGTTGGAGGATCTGGTCCAATGTTCTTAATTAGTGGGGAGTCTCTTGGGTGATGCCGGGGTCAGTAACTGGTCTCTTGCAGTGGTGGGCTGGTTATAGTCATAAAAAAGGTTGACAGTCATTTGGAAGGTCATACCATTGGCTGTGCTCTGGTCCATTTGGAGGCAGAGGAATGACAGCCTATTTAATGGTACACTAGTGGATTTGGATAGGTTGTGTGATAGTATCAAGTTAAGGATTGCATTGTGGCTCAGAGTTTCTAACCCTTCTTTTTGTTACTCAGTCAATGGGATTGTGTATAATCTAAAGTAGGTGATAGTCTGCATTATGAACAACAGGTGAAACTCTGCCTTCTGAACTAGGTTATGTTCTGTCTATCTGTTATTCTACTGTTCTAGTTACTGCTGCTGTTCTGCTATAGACACCTCATTTTTTACTGCCCTTAAGACTTGGGCACCGCTGATTGTTTACTTGGTGATGAAAAATGTGCAGTGCAAAAATTCGATTTCTTCGGCAAGAGGAGCTTCAAATCCCAACCTTATACCCCTTTTTTGGACTAAAGCCTTTTGACTAAAATGATTTTTAGACCTTAAAACCCTCTCATTCAAAATAGTTTTTGAAAAAGTTCCTACGATGTTCCGAGGCTCGCATTTCGTTAAATGTTGCGCTTTTTGGTAAACCGAGCAAGGACAAAGTGGAAATGAATGGAAGAGAGGTGAACTCTTTGAAAAAATCTTCAAAACACCTTATTTAGGGGTTTGGAGTTGAAGAAAAGAGGAGAGAAAGGAAGAAAACTAGCCGAGGAGAAGTTAGGCATGAATTCGGTTAAACCGAAACTGAGCAGTCTTTACTAAAAGAGGGATATCTCTTAGCACACTTGGAATTTTGATGTGAGGCTGCCACCATTGGAAAGCTTACTTCCGGGCTTCAATTTAGACACAAGAATGACCTGCAAAGGAGTCCAGATGAAGAAGTTATGCCCATTTGAAGTTGGACCTAGAGAGCATATTTTTCTGCCGGCCATGGATGATGTAGTGCCGACCATTGATGATCAGTGCCGGCCACAAATGATCATGTGCCGGCCATCAATGGTCCCTTGCCAGCCATTGATGAAAAAAGTCAGTTTTTTGCAGATATTTGTGTTCCAGCTGTCCCTTTTGGGATATTTTCGACCTGAGCTTGCATTTGTCTATATATAGAGAGCCTTCTCTATTGTTTGGAGGTGAGAACAATTTAGGAGTGATATAGTTTGGGAGCCTCTCTCTCTACAATCCTCTCTCTCTAGAGTTCTCTCTTTCTTGAGCTTTTGTGCTTGGAAGCTTGTACATATCAAACTTTAGCCTATACATCCCTGACCAAAGTGGTTCATCTTTGGGCTGAGGTTGGTTGAAGCTCTCTTGGAGCCTCCTTTGAGCTTTAGAAGGGGTTTTAAGCTCAGATTTGTGCCTAAAGTGTGTTGTGCTTCAAGCGGTATAACTATCACCCTTTAAACTTGTTTTGCACACTTGTTTTGCCACTTTTGCAAACTGTTTTTGAGCTGGTTTTCAACTGTAAAAACCTCTATTTTTTAGTCCTAAAAATAGTAGTTTGAGCCTATTTTGTGTTAGGGGGTTGTCTCTCCCTTTAGTCCCTTAGCTTGTATAGCTTTTTGTGCCATCTTTCAAGGCCTTCAAATCAAACTTTTTGGCCCTTTTTACCACTGAAACTCAGAGGTTTTTTAGTGACAAAAACCATGTTTTGAGGTCCAAAATAGGAGGGGTTGGCCTCCCCTCCTTGTGTCTTGTTTGCAAGTGTAGATAGCCTAACATGTGAGCATGTTTTTCTACCTTTTTGTAATTTGATCTCAGCATGTTTTTGCTACTGATTTAGCATGCTTTAGCTCTGTTTTGAGTTGTGTTGGTCATATGAGCTTTGTTTTGCATGGTTGTAGTGCAAAGGTCTTCACTAGCTTTGTGTTTTAAGGCCCCTAACATGTTTTGCATGAGATGATTGCATGTTGTAGCATCATTTTACACATGATTTCAATGCATATATCTCTACCACACTCTCACTTATTCCACTCTTTTATTGTTTTTGAGAGTTGTGTTGTGTACCTTGTTTGTGAGCTAACATGTGAGCATGTTTTTCTTGCTTTTTATGTTTTAACTACTGATTTGGCATGTTTAAGCTCTGTTTTGAGCTGGTTTGGTCCCTTGAGGTCACTTTTGTATGCTTGTAGTGCAATTGTGCCTAATAGCCTAGCTTGTGCTATTGTTTTGGCCTCTTAGTCTAGCTATTTTTAACTTATTTCAAGCATGTTTTAGAACTCCATTTAGGCTGTTTTAGGACTGTTTTGGACTGTTTGTCCCTTTTGAGATTTGTATTACATGTTTATAGTGTAATGCTCTTCACTAGCTTTAATGCTTTTGGCTTTTGAACATGTCTTGCATGTGTTGCTTGCACGTTTTAGTGTCTTTTTGCATTCCATTTCAGCACTAAAAGTCTACAACCTCCCTCATTTCTTCATTTTTCTATTTGTTTTGAGGGTTGGTTAACCTTATGATTGTGTTTAAGCTTGAGATAGAGCTTGTGCTCAATGGCTTTAACCCTCTTTTGAGGGTTCCTCCTAGCCAAAGGCATGATCTCTCTCATGTCTTAAACCATCTTTTGGTTGACCCCTCTCCCATTAGAGGACACTCATCTTGGACTTAACCAACTAAAGAATGGCTTGGTAATGCTAAAATGAGTAAATAAAATGAATCAAGTAAAACATGACCAAGATAAGCATGTTATGTGTGCATTGCATGTGTTCAATCGGACGTTATATTGAACACAAGGTAGATTGGTCCATTTCATACTCAAAGTGATGAAATGAGCCAATCTCCTTTGTCTCCATCACCCTTGATCATGCATGATAGGGTGGTGGTCCTTAGAGTCTTATTTTTTTGTGTATTTATTGAAAGTGTACAACTTGGATCTTTGGCCATTATGCATTGAAAGTGCTTGATTGGTGGTTTTGGATCCAAGAGTGCCACTCCTTTGATGTTTTGAGATGATAAGGAGAGGCACAGTACAAACATGTCCTTGGAAAACCCTCAATTTTTCTCTATTTGTGCTCTGTTGCAGTTTGGTGGTTCAGCCCACCAGTGGCCGGCAGTGGCTTATTGATGGCCGATAGTGCTTCATCTTTGGCCGGCAGTGCCTCTCTTTGGCCAGCAGATGGCTGGCAACAAGTATTCATGGCCGGCAGGCCACTGGTGCAATCCTCAGCATTGAATTAATAAGTTGGAGCAGAAAGATCTGGAGTATGGTCAACCCTGCAAACAGAGCCTCTCAAGAGCAAAACGAAAGGCTTTTCGGGGCGAAAACCGAGTGCATGCATCCTACATTTCCTAAAGCAGAGCTGAGGCAGCGTAGTTCAGTGCTCTAAATGTTTAATTAGTGTACATTTGTATTGTAATTTAATTAATTAGTTTGCTAATTAGTTAAGTGTTGTAATAATTAAGTAGCTTAGTTTAGCTATTTCTTTATTTTGTTTTGTAATAATTAGTCTAATTAGTTTAATTAGATTAGTTAGTTAGCTTAGCTTAGTGTAGCTTAGCTGATTCATTCGGACCCTCCTTCGCGAGGGCACAATGTTGTAATAAGTGTGCGTGCGTGTGTGCATGTCTTCTAACCCCACTTCTTTCTCCCTTTTATTTAACCGCTTTCGATGGTTAGATTAGGGCATATTTTGATCAGCATACCTTATGCTTGCATGTGTGCATCATTCATTTGTCTTGCATGCACCGGGCTCGGCGCATCATTCAAACTGCATTGTATTTCAATACTTATTTGAATACGTGTTTCAAAGCATGTTATCAAATTGTTGCATTCATATGCCATCTTAGATAGCCGAGCCTATTAATTGTATTTTTGTATGTGTTGCATTAGGCATCTTAACATAGTTAGGAATCATGCATATTTCTAACTAGCTTTTTCTATTTTGGCTTGGAGTACACTGTAAGTTTTACGCTTTACCATGCTTGCATGAATGTGAGTGTTGTCATGATAGCATGCTTGCCATGAGACTATTTGCTTAAATGATAAACTGCATGAATGCCTGTGGATGAAGGCTTAGTTGCTTGAATTGGAACAATTCATCAAATGTGAGTTTTAAGCCCACTTTGCGAAGTGGCAAATCATGTTTTAAGCCCACTTGAGGGTGGCAAATCCGCGCTTTAACCCACTCGAGGGTGGCACTTTCAAACCATTTTCAAAAACAAACATGAGTTGATTTGTTCCAATTCTGGCGATTTAGTCTATACTTGCTTGTGTGCGTCACATAGTAAAGTTAGCTAATAATCGGAATAAGAACACGTGTGTTTAAAAAAAAAACATATCATGTTAGTAGAGACTGATCCTTTGATCGGGCAAGCGGGGGTGCTCATTTCAGGACCTTCCCCTCTCGTACCCAAGTTCCCGAGTCGAGGCAACTTTGGTGATGACGGACACGTGGCATTTGGCACGAGTCAGGGTTTCCTAAATTTTCCAAAACAAAATATTCTCTGTAATTTGGCAAAGCAGTCCAATTTTGGCATTATTTGATTTAAAATCTAATTTTCCAAAATGATTTATCGGATTGGACTCTTTGGTGTTTATTAGTCTCACATTGCATTTTGTGAGATTAGATTCAAAACCGTGACAGGAGTCCAAACTGTAGGACTAATTCGAGCCACTCCGAAAGGGAGGGCGCGAAGAAAGTCAAGTCTACATCTGCCTATTGACGTTCTTCTGTGTTTTGTTGTCTGTTCTGTGGTGGCTTGGGTTTGTTTTTTGTGTTTGTGGGTTCTCTATTGTGAGTTTTGGTTTCTCATCAAACCTCTGTGGTTGAGTTGGTAGATAATTGGGCTATTTTCTTAGTACCAACCTAATTAGGATTGGGTTAGTTAGCTTTTATGCCTTCTACTCTTCCATTCCTTTATTTGATGTAATCTCATTTGTTGTATGGTTTCATCATCAATAAAGGATTGCTGATAAAAAAAACAAAAATGATGTGAATATTCGCATCATGTAATTGAAATGAATATTCACATTAATTTGAAATTAATTTTTGTCATTGTGTTGTCAATTACAGGATGTGAATATTTATACTAAAACATACGAATGTGAACGTTCACATCACTACATTAGATAAGAGAGAGTATTCACATGTTGTGAATGTTCACATCACTACATGTTGTGAATAAAAATATGTTGTCAATTAAAAATATAATGAACGTTATTTTTAATGTGTTGTCAATTGAAAATAAGAAGGTTAAGATGTTGTGAACGTTCATATCACTACATTAGATAACAGAGAATTTTTCGGAAAGGTGTTATGAGCGTTCACATCAGATAAAAGAGAATGTTCACATTATTTTTAATATGTTGTCAATTAAAAATATATTCACATTATATAATAATATAAAATAATAACATCAATGTTATTTGATCTGTGTATGAAATTTCTTATGCCTTGATCCTTTCCCTTCTCTCTCCTCTCTCCAACATTAAATATCAACATTAAATATAAAGGCATAAGACTCTAAGAAAATAGTGTAAATCAATAAAAAGAACTTTATGGAATAAAAGTATAAATACATGAGACTAAAGTGGGTTAAAAAATTCATTCATGGATTTCTTAGATTAGAACAATTCTAAATGAGATTTATCAATAAAAATTTCTTTAATTTTGTTGTTTATTTTATTTTATTTATTATTTTCTTAAGGTTTAAATTATCCTCCAACAATTCTTTATCTTTATCTTTATCTTTATCTTTATCCACCTCAATTAAAAATGATAGAATAACTATAATTATATGATCAGATCACATTTATCTTCAAAATAATTTTGATTAATATTTACAATTTTAATTGTTATGGTGGTTGCTACACACATTTATTTTGTTCTATGATTAATCCACCTTGGAAGTGAAATGAAAAAATGGAATCTTTTAGTTTTTTAATATGACGGTTGCTATACACATGTATTTTGTTCTATGAATCTACATCATTTAGGTGATATATATCAACTCTCTTTTTAAAATTAATTATATATAGAGACAAATTGAATTTACAAGCCTCATCCCAAAATTAATAAGAGATTAGATTTCAAAATTAACTACACAGAGACAAATTGAATTTACAAGCCGCATCGCAAAATAAATTGGAGATTAGTTTAAAAATTAATTATATAGAGACAAATTGAATTTACAAGGCTCATCCCAAAATTAATAGGAGATTAGATTTTTGTGTTAGTGGGCACTTTTCACCCATGAAAAAAATATATACATACATTGTTTTGTGCTTGTCCTCAAGGATAATGTAAGCATCTAATTTCTTTCTTGTTTTTAATGGTGTCAGTTTACATTGTTGTATTTTAGTTTTGTTTTTGTTTGTGTTTGTGTTTTATTGTTTTTATGGTTGTTGGGGCCATATATAGATCCAAGAAAGGAAGTGAAGAACTCTTAGCCCAATCTATAAGCAAGACTAAAAGCAGAGCTCAAATCTCTGGCCTCCTCTATGAGAGAGATAAGTCTTACCAACCACTCTCTGTTGGTGATATGGCTGCAATTATTATTTTTATATGTACAAGATTATCTATATAATAAAGCATAACGATTTTTGAAATGTTTATCTCTTATATTTGGTCAGAACGGTTAAGATTAATCAATCTATGAAATTAATAGTTGGATTTGCTTGTCAAAAATAAACTTTCCGTCCAAAAAAGTTTTAACACTTTCCTAACACTGCCCTCTCTTTCTTTGTTTGCCTATTATTTTTCTCTATTATTTCTTTCTAATCATTTGGAATTTACTCTCCATCTCTCATTATCTTTTTCTTATTTGCGGCACAAAAACTAGAATTCCTTGTTTGTGTAAGTTTGAATGAGTTGGCTATAATAATTGATTGTCCTATGTCTTAATGTTATACTTTCACTCCTAATAGAAATTACTTATTTATCTCCTAGAATGCATGAGTTTGTAAATTTCTAACTATTTCTTGTTGGACTTTTAGCTTTGGTGCATTTTTTCTTTTTGCACAGTGGCGATGGTGCATGGGAACCCATTCTTATCCCTTCCCTACCATCACAGAAACCTCTGTTTTCCTTGCCATTGTTCATAATTTGGCCAAAAGTAGAAGTGATAGTGGAAGAGAGAGTTCTTATATTTTTTTTATATTGTTTTTAACTATTTTCTTTTCTATTATTTTTTCACGCCCTTTGTTTAATTATTTTCCTAAATCCTTTTTCATTTTAGCATGGCGATGATGGTTATAGATGCAACTGGTGGATCTGATAACAACGACGACAACGTGATACCTATGTTCTTGGCTAAACATTTGTTTGAGCATACACTTTTTAAAATAAGTTTGAAATTCTCTTCTACACTATATTTTCATTAGACCAATTTAGTTTTGTGTTCTTTTTATTAAAAAGCTTGATTCAAGAAAAAAATACAAGATTGTTTTTTTATTTAGTTCTAAAACTCAATTTTGATCATTTTATTGTGTACAATATTTTGTTAACAGCGGTGATTGGTAGCTCTAAAAGTAGAGCTCTAAACAGAGCTCTACTGAGCTGACAACTTCAAAAAAAAGAAAAAAAGTTAAGCCAAAATATCACATCAAGGTGGGACACACACAGTTGCCACATCATTAGAGCTCGCTCTAGAGTTCTGAAACATTTTTCTTTTCTTTTTTTTAAGTCATCTAGATTAAATTGTGGTTACATATAAATTGGGAAGGAAAGAGAGGGGGGTAAGTGTTTGCACACTAGAAATAAAAAAGAGTACAAACAGTAAGTCAATTGCACAAGAATGATTGATTTTGATTTGTGTCAAATTATGTTATGAGTGCTTTCTGACACAGGTAATACACTAGTTTATAAATATTTAGTAAAAATACATTAAGTTGGACAATTATAGTAACCCAAGATATAAACAACATAAGAAAAAAAATCCATAAATTGGACGAAACAAGATCAATACAATAAAGGGAGATCATAATGGCAGAAAACAATCTATTTTTGCACTTGACAATGACTGTTAATTGAGCTAACCAAGTTATTATATGGTCGCAATGTCTACGTGTTGGCACTAAATTTGACCCACCAATTTGAATGTGACATGTGGCAAAATATGAAGAGATAGGATCAGCCAATCAAGAAAGAACACATGGCAATACCAGGAAGAGACAAATGTTAGATTCTTATAGGTGCCATGTGACAATTCGCAACTTGAGTTATAGTTAAAGAGTAAAGCTAAAGGGTAGAACTGTTTCAAGCAGTGACAAGGAGACAACCAAATCTTTGGAATTCAAATTCAAAGTCGAATAAGGGAAAAACTCCATGAAAGTAGCTATAATAGTGGAGATGAGGTTCAGCAGTTGCTGCGAATTCAAATGACACTTATAAATACTCGAAGTAGCTCAAACCCACATCAATTTCTTATTTTTCTCTTTTCTTGCTCTGTACTTATTTTTCATGCAAGTAGATTTGAACTTAGAATTGTAATCTCTTTACCAATTCTTACCCTCCATGTTCCCAGAACAATTAAGATAACGCAAGTGTAATTGAATTATTCAATTAATCAATTATTTTGTTTCCGTCTCAGTCTCAGTCTCCCCCCTAACTTGATAATTACTACATTCAATTCTATCTAATCATTAAATTGGTTCAAACTTAAACTTAAGTATTAAAGTTATCTTTATTGAGACAAAAATAATTGTTTAGAGTCACCTGGTCATTAAATTGACTCAATTATTATTTATAAGGATTATTTAATCCTTGTTGGGATGTGCGGATTTACATTTGTAATATTTGATCTGCCAAAAAAGCCAACACTATGTAAACCTATTTGGTGAGTAATTTTGAAATAAAGGTTTGACAAATATTACATCTATGCTTGGTAACATTTGTATTTACTATATTCTATTTATATTTTGAAAAGTCAAACCATAAACAGCAACATATTTGACAATTGTTTTTGTTTCTAAGAAAATTTAAATAATTTTCAAAATTACAATACTATAGAAAATAAAATTAATACATTTTTTTTTTCTCTTGTTTTCAACTCAGGTTTTCAATTTCTCATTCCTCACCATGTCTGGTCACCCCTTTTGCTGGTCACTTTCACTAGCTCACCACCCACCCCCTCCTAGGGATGTAATAATGGCCTGGCCCGGGCTTGGACCGGCCCAAGCGGTCCTTGCTGGTTTTCGCTTTTTTGGCAGGTCAGGCTAAAAAGTGGGGTCTATGCCCAAACCCAGGCCCACTCAAAATAGGGCCTAGGGTCGGGCCTGGGCGACCTTTTTTTTTTTTTTTTTTGGTTAAAAAAAATGAACAATAAATACATTATCTATGTAGATTATTTATTAGGGATAAAAAAAAAGAAAAGAAAAATTATACTAGAGTATTTTAGTTAAGATTAATGAGATGTTTTGTTTGGTTATGTTTCATAGTAGTATTTAAATTTAATTATGTATGAATTATGTTTTTTTAATTATGAACTTATAACTAAAACAATATGTAATTATATAATTTTTTTCTTTTGAAATGAATAATTTTATATATATGAAAATGAAACTTTCAATATTACAATATTAAATTAATTATATAACATTTATTGAATGAATAATTTTTATTTCAAAATGAAATAAAATATTATAAAAATTTATATCTTTAAATAAAATAATTGTAGATTATTTATTTATTTATTTATTTTCATTCATTGCAAATTGCAATAAATCATGATGTGAGTGATAATGCTGCATGACATGATCACAAGGCAAGAGGTAGGGCGGCACTGACATCCTACAAGGAAATGACTTGATAAATGATCTTGGTAATTGATTTTGAATCAGTCCTATCCCTGCAGGACAGAGGGGGAGGCATTAGCTTTGCCTCCCTACAAAGAAATGACCGGCCCTGTTTTTTATTTTTTTACCATTGTTGCACAACAAGATCAACCTTCATTTTATTATTTTTATTTTATTTGTTTTTTTAAAATTATTTAACCATTGGTTGCAACTTGCCTTTTATTTTATTTTTAAATTTTTTTTTTTTTATTGAAATTTGACCGTTTGCAGAGGGAGGGCCGAGTGGGCTGGGTCGGTCTGGGCTTCAAATGGTAGGCCCGAGCTAGAGCCTAACTAGGCTGAAAACGGGTCGGGTCCACCTTAGGCCACGGGCTTCAGGCCATTCACGAGCCTCGGGCTATTTTTACACTCCTACCCCTCCATCTGACAACCACTACATCTGGTAACCTCCACACATCTGCCACCACCGTCTCCTGCAAACCCTCTAACCAAAAGTAAGAGCAACAAAAGTAAGGCTAAGAAATTTTTTTTATATGAATTTTAATTTGAAAAAACAAAATCTTCTGGAGAAAATGAAAGGGAACATCATAATATGGAATATTGAATCACCCACTACTTTTGAAATTTCAATAGGGTTATTTGACCCCACTTAGTTATTGTTGCTCTATCAATGTCTGGAACCCATAGTAGGGTTTATGAACTATCTAATTTTCCAACAATTTGATCTTACAAAGAACAATTATTGGTGATATCCCAAAAGCTATTTCTATTGAATGAAAAGATGACAAAGCCTTCCAATTCATTAACTAGTGTCAATTTCACGAGGTAAGAATAAACTTCTTGTAATTATCTCATTGTGACTTTGTGTAATTGCTCAATTTCATGTACAATTACTTTTGCTTCATAATGTGGTGTGTGGAAGCTTATAATGAATACATTGTGGCAAGTACAAGAACAAGGGACAAAAAACATAAGGCTCCGTTTGGTAGAGCTTTGTAACTATGATTTGAGAATATGAGTTGTATTTTGAGTTTGTGTGTTTTAGAATTATGTTTTGAGTGTAGAAAATTTGTTTGATTATGGTTTTTGAATGAAGTGTTGAATTGAGTGTGGAATTGAGTTTTGAAAGTTTGATTTGACATGTGAAGTAAGAAAATTTGTTTGGTTATGAGTTTTGAAAAGAGTTTTCAAAACTTAATTCAAATTGTTATAACTCATAACAAAACACATTACTTTCACATTATTGAAAATTTTGATCAACACTCATAACCAAACTCTTTTTAAAATTCAATTAAAAAAATTTATTATTAACAAAAAATAACATTAATCAATTTTTTAATTGAAAATACTACAAAGGAAATAATTTTTTTTCAAAATAAATATTCAAAAAATTTAAATCATAAATATTTAAATAATTTAAATAATCTAAAAAATTTAATAAGTAAAAAATTAAAATAAATATTCAAAAATTTTAAATCGTAAAAATTTAAATAATTTAAATATTCAAAAAATTAAAATAATTTTAAATTTTAATATTTTAAATTTAAAAACAATTCTACACTCAAATCGTAACCAAACACATAAAGCAAAACTCAATTAAAAATTATTTTTAAAACTCATAACCAAACACATAACTCGAAACTCCATACTACTTTCACAACTCTACACTCAAATCGTAACCAAATACATAACAAAAAAATTAAAATATTTAAAAATATTTTTATAAAATAGAGTTTGAATTTATTTTTATAAAATATTTTAAAATTTTAAAAATTAAAATTGTAATATTTAAAAATTAAAATATTTAAAAATATTCAAAAAATTAAAAAAATTAAAAAATTAAAAAAATCGTAACATATTTAAATATTAAAATATTTAAAATCTTAACAAAATTAAAATATTTTAAAAATATTGATTTGAATGGAGTTTTGAAAAGAGTTTTGAATTATGTGTTTGGTTATGAGTTTTGAAAAGTAATGATTATATTTTGAATTGAGTTTTGAGAAATGAGTGTAAAATTATGACTTGAAAACCTTAAACAAACACCACACTCAAAAGTGAGTGTGGAACTAGATTTTGAAAACTCCACCAAACGGAGCCTAAGTGTTTGTTTTTTTTATTTTTTATTTTTTGTCAAATCTTTAGATACCAATAGAATAATTTCAGAAATATAAGTGCATATGCATTCATGGATCCAAACCAAAACATGTCAAATCTATTATATATTGTGCCAATTAGAAGCCTTCCAACAGACCCTTCCAGTTCAACAGTTCATTCTCTAAAGATCGTTGTGGTTGTCAGTAATGGGTGGGTACAAGAAGAATAGACATAGGGATTTAATTTTATCTGTGTAAAAACTAGTGATTAAATGAGCAAATGAGTAAATTATTAGGCCATTTAATTCATTGTCTAAGACTCAACAAGATTTAAAAAAAGAAAAAGAAAAACCTTATTGGTGAAAGCTCTAATTTTTAAAACGCTTGGAAAAATATGATACCATTTCAAGATTTGCTCTGAATCTCCACACACACACACATATATATTGGGATGATTTTTAGCTTTAAAATTATTGTCTAATATAATGCCTTCAAATTGGTGTTGCAAAGAATGGACAAATAGATCAATTATTCAATTCCCAGAGTACCACTCAACTACAAATCTATTTGGAGTAAGGGTATTTTTAATGTTTTATGTGACATGTCTTACTTATTTGTGTAAGTAATTGAGGGTGAATGATTATCTCTATTTCCAGTAACCTTTGCAATCATAGTGAAATCGCAATAGCCTTGCACTTAGCTCTAATTTTTGAACGAACCACGTAAATTTTGTATTTTTTGTGCGTGCGTATAATTTATCATTATTGTATTTTTGTTCTTTTTATGTTTTGTGTCTTACTAATCTATGTTGCATATTCCTAACTGCTCATGGTAGTCTCCAACCAACAAGATATACAAAAGAGAATGGATGAGACTCGGCTGACCAAGATGAATTCATCTCATTGTTGATGCTATTATTAATTTGAAAACATCACATCAATATGTTGGATTAATAATTCTAAAATACTGAATAATTACTTGAATAGACAAACTAGAAGTAATTGTAAATTTTAAGATAATCAAGAAATTAATAAGGTCAGTAGATATTGGTCGGTGGTGGGTGCAAATCATGAAAGTAAATTTGTTTATGTTAATAAATTTGGTAGAAAAAAAAAAAAAAAAAAAAAAGGTTATTGTACTTAATAATTTAGAAGAAAACTAAAAACTATTTAATCAATGGTAAAACAAAATGACCGTATGGTTTATTACCTTATTTACTAACGCAAAATGCATAAGACCCCAAGTGGGGGTGCTGGGAGTCTGTTTTGATTGGTCAAAAATTGTTTTTTTTTTTTTTTTCTCCATTGGCAGCCCCCCACGTGGAGGTGGGGGTGCTGGGGGTCGTTCCGTATAAGGGGTCCAGAGCAGCGCCCTTTACTAATAGAGAACTTTGAAATTGACTTTGAAAGAAAAATACAGGAGTCCGGTTGATTTGATTTTTAAAATTTGTATTCTAAAAAATATTAGAAACTAATTTGGAATTAAAATATTGAATATGAAACCAAATAAATCCCTAACTAAATACTGAATGATTAATAAAATAAAATAAAATAAAAAAATTATGAATAACAAATTCAAGTCTAGTCCAAATTTGAATGCTAATGACTAAGAAAAACTTGCCAAAACAAATAACAATCAAAACAAAAATTCAAAGAGTAAATAACTAACGAAACAAAATTTTCTTAAAAGCAAAAACCACAAAATTAAGGAGATGGGGTGTGGCTGTTGTGTGAGAGGCACAATAGTCACTGTTGTGCGGCTATAGAGTCCATTTTGGGGTTCTTTCTGATGATCAAAATCGTTCACTTTTTAAAATACACTAAGTAGAACATATTTGTAAAAATTTAAGTTGATCGGAGATTGTTAATCATTTCATTGAATTGCATTTGTATTCACAAAAATAAATTGCAAATGTGATTTGAAGTATAAAATTAAACACAAATGCAATTTGATGAAATGGTTAACGATGTCCGATCATTTTCAATTTTTGCAAGTATGTGTTACTCGGTATACTCTAACAAGTGGATGGTTTAAATTATCGAAATGGGCACAAATGGTCACACAACAATGACTATTGTACCTCGCACACCAGTCACCCTATTTCCCAAAATGAAAGGCCTAAACAATAAAATCAAGGTGAAATTCATATATACATATATATATATATTGGTACAATGGAAGCCCAAGCCAAGCACAAAGAAAGTAGACAAACTTGCAACCCCTGCTAACTGGGCATTTTGCCCGAGCAATTCCTCAATCAACCGCGGCACATTCCTAAGAATTTGGTTGTTTGGCCGAGAAGACAACGCCATTTTAGGCAAACGATCAGCACACTCAAAGCAATGAGTATGTATTGATCATTGAGCTATTTTCCATTAAATACAAGTCTTTCAAAACTAATCCGCCAATATAGGCCCACATACTTATTTATCATTTGCCACACTACAAACTTAATGGGCCAATTGGTCAAGCCCATTTGGCTTGTATCAAAAAAACAACAATAAATTTTGCTTCCTATACCACCATTGTATTCAATTTTTTCTTTTCCACAAAAAAAAGTTAAAAATAAAAATAAATAACCACTTTTGTTGTGTTTGGATGGAGTGGTTTGGTGAGAAAAGAAAAGAAAAAATTGTGAGAATATAAAACTCTTTCACTTGTTTGGATGATTAAGTAAGTGAGAAACAATAAAAAATGATGAGATATGGTGAGAAAAGAATTCTCGCCAAGCTTATGTTTTGTTTCTCACCAAAAGTAATGAGATTTAGTGAGAAAGGAATTGAGTTTAATAAAAGTTTTTCTAAAATACTAAAATTATCCTTATGAAAAATGTAACGTCCTCAAAATAATAACATTAACCCATCAATATTCACATGCACTGATAAAAAAAATAAACCCTTTTCATTCATCAGAGTAGTTTGTTACAAAAAAATAATACATGTTAACAACAAAAGCAAATGCCCTACGGGCTTACAGCTTTTCAAGTTAACACTTGGTTTACAAAAAGAGAGTGCTAACTCATATACACATTAAGCCATTGGCTTGAATTTACATGTATTACATCAAAAGATAACAAAACAACAAAAGTCTGTCTGCCTCTAGCCTCCCAAGCTATAGTCTTGGAAGTGGCATGCTACCTGTACCTGAAAATGATATCCCATATAGGGTGAGCCACAGCCCAGTAGAAACACACTAAACCAACTATGAACAATAACTAAGAGATTAGCAGTTGATAGATGGTCAACACATATACATCCACTTATATCACATTTCGGTTTCATGACACTGAGTCTATGTTACATTTCATTACCCATTCCTTTTTCAACTGTGAGTTTGAAAACACGGCTCAGAACCTGGCCAAATAACTCAATGAGATTTAAGTTCACCTTTAAAATACTTTCTAAAATCATGATGGATACACATTGTAGTGCTGTATCAATAATATATAGAATCACTTCCACATATCTCAAATAACACACATAGTAGTGCTGTATTAATGAAACAAAGCACTTCCATACGTTTCCAATAATACACATTGTAGTGCTGTATTAATGAAACAAAACACTTCTATTTCGCAGCCTGATACACATTGTAGTGCTGTATCACTGTCACACAAAATCCGGTTTAAAGGTCCAGCCCCTTTCTTCCAATAAACCGTGGAGTACAACCGCTTTCTCCTCCCACACAAACAATGTATATAAACAGTTATCATATACAATCAATCAATACATAAAGTTAATGTATTATTCCAATCGTTATATTCAATAGCACGTTCAACTGATTAGTTTTAGTTTGCCTAATCATCATGCATTGTCTACAACAATCAAGACTATCATCCACCGATAGCCCAAAACAGTTATTTCTAAACAGAAAATAAATGCGCCAAATGGATAAAATATCGACATTTCAATTTGGTGAGTGATAAATAATCCAACTACACCCTTTAATCCCATACATTTCCAATTCCAACATTTTCAATTCCATTTCTCATTTCTCAAATTAATTTCACAAATTAATTTAACAATGCTATTAGGGCATTTCCCATAATTAACAAAACAACCCTAAGGTTTCATTTCTATCAACAATCCAACATTCATCTCATTTCCTTCTATGTCAAACATGCATATAGGTTTATATAAACAAAACCCCAACTCTTGTAAAATTACACAAAAGCCCCAAACTTTCACAAAATTACCAAACCAACCCCAACATATCAAAATGCCAAAATTCAAAGACAAAGCTCAAAAAGAGAAGTAGGGTATCCCTACCTCAAAAGTTGACACCCAACGAGGAAGATGAAGAAAACGAAAATGCTCCAAATCCCGAGATTCTTGGATCAAAAGATAGCCCTCGACGATCAACAACTTTTTTGTAAAGGCCAAAGGAAAGGGAAGCACTCTAACTAGATCAAATCCTAGAGAGAAGGGAGTTTCTAGAGAGATGAGCTCTCAAAAATGACTTTTTAGAAAGTAAGAGAGAGAGTGTGAATGTAAAAAGTGATTTTAAAATGCCTAACTGACTTCTGATATACGACATGCCCGCTCGAGCGGAAAACACAACGCTCGAGCGTCAGGAACAAAAAACTAGGTACGCTCGAGCGCAATAAGGCCCGCTCGAGCGCCAAGACACAAAGGCAAAGCACATCCGCTCGAGCGTGAAAAACCAGTCCACTCGAGCGCAATTTTCCCCCTCCCAGAACTTACACCAAAGATGCACTTTCCGCTCGAGCGCCAACAAGCCCGCTCGAGCGCGACCCGCTCGAGCGTGGGAAACCCGCTCAAGCGTAGAAATCACACCTGCAGAAGTTTTGCAGGGCACAAAAATACTGGGAGTGTGCAATCTCCGCTCGAGCGCTCCAAGACCCGCTCGAGCAGAAAGACCAAAAACTCGACAACAAGATTTTAGACCAAGGCTCAACCCACCTGCTCGAAACATACCCAACACATCCTAAAATTCAAAGAAGTGGAATCAAAGGACGACAATAAGATAGATACAACTACCAACTCCACGGAACCAAAGTCCGGAATACAACAAATACAGCAAGGGAATACCGAGATCGCTATAAAAAAAAACAAAACTTTATTAATATAAAAGGTTATTTTGGTGAATGAAATACAACATTTTTGTTCGTTTTCTCTTACTTACTCTATCCAAACAAGATATATAAGAAATCACATTCTGTTCTCTTTTATTCATCAAAATATACTGGTGAGGAATCATAATCATTGTTTTTCTCACCTCATCTCACGATCCAAACGGAGTGTAAGTTTGATCTAGCCAGTAAAGTTTAGCGTTTTATAGCCAAAACATATTCACCTTGTTTTGGTTGAATCTTTAGGTTTCTTTTTTACTTTTTTAAATTTTTTTTTTTTTTTTCAGAAACTGCAAAACCTAGTTTGATAAAACAACACCCCAACCAAAAAAAAAATTCAAAACTATATTTTCCCCAACCAAGAAAAAAAACCAGTAAAAAATGATGAGTAGTTTTTATTATTATTATTTTTTTATTTATGGTTTTACCAAATTAGTTCTTAGCCTTTTGGGGAAAGAAGAAGAAGAAGAAGAAGAGAGAGAGAGAGAGAGAGAGAGAGAGAGAGAGAGAGAGAGAGAGAGAAGAAAACAGATCTTAAAGACTTAACAAACATATTCATTGTTTTTGTTATACAAATTATTGTACCTTGGAAAGAGAGAGTGAAGATAGGGTAGATGAAACTAGAGAGCATAAGAATGCAATGAGAAGAAATGCTGTTGAAACGTAGGCAATATTAAAGAAATGGTCAAGCTTTGATCTAGTTTGATAGAAACTTCCAATGCCATATTGTTCAAGGGATTCATCCAAGGCGTCCAAATTTCTCTTGAGATCCAAAGTTGCCCCAAATGCTGCACCCACCCCTGTTGCTAATAGGGATAAGAGTACCTGTTAATTGTAACCCAAAAACTCAATTACAACAATTGTCTTATTAGTACATAAATCAATTAGAGAATCAGATAGAATCCTTTTTTCACATACATGGATATTGGATTCACATAAAGGTGGGACTTTCCAATGTGTTGTGTTTAATTTTGTGATTGATTTCTATATTCTTAGACTTTTTTAGAAAATTATAATTTATTCCAAACTTCAATCCAAAATTCAAAATCTAATTAAATGCATGATTTTATTCAAAATTAAAAAAAATATATATCCAATAAAAAGAAAAGTTGAGTGCACAGAATAGAAGTCTAGAATTTTACTTGAAAATTCAATGTACTGTCTAAATTTAATTCTTGAATTGTGGGACTTACATTTAAAACCAATCGAAACCACCCTAGATTTTTTTGACAGATTCCTAGGTAAAACTTTCTAGGTCTTCGATAAAAATGAGAAGTGGGTATGTGAGTATCATCTGATTATGGTATTATGGTTAGAGAGAAATTGTGTATAGACAAGTATAAGGTACATGTACACTGTAGATAAATATAGGTGAGTTGGATTAGTTTGTAGGCGGGTTGAGAAATTTTAAATTGCACAGCAATCGAGCAACCAATTTTATCTTTAATCAATTATTCACAGGTCATGTTATAAGAATTTATGCATCATTAAGTTTTACAAGTGTTTATACAGATTAAAAAGTTCAAGAGCTTGGTTGTAAGAATGTGAGCTACAATAGTAAGAGAGTTGTTTGTACTCTCCGAATCTCTCTCTATGCATTTTATTTCCTTACTCATTTAATTTTATGTTTTTAATAAAATTTTTGCTATGCCGATCAAAAGAAAAAAAAAATTTAAAGACTCTTATAAGTGTTAGTAACGTTTTTCTGTGACGAATTTTCAATTGTCACAAAAACTAACACTTAGGAACACTTTTTATGAAAACACCGACAAAAAAATAAAAAATAAAATTTGTGATAGCAATTGAAAATGACAGAACTTTTTGATGGACCAAAAAATTAAAAAAATTTATTAGTATATCCATTTTTCTAATGGAACTTTTCAGGAAATTTCTTTTTTATCATGTAATAGTAATTCACCCAACCCAACCCGCTGATATTCTCAAACCCAAATGATATTGGGCAGCATTCTTGGTCCGTGGACTCCCTACTCGGGCACTTTATTGTTTATTTTGATTGCTACTCGTGGCCTAACTCAAGGTACCACTCTAGCCCCTGACTTGACTATGGGCCCAACCCATAATGCTAAAAGTGACCATTAACAACACTTTACTTAGAACATCTCTAATGATGTAGTTAAAAAAGTGTATTAAAAATATGATCAAAATTATAAAAAGTGAGATTTATTTGTGTGTTTTAAATATTTGTTAGTTTGAAAAATAGATGTGTGCTCCAATGATATAAATAAAATGTTTGTTAACTGTATAAAAAATTTTTAAAAAAAAATACAATGAGCAAAAAAAATTGTGTTAGCTAAAGGGTGTTGATTCAGACTTCCACTTATTCCCCCCCCCCCCCACCCCACACACACACACACACACACACACACATGGCGGTTGGTCAATGAAGGAAAAAAGAAAGAAAAATGGGCCAAGTAGCTTCCACTAGGAGTCTGGAAGTCTCTTCAATGGAGGTATAAACCATTTTCCTTAGCTAAAATCTATTTCAACCCCGGTTGGTAGCTCGAAACCAATTGTCCCGAATGGGTCGAAAAAGCAAAACGACGTCGTTTTGCCTTCTTTTTTTTTTTTTTTTTTTTGAAGGGGGGGTCTTCGTCTTCCTTCCTCAAACCCCCCCCCACACACACAGAGCTCCGTCTGTTCATCCCCTCCCTCTGGAAAACGGCGGTGGTGCTGAGGAAGAGGAGGAGGAGGAAGAGGGAGAGGGAGAAGGACTGGAGAGGGCCCAATTATTAGGGCTGGAGGCGGAGGAGGGGGGCGGAGGCGACGAGCTGCGACGACGGGCGGAGGCGACGAACGAGCTGCGAGCTGCGACGAGGACGGCGGGCGGAGGCGACGAGCTCCTCGCGGTGCTGCTCTCTTCTCTCTCTCCCTCTCTTCTCCTTCTCCCCTCTTCTCTCCCTCTCTTCTCTCCCTCTTCGAATTCGAGCCAAAATCGGGCCACGAATTTCGAACTACCACCTATTTTTCAATCTATTTTTCTCTCACCTCCCTTTCTTTTCTCTCACCCTCTCTCCTCTCATGACTTTTGTCAGGAGCCCAAACCTTTTGTCTCTGTCTCTCTCTTCTCCTACTTCCTTCCTCCTAGCTTTGCTACAAGGCTTGCCGCAGTGAGCTACTAAACAAAAATTAACTCTATCATGGGAGATAAAATGAACAATATTAGAGCATCTCTAATGTTAAAATTATTTGTTATTATATGACAAAAAAATGTGAAAAGTAAAACTTATTTGGTGTGTGTTAAGTGTTTGTTAGTTTAAAGAGTGAGTGCGTACTCATGTAATTAAGATGTGTGCTTAAGTATGTATTATGTAAAAGTAGGATCCACCTAAATATATATTTATATTAAAGAAAATAAATAAAAATTAAATCGATTTCAAAGCATAACAGCAACTTCAATTCAATAAATAAAACAAAGCAACGATAATTTTTTTATTTTGTTGTTTAAATTTTAAACAATAATGCTTGAGACCACTAAAAGTGGTGGTCTAAAAGCACTACTAGTGATGTGGCAATGGACAGGGCCGACTGCTTGTGTCTTTTTTTTTTTTTTTTTTAAATGCTTGCCAATTCATTAGTGGTGCTTTAGAGCACCACTTTTAGTGGAATGTATCATTACCCAATTTTAAATGCCTTCTAGCTGGCTTTGGCTGGTGGGAATCACTTAAAGGTGAGGTAGTATGCTCTCCACAGTTAACATCAACCGTAGGGCATCCACAATGGGATGGCTAAAAAAGTGTATTAATGTGTGTTATATGACAAAAAATAATAAAAGTGGGGCCCAAAAATGTTTATTAAGATATGTTAAGAGTTTGTTAATTTTAGAGAGGGAGTGATAGTGCAATGGATGTGTTAAGGGATGTGTTAAAGTGTGTGTTAAATATATATATATATATATATATATGTGTGTGTGTGTGTATAAAATAAATAAAATAAATAAATAATTTAGGGCCGACTGCTTGTGTCTTGTTTTTTTTTTTTTTTTTAAATGCTTGCCAACTCATTAGTGGTGCTTTAGAGCACCACTTTTAGTGGGATGTATCATTACCCAATTTTAAATGCCTTCTAGCTGGCTTTGGCTGGTGGAAATCACTTAAAGGTGAGGTAGTATGCTCTCCACAGTTAACATCAATCGTAGGGCATCCACAATGGGATGGCTAAAAAAGTGTATTAATGTGTGTTATATGACAAAAAATAATAAAAGTGGGGCCCAAAAATGTTTGTTAAGATGTGTTAAGAGTTTGTTAATTTTAGAGAGGGAGTGATAGTGCAATGGATGTGTTAAGGGATGTGTTAAGGTGTGTGTTAAATATATATATATATATATATATGTGTGTGTATAAAATAAATAAATAATTTAGTTTAATCAAAAATTTCAAGCCCAAAATTAAATTTCAAGTCCAAAAAAAAAATCCCAAAAAGTATAAAAAAAAAAAAATTGCCGTTGACCGGTCAACCCGTAAGACAAAAAAACACTTCCCTTCCCAACTAGAATGCTCGCTGCAACGCTCTTCGCAGATAACAAACAAGTTAACAACTGACCCTAACACACACCACTAACACACACGTTAACACGTCCATTGTGAGATCCAAACGTTACTGTAGCTAGCTAAACTTTGGCCACTGACACTAACACCATCACTAACACGTCCATTGTAGATGCTCTTAGCTAATGATACAACTAACAACAATAACCATTGAACAAAAAAAAAAAAAAGCTAGCTGGCTAATTGTACAAAATCAAATAATTTATGACACTAAGGTGTCGTTTGGGAAATGGGTTGACTTTTTAATTTTTTGACTTTTTTGACTATTTTAACCTGGGCTAAAAAGCTTGGTTTGGGAAGGGTTTTTTGACTTTTTGACTTTTTTGGATTTTTTTGTGAGAGAAGAGTGTAATGATTATGGGTTGGATGTAATGTTTTGTTTTTTGTGATTAAAATAATCTATTTTATCTTTTGTAACTAAAATAGCTAAAAAAATCTCCAAATCTATCTTCTCAAACGGAGCTTAACTAATGGGTTAGCAAACTTACTGGACATGCTCTTAGTTTGCTAACCGTCCAAGTCAGTTAATTTATGACACAAACAAGTAAATTAATAAATCCATTCGAGATGCTCTTACAAGGGTAAATTTCTCTTTAGTCCACCCCGTCAATTTTGGGGCCACGAGCCCACCAAGGGCTCTATGTTAATGATAGAATTTGTTAAACTTATACGTCCCATTATTTAGATCATTTATAATTAAAATAAGATTTATTCAATAGTTATAACTTTTTGATTTCATTGTATTAATTTTTTTCTTAAAAGAACAAGAAATATAGGTCATTCAATTTTTATAAAAACAAATGGGATTAAATTATGTGACTACAATTATTAGATAAATTAATTTTATTTTTTTTATATAAAAAATAAATTTTCTACACATAATTAGATCTTAGAAATACGCACAATTATCTAATCAAGTTTTGTGATGAATGGTGATTTATATAATAATTAGATCTTTGATTTCATTGTAATAATTTTTTGTATTATGTATATAATAATTGCTATATATCACAAGAATATTTCACTACAAGTTTACACTTTCTATATGATTTTTGATGTGAAATACACAGCTTTTATCATACGGAGATGGTAAAATGAAATGATTAAAAAAATTCACTGATCTATTACAAGGCAATATGTGTTAGTCTCTCAGCTGCTCTTGTGAATATATGATGATTATACAGAAGTAGTTATAAGAAATAATTTGATAATAGAAAAAAATTCAAACTGACTAACCTTGTCTCCATAAAATTCAAACTGCAAAAGATATTCACGTTTCGTTAGGGGTTTCCCTACAATAGCATGATGGATTGCAAAGGTGATTTGCAATAATGTATAGGTCATCCCCAGCACTATAGTACACAACATGTACCTATAATAAAATAAAAATAAAAATAATAATAATAATAATAATAAAAGTTAAATGGACAAATCGATCCAAAGAAAAAGAAACAGTAAATTTATTTATAATTTTGTAATTTGTCTCTTGCGTTAATTTGATCATTTTAGTTTCATTTTATTAATTTTACGTTTAAATTTTTTATATTGTGTCGATTTAGTCTAATTGATACTATCTTTTTAGAAATTGGACAAAAATCAATAAGATAAATAATCTATTTACTCTTTTCAAAGTAACCATGAGGTTGGCGTCCAATTTAAAAATGTTTTATCCCCATTTAAATAGATTATTTCGTCCTTAATTTCTATTTAATTTTTTTATTAGATGTTATCAATAACACAGTCTGAAATTTAATGGCGTCCAAGTTAAAATGTTTTATTCGCATTTAAATAGATAATTTCATCATTGATTTCTATTTTTTTATTGGATGTTATCAATAATACTAAATTGACACAGTTTGAAAATTTAATGGCGTCCAAGTTAAAATGTTTTATTTTCATTTAAATAGATAATTTCATCATTGATTTCCAGTTTTTTATTGGATGTTATCAATAATATTAAATGGATGCACTGCGAAAATTTGAAGGGGAAAATAAGTACAATTAAAACTCCTAAGACCAAATTGAAAAAATAAGAAAAATACAGGAACCATAAATATAATTTGCACAAAAAGAATAAGGGTAATTTACGCTCATTGTCCATGTAATTTATCCCTTATATTATTTTGGTCTATATATTTTAAATTCTACCAATTTGGCCTTTTAATTTTTGACAATGTTATAAAACTGGACAAAATGAAGGGCATAATAGTCTACTCAAAAAATAATTGGCCATTTCAAATTCGACGTGCACCCTCTTGATATATACAATTTGTTAAGGGGAAATTGTAAATTAGTGAGACAATCTTATTTTGGGAAGATGGTAAAAAGTGACTTTTTGGCTTTTAACTAAGCTTTTTGAGAGTGATTTGGAAAGTTGGTAAAAAATTATTTTTTTTTTTTGAATTAATAGTTATTTATGGTGTCACATCACACTAAAATGACTAAAATAACCTCACCAAACTTAAAAAAATTACATTTGACCCAAATCCATAAGATGTTAATATTGAGGGTAATTATGTAATTTCTTAACCTACTTTTTCTACTTGCCAAATGAACCGAAAAACGCAACTGTGCATTTTGCTCCAAAACGCCAACCTAACGTTTTCAACCTTTCCCAAAAGAGCCCAGAGTATTTGCATTTTCATAGTGGTGCAAATGTTATGTGTGCACGGTACAAGTCCTCGTATCTGGTGCAACTCCTTCACGTGTGTTTGAGTTGCGCCAGAAAAAAATTCCATCTATAGTATAATTCACTATGTTTGGTTGTTGTTTTTCAAACTTCATTTTTTGAAATTTTTAGAGTATTTGTTTGGTTATTCTGAAAACTGTTCACTTTTCAAAATGATATGTTGAGGATTTTAAGGAGAGAGACAATTTTGAAAATGATATGTTTAGCACTTTTCAAATTGAAGTTTCCCTCCAATTTAAGGAGACAATTTTGAGAAAAAAAATTTGTCACATGAAAAAGTACTCTCATCTTATATATATATATATATATATACACAATAATGTTTGGGACCCTCTTTTGAGGAGACCCCCACCACCACCACAGTGATAGGGACCAATGATGTGTTTGTATTTTATTTTATTTCTTTCTTACTTAGACTAATCATAAGTAAGTGAGGGTTGTGGGGATGATGTTTTGTGGGGGTCTGAATCATTACTGATATATATATATATATATATGTACATGCTATATATGTATGAAAATATAATTTGATATGTAATCATTTATGGGTATATATCCTACCATTAAATGTGTGACTTTATCATAAAATTTTCACTTATTTCAACCACATAAAACGTAAATTTTTATATATATATTTTTTTCAAATTGGCATTAAAAAATTTCTTTCGCAGGATTAAATTTTCATAAATGTTATCTAGAAAATTTTGTAAATCGTAGACTTAAACATAAATCTACGATTTTGTAAGTAAATTTAAACATAAATTTACGATTTTTTTAATGCCAATTTGTAAAAAAAAAAATACGTTTTCCGAAAATTTGTAAATAAATTTACAAATATTACAATTTTTTTAATGCGAATTTGTAAATAAATTTTCTGTATAACATTTATGAAAATTTAATTCTACAAAATAAATTTTTTAATGCCAATTTGGGAAAAAAATTTACGTTTTTTGTGATTGAAATGAGTGGACATTTTATGATAAAGTCATACAATAAATAGTAGGATATGTACTCATAAATAGATACATACCAAATTATGTTTTCACACATATATAGCATGTACATATATATATATATATATAAACTAAGATAAGAATATTTTTTGACGTGACAATTTTTTTTTAAAAATTGTTTCTCTCCTTAAATTGGAGGGAAACTTGAAATTGTAATGATGCATATTTTTGAAAATCAAACAAATTTTTTTTTTTCAAAATAAAGTTTTTAAATCACTTTTTTTTTAAAAAATTCAAAAAAATTGAAGATTATTTTTTATTATACTACTAATTTGCAATTTCTCCATTAGTTAAGGCTCAAATTTGATAGGTCAACCCATTGGACTCAAGCCCAGTTAGATTGAGGCTTATCACCACCAATGAATTAAGATAAAAACCCTCTATAAAGGCCAAGGTATACCATATATAAACCCAACTCTTCCTCTCTACCCCCTCTTTATAATCAACATTATTGACAGGCATAAGAGGTTTTGGTTGGTACCTCACCAGTCACGCCTCTTCTTTTCCAGATTATTAGATTAGATCTGGACCATACAAATTTGGACATCATGATCTTTAATGAGTAAATGAACTATTTTACCTCTTATTTTTAGTCCAATTTTATTTTTATTTTTCAAAAATATTATCAATTGAATTAAGTAAATTAACAAAATGTGAAAAACAGAATTAAATCAATACAATTCAAATTATAATATTATAGATACAATCTGATTTTAAAATAAAACTCCCGAGAGAGAGAGAGAGAGAGAGAGAGAGAGAGAGAGAGAGAGTTCATTACCTATAGGCGTAGATATGGTTGAAGCGAACTGTGACAACTCTGAAATCACCGTTAATGGTGACTTTATCAGATGCTATGGTGATGAGTGAGACTACAAGTGAAATTAAGGTGATGACTCTTATCACTAGTGTGGCTATGGGCAATGCCTTTGATGTCTGAGTGGGAGTCTGATCTTGAACCTGAAATCCCCACATTTTCTTCCAATTTTGTAGGAAACAGAAATAATCTAGCAATTCTCATTATTGCTTTATATATGGGAAACAATTTTTGTCATCTACATACCTCTCATATTATACACTAAAAAATTTATAAGATTCTTTGCAAATTATTGTAATTGTCTTGATACCCCAAAACAATGAGGGTGAAGTTGTCACCAAGTTAAAACTCCTATAATTAAACAACAGATCTAAAATTCTGCTTGGTTTTGAGTTTTAAAAATAATTTTTTGAATCTTCAATTCTTATTTTTTTTATTTTTAGTAATTTTTAAATATTTTGGTCGAACTTTTTATTTTTTTTAATTTTTTAAATTCTTCTAATCAGATGTACTTAAAAAGTAAAATATCAGTGAATAAATCCTTAAAAAGTTCAATAAATACAAAATGTACTGAATTTTATATTTATTTTTATTTTTTAGTATTTGATGAGTGTTTGAAAGATATTTTTTCAACAAATTTTATATTTTTTAAGTGTATTTAGGTTAAGTAAATGTAAATAGTAAAAAAAATTAATTAAAATATTTAAAAAAATTATTAAAACTAAAAAAATACAAATTACTAACTTAAAAACTGATTTTCAAACAGAAATGAGTTTCACATTTATTTGCATTTGACTTGGTTACCTTTTTAAGTTGATCTCGAACAAATTTTAATCTAACTATTTAAATTATTGAAATCATTTACACCAGTTGAAATATGAAAGTACGATGATTGTAAAAACATAACATAAAAGTTTAGAAAAATATTTGGGAGTCCTAATTTTTGTGGCTCAAATAGCTCAAAATCGCCAAAACGACGTTGTTTTGGCAATTTTGATGTTGTTTTGTACTCAAAACGACGTCGTTTTGGCAAATTGAGCCACAAAAATTAGGGCCCTCTACCATTGCTGAAAAGTTTAATGCCCCCTCTGTAAGGCTTCATTTGGAAAGAATGGGTTGGGTGGGTTTGGGACTACTTTAGTCATAAAAAGATAAAATAGGTTTTTTAGTCCAATAAAATAAAATACAACATTCAATCCATAATCATTATATTATTTTTCTCACAAAAAGTCAAAAAAGTCAGAAAAACCATTTCCAAACAAAACTTTTTAACCCTATATTAAAAAAGCCAAAAAATTAAAAAGTCAATCCACTTCCCAAACCAACCCTAAATTTGGTTTAGGATTCTTTGTTTGGCAAGTTGGTTTGTGGCTAAAATAGCCACCAAAGACAAAAATAGGCTATTTTAGTCACAACAAACAAAACATCGCATCCAATCCATAATCATTACACTCTTCTCTCACAAAAAAAACCAAAAAGTCAAAAAGCCCTTCCCAAACCAAGCTTTTTAGCCAAGGCTAAAATAGCCAAAAAAATTAAAAAGCCAAAAAGCCAACCCACTTCCCAAACGGAGGCAAATCTAATCTCGGAGTGGAGAGGGAGATATGAAACAAAGGAACAAAAAATAGTGGGACAAAAAATTAAATGAGGAGTTTATTAGAAATTAGTACTTGTATCTCAATTATTCCACAAGATATTCTTGTATTCTAGTAAATTTTATTATTTTAGACATTTGATCTATCAAATCCTAATTATTATATTTAAGGTATTTTATGGACAATTTTACCCTTTTAAATATTTTTTTTTAACTCTCAGTAACTTAGTAATATGAACATTCACATTAAATAAATTTAACAGTGTGAATATTTATGTTGATAGTGTAAATGTTCATATTAGAGAACATTCATGTTGTCAATGTAAATATTAATGAGTGATTCACCCTATTATTATTAGGGGTATTTTAGTAACTATGTCACCCATTAAACTCATCGGAATATAAGAAACAATGTTACTATTAGCACCTACCTAATTTTTAACACCCCAATTCTCACTCTTTTTTTTTTTATTTATTACAATTATACCGTGAAGTAAAATTACATTGAAGAACAATTTTTAATAGAATACCCACCTACCAAATGAAAATAATTAGAATGATACTTTATAATATTATACACCAATCTCCATCCCCATCTATATATACCTTATCAATCTAAATCCTAATCGTATTCTTATTCATCACCATCCTAAACCCACATATTTAACTTCAATGAAAACTATTTGAAATCACCTAATCAGTTAACGTTTTGTACCGTGGTTTCAAATATGTTTGATATTCCAAATTAGCTAACGTTGCAAATAATCCTATTATAGACTTCAAGTTTATACATTTTTGGTCATTTTCACTATTCGTTGATACTTATAGAGCAATGAAAGACAATGACAATAATTCTGGTGAGATTGGCATTGCATTGGTAAGTTTATTATCTTGCATTTACGATTCTGGGCTGTTTTCGGTTCAGTACTAGTTTTCCGATTGTTAAGGTTCTGTTTAGTAATACAGTGTTAAATAGAAATATTTAGTTCAGTAATATAGTAATGAACATAAGCATTTTGTTCTCTAGAATGTCAAACAATTCCATTTTTATAGGATTTTTTTCTCTATTACTATTTTTCCTGAAGGTTTTTCCTTCTAAAACCCATTGTATCGATGGTTTTACTTCGAAATAAACAAAACATATAGTATGTGATGGGGCGTTGGGTTACTTGAGAAAAGAAGAAAGAGACCGTCAAAGAGATTTCCGACGAGATTTTTGACTAAGATACTGTCGTTCACGATGGCAAGGAGAAATAGACCATCATTATGAGAAAAGGAGAAGAGATGGGCAGTCGATTCTTTTCGTAATCATTTGTTGTTCTTAATCGTCTCTCAATCGTTCGTTGTTCTCAATCGTCTCTCAAACGTTCATCGTTTACTGAGAGAAGATGAAGAGATTGTGTGCAAAATTAGGTAGGTGTGCACTTGGGTGTTATTATATTATGAATATGAACAAAATTGGTATTAAGTGAAGTGTTCAAAAAAATCTTATTAAAATTTAGGATTTAAGGTGGGGCTTCAAAGAAGTAAGGATCTAAAGAAATTAAGTAGGTGTTAATAGCAGTCCTCATAAGAAAATAATTTAAACTAAATAAAACATAAGTAGATATAGAGAGATTTATAAATAAATGCCAATTAAATTCTAAACAATTCATCTTGAATTGATTGCTAGGGTAAATTACACTTTGCACTCCTGCACTTTGTATCAAATCCCACTTTGGCCTCCTACACATGAAATCATGACAGTTAACCCCCTGTATTTCTGGTCAAATCCCACTTTGGTTCTTACATATGAAATTATGACAGTCAACCCTCTACACCTTTGCTCAAATTCCATATTGGTCTCTACATAAGTGTCAATGTCACTTTTGTGTTACTACATTTTTAAATCTTTAACAAAATCCAGTCATGTGACAAAAATGTAACTACGAAATGAGAGTAAGAGAGGAAAATCATCCATATTTCCTACCAATACACTTTGTCTTACGTGATAAACACATGAAAGTTATATAATACAATATATATATATATATATATATATATATATTCGTATGTTAAAAATTGGGGCAAAGAGGTAAGAAAATAGAGTTTTTTAATAGATAAAAAATGCGACAAATAAATTAAAGAGAAAGAAAGATGAATAGACAGAATATTGTGTTACAGTGAAAAATAGAGTTTCATGATTTCAATTTATAGAAAACCCTAATTTATTTTCTTAATCATTCACAATTTGTGTTTTGTTTTAGCTTAATACAGTCATAATTTGATATAAATTTTGAGACGAAGTATGTATTGGTGAAAAATATAGATGATTTTTCTCTTTTACCCTCATGTCGTAGTCACATTCTTATCACATGATTAGATTATGTTAAAGATTTAAATAAGTAAATAATAGAAAAAGAATATTGACACTTGTATAGGGACCAAAGTGAGATTTGGCCAAAAAAATATAAGAGATTGGTTGTCACAATTTCATGTGTAGAGACCAAAGTATGATTTGATTAAAAATGTAAAGAGTTGACTGCCATGACTTCATATATGAGAACCAAAGTAAAATTTAGTACAAAGTACAGGGTGCAAAATATAATTTACTCACATTGCTAATTAGACATGATGATGACAAGCGCATTTTGTTGAGTTAATTGCCAATATCTTATTTAGAAAACAAGATCAAGATTATGACCTGAATTGGTTAAATAATGTTAAGAGAGTCCTTGTCAATCATACGGCGACAGATGTTCTAACAATGATTCATATCACTAAAAAATAAAAAATAAAAAAAAAAAAGGCATAGGCAGTGGGGTGCCCACTGCTACATCATTAGTAATACTATTAAAGCACCACTTTTAATACTCTCAACCATTTTTCAAAATGTTTTATGATGAACGTTTCTCCTCTCCTAACTAAATAACCCATAATTTAAATAATAAAAAAAGAAAAAAATGATTTGCCAACGGAATTCTTATACAAAAAGGTCCCTAGAATGATGCGTTGATGGCCACAATTTTAAAATCACAAGTTACTTTCATGGATTTTTTAGTTTGAAATAAAGAACATTACAAAAAAAATTAAGATTTTAGAGATTAAAATTTAAAAATAAAATTATTTTTTAAAGACTAAATATTTTTGTTACGAAAAGTGTCGTTATTATATTTTTAGTAACAAAAATTGGACATTAGTGATAAATTATTATCTTTTTTAGAGCAAATTTTTGTCTCTAAAAATAAATCATTTTGAGACCAGATTATTTTGTCTTTAAAAGTTTATTTATTAGTGATATTTTTAAAATTTTGTCGCGAAAAGTCTTATTTTTAACTTTTCAGAACGACCTTTAACGACTGTCCTCACGACGATAGAAATTGATTCTTAAATATCTTTTGCAACAAAATTTTCACTTTTAGAGACTAAAAAATTTAGTCTCTAAAACTCTTATATGTTGTAGTGGAAGTATCAATTTGACACATCATTTTGTATAAATTTTATATATATATTCCTGTTTGTATATTATTATTCATATTTTTGTTTTTAGTGATTTTTTTTTTTAAATTATGTAAAAATTGCTTACTTTGCAATCCGTCTTCTTGTATAGACAAATCTAAAAAGTAAATTTTTTTTTGAAAAATTCTATAAAAAAAATGGAAAAAAGAAAAAATAAGTTAAAAAAATCACAATTTTTGGCTTTTTTTGGGGGGGGGTGTCTTTTTTGAACTTTTTTTTTTTGTTTTTTTAATTTTTTGGTTTGTCTGGTCGGGTTGAATCTAAAAGTCTACATTTTTTGAAAAATTTAAAAAAAAAATTGATTAAAAACGAAAATAAGTATAAAAAAAAAAAAACACCAAATAAGCAAAACCAAAACACCCACACAAATTATTTAGGTTGTAATTTCTCAACGGGATAACCTCACCACACCATATGACACCCCCTAGTGTACTGGCCCATAATCTAGAAACAGTTGAGCATGTTGATTGA
Source organism: Camellia japonica (assembly GCA_030407325.1). NCBI lineage: Eukaryota > Viridiplantae > Streptophyta > Magnoliopsida > Ericales > Theaceae > Camellia > Camellia japonica. Next base: position 115,882,124 of record JAPPVO010000007.1, read on the forward strand.
CAGAATTAGAATATGAGGTTGAGATTATTAATGTATGGACTCAATAATTCTATATTTGTTTTGAAATTTTATTTCAGGATAATTAATTTAACAAATTTGTAAGATTATTAGTAATGGGATATGGGTGAAATTATATATCTTAAGCTGAGAAATAAATAAAAAGACTCTTTTACCTACTAATTCAATACAAATCAAACAATGGATAAGGAAATAATTTATCTTACTAATCCAATTGAATAGTGAATATCATACTAATTTAATGAGATTACTAATACTTTTATTATTAATCTTATGAATCAAACATGACGTTGTATATTAATAAGATGTAAAAATGTTTAAGCACAAGATAACTAGAAACAAGTTTACGGTGTCTTATATGTCATCTATTCTTTTGTTTTCCCACCAATATGTGATGCTATGGAAGTTACTCACATATTTGTTTTCTTATAAACAAAGACGGATGAGGGGTGTTTTTGGGAATATTTTAAAAAAAGTTAGTTTTTTGATTTTTTAATTTTTTTAGCCAAAAAAGTTACAAAAGAATCACAAAAAAATTAGTTTTTTTTTAGCACAAAATAGCTAAAAAGTCACAAAAAAAATTAAAAAATCAACTTTTTAAAACACCACTCAATATTATTATTATGAAGATGTAAAAGTATTTTGAAATACAAATCTTTATAATTTTACATTATTTTAAATTTTTTAATATAATATATTATATTTTAAAAAAATTTAAAAGTGCGATCGCTCCCATCCAGGTCTTCCTAGATTCATCCTTAAGTACAAGGATTAAAAAGCAATGTTTCGTATGCATAAATAAGATTATCCAAACATAAATAATTTCGCAGCGTTCACGGCAAGGATTAAAATGAAAGTTGATGTGACCTTGATTTTCAATTAACTTCCAAACCCTTGAATTTTCAAACCCCTTCTTTTTTTCTTTTTTTTTTTAAATTCCAAAACAATAGATAGCAATATAAATTGATAATGCTATAAGCTTGGAGAATGTATGGCCAGATTGATCCACACTTCCGATAAGTCTGTTGGGCTTGTGGTTCGCGAAATACAATTGCAAAAATGATCCAAAGGGGGCAGTCCTCCAATGGACACTCCGAAGGTCAAGTTATTTCAAGGCAAAGAGGTTTTTCTAGAGAGAGAGAGAGAGAGAGAGAGAGGAGGAAAAAAAATGAAAACATAACCTTTGATGTGTTTCGGAAACTTCTTTATATCCTTTGCTCATCATTTCCTTATCCATTTCAGCCTGTCGTGCTGGCCAAAAGCCTACGTTCTAGCTTAAGTTGGTGGTGGTGAGTTTGTATATTCCGACATGGGGAGGTAGTCGCATTTAATGCTGTGAGAGCCTCATTAATGGCTGATGTGTGGTGCAATAACTTTGCAGGATCTTTGTCTGCTTATGTGTCTAGGCTCCAGTTTGGCCAAATGTTATTGGTCCTAGTCTAATGTTGATATTATTGGGCTTAGATCGCAAGAATGTGGACTGGGCCCTTGATCCATGGGTTGGGCCCTCATGGTTGGGCCCCTCGATATCAGTAGTCTCTCATTTCCGAGTGTAGCTTTAGTTTAACGAAGGGAATAAAGAAGGGGTGGAGGGTAAGAAGGGGGGTGGTGGGCGACCGCAAAGGTGGTCGAACGGGAAGGCCGAACGGAAAGGGGGGCCGATCGGAAGGAGGGCCGATTGGGAGAAGGGCTTACTGTGAGGGTGGCTGATCGGGATGGCCGAGCGTGTGGAGGGCTGACTGCGAAAGTGGCCTAGTGAGGTGGCCGACCGAGAGAAGAGCTGACCGCGAAGGTGGTCGAGCTAGAAGGCCGATCGTGTGGAGAGCTGACCGCGAAGGTGGCTAAGCGAGGTGGCCGACCGAGAAAGTGGCCAATCGGAGGAAGAGCTGACTGCGAAGGTGGCCAAGCGAAATGACAAAGCGCGTGAAGGGCCGACCGTGAAGGTGGCTAAGTGAGGTGGTTGAGCATGTGGAGGGCTGATCGCGAATGTGGCTAGACGAGATGGCTGAGCGTGTGGAGGGTCGAGAAAAGAGGAGCGGTGCGTGGGGCTCGAGGAGTTAAAAGCACATGCTGTTGTGAAAGGGGAATAGACGGGGAAAAAGAAAGAGAATTAGTGGGGGGAAGTAATGATCGTAGTCGTACATGTGGTAAAACAAGGACCGCTGAGGAGGGAGACGAATAGGGTGTAGGAGAGAAAGGGTTGGGGAAAGTGAAATTTCAAATTGGCGAATTTTAACCGCAATCCTTGGGGGATAGATAAACCGTGGGCGTTTGGACTTGTGCGTTTTATTTACTTGATTGCAAAAAACCAACGCATTCCAGATTTGAGTGATTTTATCGCAATAGGGTGGATGTATTGAGGGAAGATGATGTGGTGGAGTTGGCGGAGCAGCATATGGTGGGTAGGGGTATGGAAAGGGGGGCGGCTCGGGTGGCGCGGCCGTTGGGATCGACAATGATGTCGGCGGCGCAACCGATTAGTCAAGTGGCACCAGACCATTGGCATATAAAGGCGGACAAGTGCACTCTGGTAGCGGAGGATCTAGAGGATTGCGGAGTAAGTACCAGATTCCGGCCGACATAGAGTTAAGGTTGCCGACGACGAAGGAGAGGACATCGGTCACACGACCAATGGAGTTTGCATTATCTGAGGAGGCGCTGCGTGGGGGCCTAAGGTTACCCCTTCCACACCTGGTGGTGGACGTGTTAAACCATCTGGAGGTGGCTCCAGGGTAGCTGATGCCAAACGCTTGGAAAATACTGTTCGCCTGTGCCATCGTGTGGCCGCGGACGACTGGGGGGGAGATGATGACAGTGGACGAGTTTTTCTCCTGTTACAAAGCGTCAGGGCAACATGAGACATGGGTGACGTTGCAGGCTGTGGCGGGGCTGCCGTCATCGATGAAGAGTTGGCTGCCAAAATGGTTTTTTGTGGCGGTGAGCGGTAGGAGAGGGGTGCGTACAATTTGGAAGGTCTCCATGAAGTCTTTGGAATCAAAGTTAGAAGCCGAGGTGGAGAACAAGGTGAAACGAGTGAAGGATTGGAGGGAAAATAAGAGACTGAGATAGGACGACCTTGTCCAGCCCTCAGCTCTCTTCGCCCTGAATCTGGAGCCACGACCAGTTGAAGGTGATCCGATGCTGGAGGAAGTGGAGGCGAGGAGGAAAGCTTAAGAAGAGGAGGACAAACGAGTTTTCGCCAGGGCGGAGAGATATAAAGAGAAAATTTAGGCCTAGCGCCAAAGGTGGTTATAAAGAGGTCAGTCAGACCATGCCCCAAGCCATTGGGAGAGAAGGACTTGACTGATTTTGTCCCTTTGCAAGCGCCAGTTGATCCACTGAAAGAAAGAAGCGCAAAGGAAGTAGAAGTAGTGTTAAAGAAAAAAAAGAGGAAGGCGGCTGTAGAAGGGGGGAGGGGGAACCGGTTGGGAAGAAGGCGAAAGAGGGGGTAGTGGAGTTGGCCCCAAGTCGAGGGAAAAGACGGAGGATGGCATGGTGGGTGGAGCAGACGGTCCAAAGGAGTTAAGAGAAACCGACCAGTTGGTCGAGCTGCCCTCCAAGGATGTGTCGTTGCAAGAGGCACTACCAAGCCAGGAGGTGGGGGAAGAGCAGGTGAGTGGAGAAAAGACCGGCGCGGCACTGAAGATCTTCATGTACCATGCTCGCGTGGTGGCTGGCTGCTTGGCGGGGGAAGAAGACGAAGCCATGGGTGCAGCAGACCGACTGTTGGGGGTTGTGGAGGATGCGGTCGTGCAGAGCATGGCCCAAGTTACAGAGGTCAACCTCGTGAGGGGGCTATGTTCGGCGCAAATGGTGGTGGCGACTTTGGCAGCGTCCCTATTAGACAAGGTGGTGAGGGTGAAAACGGAGGTAGAGCCGCTAAAGGCCCAGTTGCAAAACCTAAGGGCAGAGATGGCGGGCTGGCGAAAGGCGGAGCGTAGTGCCTGTGCGAAGGGGCTAGCATATGCACAGAGGGCGAAGAAGATGGAGGTTTTGTGGGTGGTGCAGGGGTACTTGGCCGAGCGTGCCAATGTAAGCCGAGCTGGAGTCGCCGCCGAGCTTTTAGTCACCAACTCTGAACTTGAAGTGGTGCGCCACAAGGCGATATCACTGGAGTTTGAACTGGAGGGTGAGCAAAGGAAAGTGGGCAAAGTCCAAGAAGCCTGCAAAACTTCCCAGGAAAGGCTGGAGGAGGCCCTCGCCAACAATGAAGATCTGTGCGATCAAACTCTAAAAGACAAAGAAGAGGCTGATGCGCGCATTGCGGAGTTGGAGAAGACCCTAGGGGAGAAGAGGGCCAAGACTGCAGAGTTAACCAGGATAATGGAGTCAGAGAGGGCGGCTTATCTGGATCTGTGCGTGGCGGCGGTGAGCAGTTTAAGGGGTCTCCTGAATTCCAAATGGTAATTGACGCCGCGATCGTGAAGAGCCTGGTCAGGGAGGGTGGAGGGGGTGCTGGGCCTTCAGGAGTGGCTGCTACTGGGAGGACCGAAGAATGATCCAAGGTTTTCAGCAGTTAGACTACTACAAGCACGAAATGAGCCAGTACTGGGACAGCGACTAGATGAGCTTCAAACATAAGGTGCAGAAGCTGTTCCCAGATGTGGATTTTAGTACGATGAAGGTAGGAGAGGATGATATCGCCCAGACCCCCCTAGATGAGGGGGTGAGAGAGGAAGACTTAGTGTCCAACGAAGGGAAGTGAGGACAGAGTCTGAGAGAAGGGGAGAAGGCATTTATGTTTGTTTTTGTTTTGTTTTGTTTTGTTTTTATTTTTGTTTTTTTGTGTGTGTGTGTGTGTGTGGAGAAAAGGTGTGTAATGAAGTGTATGATGTTGCAAGACATTAATAAATAAAGGTGTAAGTTCTGTAACGATTTGTTGTTTTTGTTGTTGTTTTTTTTTTTTTTTTTGTAAGAATAATGAATGATGAATGATAAAATTGGATAAGTAATCTAACTTAGGTAAAAATGACCTGGGATAAGAATGAATTTAGATTTAACTAACAACTCAGTTTGGCTGGGTTCTGTACGTTCAGTTTGGGTGAGACTTATTTGTATTGTGTAAAGATGACTAACACATTGAACCATTGGAATGGAAGTAAATTGAAATTGCCTTGGGCAAAAATGGGCTGAAATTTAACTTGGGTAATAATAACCTATGGAGAAAGCTTAGCCTAGTTAAATGGGCTTGGAGGGCTCAATTTGGCTGAGACTAGGCTTAACTCAGTCTGGCTGAGCTCTTCATGCTCAGTCTGGCTGATGCTTGGCTTAACTCAGTCTGGTTGAGCTCTTCATGCTCAGTTTGGCAGAGGCTTGGAGGGCTCAGTCTAGCTAAGACTAGGTCAAAAACTTGACATTGAGGCACAACACAAAGAATGGAGATGTTAAATTGTTGTCATTAAGGCACAAGCGAAAACGAACAAGTGTTCCGATAGGTAAAATGAAACATACAACAATTGAAAGATACAAAAACGGAAGATGCCATTTTACTAGAAATAGCGTTTCAAGTGCTCGGCATTCCACGGATGGGGGAGGTCTCTGTCCTCTATGTCTTGGAGACGGTAATTACCAGGGCGGGGTCTGGCTTTGACAACGTAAGGTCCTTTCCATTTGGCTGCTAGCTTGCCCTCAGTCAGATTTTTAGTGGCAAGGGTTGCTTCGCGCAAGACCAGGTCTCCCACTGTGAACTCCCGAGATCGGACTCTGCGGTTATAATGTTTTCTCATTCTCTGTTGATATGATGCCCGCCTGACAGCAGCTGACTCTCAGAGCTCTTCAACTAGATCCAGATCAGCCCGATGCAAATCCTCGTTTAGTTCGGGATTCGGATGTAGCACACGGGGGGTCGGCAGGCCGACCTCCACTGTGATGATTGCCTCGGTGCCATATGTTAGGCGGAAAGAGGTCTCCCTGGTGGGGGTTCGAGCTGTCGTCCGATAAGCCCAGAGTACGTTTGGTAATTCTTCATTCCAGAGTCCTTTGGCGGCTTCCAACTTAGTCTTGATAATCTTCAGAAGGAAGCTATTGGTGACTTCGATTTGCCTATAAGCTTGGAGATGGCTTGGGAAAGAGAAACATGGTCTGATATTGAGCTCTTCACAGAATTTCCTGAACTTAGAATTGTTGAATTGTTTTTCGTTGTTAGAGACAATGGCCTGGGGGATTCCAAATCGGCACACGATTGACTGCCAGATGAACTTGGTGGTGTTCTGTTAAGTGATTGTAGCAAGGGGTTCTGCTTCCACCAATTCGGTAAAGTAGTCAATGGCAACCACAGTGAACTTGGTTTGGCCCCTACCAATGGGTAAAAGACCGACTAAGTCGATGCCCCACTTAGCGAAAGGATATGAACTACTGTGTGTAATCAATTTTGTTGGTAGGGTGTGGGGAATATTAGTAAGGCGTTGGCATTTATCACACTTAAGCACAAATTCACTGGCATCTTAATTGAGCATGGGCCAGAAGTAACCTGTATGGAGAATCTTATGGGCCAGGGATCTTCCACCTGAATGGTTACTACAAACACCCTCGTATACTTCTCTCATTGCATAAGTCGCTTGAGCAAGACTGAGAATCCCTGTTTGTACAGTAGACCACCGATGATGACATAATTAGACGACCGGGCTCTGACTTTAGCGGCCTACTACTTATCGTCTGGTAACTCCCCTCGCTCTAAAAATGGAATGATGCCTTGGGGCTATAGGATAGGCTCGTTTTGGAGGAAGTGGATCTCTTGTGGGTTTGGCGAAGTCATTGGATGGGTCAGGTATTCAATATGGATGCCGTAACTGAAGTTTGACCGGTCGACCGAGGCTAATTGAGCCATTTCGTCGGCCTGAGTGTTTCTGACCTAGTGATGTGCCTGATTTGGAAAGTACTCAAAAGGCAGACAAGGGAAAGGGCGATGTCCCTGTATGCTCACACTGTCTCCTCCTTTGCGTTGAACTCTCCAGTAATCTGTCGAACAACCACTTGGGAATCACTGAACACTTGGATATGGTCTACACCCATGTCTCTAGCCAACCGAAGACCTACTATCAAGGCCTCATATTCGGCTTCGTTATTGTTTACGTCGAATAGAAAACGGAGGGCACACTTGAAGTACTCACCCTCTGGGGTGGTAAGGATTAGGCCGGCTCCACTACCCTCTTTGCGAGATAAACTATCGACACTGAGAGTCTAGGAGTGGGGGTCTTCTGTATCAGTGGTGACGTGTGTTGGTGGAGGAGGTGCGTTCGAAGTGAGATTGGTGAACTCCAAGATAAAATCGATGGCAGCTTGGCCTTTGATTGCTGTTCGGGGTCGATAAGAGATTTCAAATTGACTTAGCTTAACGGACCATTGCATAAGTCTTCCTGACGATTCTGGTTGTTACATGACCTTTTTTAGAGGCTGGTCAGTGAGAACTACTATGGAGTGAGCTTGGAAATAGGGTTGAAGGCGTTTGGAGGCTATGACCAAGGCGATGGCCATTTTTTCTAACAGAAGGTAGTTCTGTTCGGGCCCCCTAAAGGCGCGGCTAATGTAGTAGACTTGATGTTGTACTGTGCTATCTTCCCTGATGAGGGCAGTACTGACCGCAGTGTTTGATACAACCAAGTAGAGGAAGAGGGTTTTGCCTGGCAGTGCTTGAGAGAGAATGGGAGGGTTGGCCATTCATTGCTTCAATTGTTGGAAGGCCTTCTCGGATTCGGCGTTCTATTTGAACGCTTGCCGGAGGACTTTGAAAAATGGAAGTCACTTGTTGGTTGCTCGGGAAACAAAGCGGTTGAGGGCGGCAACTCTACCTATGAGTTGTTGAACTTCATTGACCGTTCAGGGAGACCGCATTTCTATCAGGGCCTTGATCTTTTCAAGGTTAGCCTCAATGTCTCGTTGGGTAACCATGAATCCGAAGAATTTACCAGACCCCACACCAAAGACGCATATCTCCGGATTGAGCTTAATCTAATATTTGCGTAAGGTTCGAAAGGTCTCTCGCAGGTCTGTCAAGTGATCGGAGGAGAGTTTGCTCTTGACTAGCATGTCATCGACGTAGACTTCCATGTTCTGACCTATCTGGTGTTGGAAGACGGCATTAACCAGGCATTGGTAAGTTGCTTTGGCATTCTGCAAGCCGAATGGCATAATACGATAGTGATAAGTCCCTCTGTCGGTGATGAAGGAGGTGTGCTCCTGGTCGGCTAGCTGCATCAGGATTTGATTATAGAAGGAGAAGACATCCATGAAGCTAAGCATCTGATGTCCTACAATTACGTCGACCAACAGATCTATCTAGGGAAGTGGGTAGCTATCTTTGGGACACGCCAGATTGAGGTCGGAATAGTCAACGCAGAATTGCCATTTGCCATTATTTTTGCAAACCAAGACCACGTTGGACAGCTATCGGGGATAGTCTATGTTTTTTATGAACTGTGCCTTTAGTAGTTTGTCCACCTCGGTGGTGATGATGGTATTGCGTTTTGGATGAAAAATACGCTGCCTCTGGTGGAAAGGTCGGAAGTTGGACTCAATACTGAGACGATGAGTAATGAAAGAGGGATCGATACCTGGCATGTCTGAATGGGTCCAAGCAAAGACATCGTTGTGCTCGGCTAAGAGAGCTGCGGGATCTGCCTTGACCTGAGAGGACAGTTGACTGCCAATCCTGGCTGTTTTGGCTGAATCGGTAGGATCGATAGGCACTTCGACAAGTTCCTCCATTGGTTCCCCCCTGACTAACTCTTCCTCGTCTCTGATGTCGAGACCCTCGATGATCATAGCCTCCTTCATTTTGACCTTATTTAGCAAGGCGACGTAGCACTCTCTGGCCATCGTCTACTCGCCCCTCACTGTGCCGACCCCGAGGTCGGTCGGGAATTTCATGGCTAGATGGTAGGTGGAGGTGGCAGCTTGGAAGGTGTTGAGAGCCGTGCGTCCGAGGATGATGTTATAAGCAGAAGGGCAGTCGACGATGAGAAAAATGAGTAGTTTGGTGGTTTGTCGTGGATATTCTCCAATGGTGATGGGAATATCGATAGAGCCTATGAAGGTCACCCGATCCCCGGTGAAGCCGACCAGTAGGGTTTAGAGGGGGGACAACTTTTCTTCTCCTATCTTGAGTTGGCAATAAGTGTTCAGGAAGATGATGTCTGAAGAGCTGTCATTGTCGACGAGGACCCGTCTAACTTTATAGTTGGATAGGAGAGCGGAGATGACGATGGGGTCATCGTAGGAGTAACAGATACCTGTGCAGTCGGCCTCTGTAAAGGTGATGGGTTTAGACCATTGTTTGGGGTGTTTGAAGAAGCGATACAATGTTGTTACTTCTTTATCGAAGCCCTGTCTGATTTTTCTAAGTTCAGCTCATTGTGCCGATCGAGATGGCCCACCGCATACGAGCTCGCTAGCGATGACTCTGATCTCGTCGACCGGGAAGGCGTGATTGCCTTGTGCTCGGGGTGGTGGTGGGAGTCGATCATTGTCTCGCTTAGGTTGTGCAGGTTGTCAAGGAGGAGTATGTCGGCAGTGGTCCCTTAGTGGGTCGGTCCTCGGCCTTTGCTTGGGATGAGCTGCCGTGAATCAACTAAGGCGCCCCTGCCGTATCAAATCCTCTATCTGGTTTTTCAGGTTGACACATTCCTCAGTGTTATGGCCGTGGTCTTGATGGAAACAACAGTACTTGGATTGATCTCGCTGGTTAGAGGGAGATCGTGATGGTTGAGGCCATTTCAAGTTGTAGTCTCGTTGAATTTGGTTCAAGACTTGCTCCATGGGTGAATTGAGAGGGGTGTATCGTTCAAACCGACCGGGTGGGCGAGCAAGCGCCAGTTGGTCTGCTCGAACAAGCCGGTCAGTATACTGAGGGGGTTGATGTGTATATTGGGAGGATCTGGGTTCGGGTTCATTTCTTTTGTTCTTAGAGGTTGGATTTTTGGATGTGGAGTCTTGGCGGGCTGCTAAAGAGTCTTCGGCATTCATAAATTTTTAGGCTTTGGAAAGAAGGGTGGCTATGGAGGTCGGGGGGTTTTTAGAAAGGGAGAAAAGGAAATCGGATGGTCTTAAACCGGTCATGAAGGCTGTGAGGATGACATTGTCATCGTTTTTCGCCATCTGTAAGGCCTCGGTGTTAAAATGGGTGACAAAGCTGCACAGTGACTCCCTTTCCGTCTGCCGGTTATTGAGCAGTTAAGTTGTCCGGTGCCGCTGGCGTTGAGCGCCAATGAAATGACTCAGGAAGGAGTCACTTAGATGTTGGAAAGTAGTGACAGAGTCCGACGGTAGCTGACTAAACCATAGTCGCGCCGACCCCTTAAGCGTCACGGGGAAAACTCGACACATGATTTCGTCAGGAAAAGCATGGAGGATCATGAGGGTTCTGTAGGCCTCCAAATGGTCAACTGGGTTGATTGTGCTGTCGAAGGTGTCAATCGAGGGCATTTTGAACTTGGGGGGTAGGGGTTTGTCCCTGATGGAGGCGACAAATGAGGAGTTAGCTGTTGTGGAGGGTTTATTCTGTATGTTCTGCATAACTCCCTGAAGCTGGAGTTTCATGTCTCGTAGTTCCGCATCCCAAATAGGAACATTGTCCCCTCCAGAGTGTAGTGGGGGTTGAACATTACTAACCTCTCCTTTAGGGACAGGTGCGTGGTTTGATGGATGTAAGCCCCGAGGTGGTGGGTTCAAGTCTTGAGGTGAGGCCTGTAGACCCTTTAGGTTAGAAAGGTGGACTTGTTGGAAAGGATGACTCGAGGTCTGTTCTCGATTGGGAGGGATATCTTGTGGTGATGGAGGAGGGATAGGGAGATTTCGCTGGAGTAAAGCATTGATCAAGGCCTGGTTTGGTCGATCAAGGGGATGATGCTGTTGGTGAGCTCTGTGAAGTACTGAGGTGGGTTGTTTGGGTTGGAAGGCTCGGCTTAGGGGTTGACGACATTGTGTTGAGAAGCCATGGATCTCGTTGTAACCATCCACTTCGACGGAAAGTAAGGAGAAATTATTAGGAATGAGTCTCCGGCAACAATGAGCACAACTGTTAGCCGGAGTTGCAATTTCCCGCAGACGGCGCCAACTAATGATGCTATAAGCTTGGAGGATGGATGGACCGGATTGATCCACTTTTTCGATAGGTCTGTCGGGCTTGTGGTTCGCGGAATACACCTGCAAAAACAGTCCAAAGGGGGCAGTCCCCCAGCGGACACTCCGAAGGTCAAGTTAGTTCAAGGCAATGAGGTTTTTCTAGAGAGAGAGAGGAGGAGGAGAAAGAATGAAAACATAACCTTTGATGTGTCTCGGAAACTTCTTTATATTCTTTGCTCATCATTTCTTTATCCATTTCAGCCTATCGTGTTGGCCGAAAGCCTACGTTCTAGCTTGCGTTGTTCATGGTGAGTCTGTATATTCCGACGTGAGGCGGTTGTCGTATTTAATGCTGTGAGAGCCTCATTAATGGCTGATGTGTGGTGCAATAACTTTGCAGGATCTTGGTTTGCTTACGTGTCTAGGCTCCAGTTTGGCCAAATGTTATTGGTCTTGGTCTAATGTTGATGTTATTGGGCTTAGATCGCAAGAATGTAGGCTGGGCCCTTGATCCGTGGGTTGGGCCCTTGTGGTTGGGCCCCTCGGTATCATAAATTAAGCTGTAAAACATTTTCTTACCTCTATGAAGCACAGGTAAGGATACGGGTATGAGTACTGGTACTGGTATGATACGGGTACGTTAATACTATAAAATCTATATAAAAAAATAGAGTTTGGGTATGACTTGGTATGCTTATAAAAAATATTTATTTTTAATTCAAAGTAATGCAAAAATTAATTAAATGGTTTAATTTGTTAAGATTCAACCTACAATTAACATTTAATGCAAAAAATAAAGGTATAAATTAAAATTAAATGTCAATATATTAAATAACTTACAAATCATAGTTTAATTTTAAAAACATGCTAAGTATAAAATAAAAAATAAAAAAGAAGCCTAGTGAAAAGAGTTTTAGCTCTGCAGTAGAAGAAAATATTGTTTCAGCTGAGGTACGGTACGGCTTGTGTATATAGTAGGTACGTCTGAATACGTCAAAAATTAAGAAGAAAAAATGTAAGTACATGTTTTGTGTACCCGGTACGTAAGCAGAAATATCATACGAAATACCATACGCTGGTAAGTACCCGGTATGAGTGCGACATATTTTTCGAAGTATCTATACTTCATAGCATTTGTTGCTAGGTTATGAGCAGGTTGGACAACCTCTCTTCCCACCTTTTCAATTACAACATAATTAAAACATTTACTAGGGTGCATTAGAAAGGACTGAAGGTGCTAATCAGAGTTGCTATATTTAGAAATTGTTTGGCTAGCACTAAAAGAATGCACTTCTGTAGTTTTTATCTTTTTTTATATCACATTATTTTTTTATTTTATTTTTTGTATATTTTTTTTTTATAAAAAATCAAAAAATATATTAATATAGCATATCCTAAACCTCTTAGAGTGAAAATGTACTATACACTAAAAAGTGCATATAATTGATAGATTTCTAGTAAAAATGAGAAACATGAGATATGTATATATTTTAAAAAAAAAATATTAATTTCAAAGTATTTCTCACTGAAATCAAAGTCAATTTCACTTAAATCAAAACACTTTTTAACTTTATCATTATTTTCAAGATAATTTTCACCCTACTTCAATTTTGACCAATGTGCTATCCTCACTCGTTGTACCAGGATCCTCTACAGTGGGTTTTCCTGGAGTGATCCCTGAAGTAAGTGATCCAATGGCTCAAAAAAAATCTAACCAAAACGACGTCGTTTTGGTTAGGAATTTCAAAAAAAAAAAAATGCTTTAATTCAAACAGATCTGATATGAAGCAGAGAGAGAGAGAGACAGAGAGAAGGGCTTGAGGAGCTCTTCCCAGCCATCCCCGACTCGCCGCTGCAACGCCGCTGCCACTGCCCGCCATACTCCAACAGATTGAAGGAAGAAAAACACAGGTTCAATCATCCCCCAAACTTAAAATATCAAGGCTTTGATTCCAAAAATTAAGGAAAAAATCTGAACTAAATACTCTTTTGTTTTTGAACTAAAAATCTGAACCACAATTTCTCTCTCTGTTTTTGAGTTGTAGAAGAATTTCATGACATTTTGATGAAGGAAAGAAGGAGACCCACAGCCGATGAACTCTTCCTGTCTTTGTCTTCACATTTCTAATCTTTTGATTTATATATATATACATATATGTCTGTCTGTGTATGAATGTATTTTAGTTTTTGTGTTTGTTGTAATTAGACTTAGAATTTGATTGTTTCCAGATCTGTTTTTTGTTTTGGCTATTTGGATCTTGGATGAATTTCCAGATCTTGGATGAATTTTGAACCCAAACTATTACTGAAGATATTAGGGACTTTTTTTTCCCTTTTTTTTTTTTTTTAATTTTTGGAATCAAAACTATTACTGGATGAATTTTAATTTTAATTTTTTAATTTTTGGATTACTGAAAATATTTTGAATCCAAACTATTACTGGGTGAATTTATATTCTCTCTCTCTCTCTCTCTGCTTCATATCAGATCTGTTTGAATTAAAGTATTTTTTTTTTTTGAAATTCCTAACCAAAACGACGTCGTTTTGGTTAGATTTATTTTGAGCCATTGGATCACTTACTTCAGGGATCACTCCAGGAAAACCCACTCCAGAGGATCCTGGTACTCACTCGTTACCACTGGCTCAAAATAAATTTGATTTATTAATCATAGCGATCTCAATACCATTTTGACCCATAATTGAGATTACTTGGATTGTAATCAAAGCTAGTTAGCACAATAAATTGTAACTAATATAACTTTGCACTACAAAAAATTTGACTTTTTGCGACGGCAAAATGCCGTCGTAAATACTCAAAATGCCGTCTCAAAAGTTTTTTGCGACGGCAGATGACTTTTAGCGACGGCAAGTGGGGGGTCGCAACAAAGGGGGTTGCAAAAAGGTTTTAGCGACGGCATGTTGCTATCGCCTTTTTTTTGCGACGGCAAAGTTGCTTTTTTGCGACGGAATTTTGCCGTCGCCCTTAATATGAAAAAATCTAGTATTTTTTGAGACGGCATTATATTGCCGTCGCTAAAAGTGTTATTTGCGACGGCAAAAGTGCCGTTGCTAAAGAATTTTTATTGCGACGGGATACCTGCCGTCGCTAAAAAAAATTTGAGACAGCACGATATGCCGTCGCTAAAAGATTATTTGTGACGGCAATGTGGTGCCGTCTCAAAAAAAAAAAAAATCTGTAATAAAATTATTAAAAATATGAAAATTACCTGTATTAAATGAAAAATAATTGAAAAAGAAACCAATAATTACATAATAATATAAAAATTCTAGTATAAAAATAACAATTCATCCATAATAAAAATATTCTTGCATTCATTCATTACAACACATTAGCAAAATTATCCCACTACATAATATTGCATAATACATATACAATGTTTAAATATATAATGTTGTTCACAATTCAAAATAACGAAAATCAAAAACAAAAGTTTCCCTCATGATTCTTCCGTGGATAACAAAAACAAAAGTAAATCGCAATCTTCACACGCCTGTATTCCACAAGAAGCAAACTGCTACTCGGGAAATATCTGAAAACAAAAAATAAAAATAATTAATAACAATATAATTATGTGTTAATATTTTAATTACAAAAAAACATAAAATTTAACTACTATATAATTACAAAGATAATTAAATAAATAATTTTGGTTAGACGGAAATCTGGCTCTAACTCGCAAACCGGGAACCCGATTGGAGTCCTGTCTTCTCCCACAAGTCTCTCGTGCGTAGGCGGTCGTGTATGCCAAGTTTTGTGCTAAACTGACACCATTTGGAGATTTTGGGGAATCAACACCTCCAATTCAAATTTCTTAATAAACTAGTTTGCCTAGACCGAAATTCGGCTCTAACTCCCAAACCGGGAACCCGATAGGAGTCCCGTCTTCTCCCACAAGTCTCTCGTGCCTAGGTGGTCATGTGTGCCAAGTTTCGTGCCAAACCAACGCCGTTTGGTGATTTTGGGGCATCAACACCTCGAATTCAAGTTTCTTAAGAAACTAGTTTGCCTAGAGTGAAATCCGGCTCTAACTCCCAAACCGGGAACCCGATTGGAGTCCCGTCTTCTCCTATAAGTTTCTCGTGCCTAGGCGGTCGTGGGTGCCAAGTTTCGTGCTAAACTGATGCCGTTTGGAGATTTTGGGGTGTCAATACCTTAAATTTAAATTTCTTAATAAACTAGTTTGCCTAGACCGAAATCCAGCTCTAACTCCCAAACCGGGAACCCGATTGGAGTCCCGTCTTCTCCCACAAGTCTCTCGTGCCTAGGTGGTCATGTGTGCTAACTTTCATGCAAATCCGACGCCGTTTGGAGATTTTGGGGCGTCAACACCTCTAATTCAAATTTCTTAATGAACTAGTTTGCCTAGAGTGAAATCCGGCTCTAACTCCTAAACCGGGAACCCAATTGGACTCCCATCTTATCCTACAAGTCTTTCGTGCCTAGGCAGTCGTGTGTGCCAAGTTTCGTGCTAAACTGACGCCGTTTGGTGATTTTGGGGCGTCAACACCTCCAATTCAAGTTTCTTAAGGAACTAGTTTGCCTATAGTGAAATTCGGCTCTAACTCCCAAACCGGGAGCCCAACTGGAGTCCCGTCTTCTCCCACAAGTCTCTCGTGCGTAGGCGGTTGTGTGTGCCAAGTTTCGTGCTAATCCGACGCCGTTTGGTGATTTTGGGGCGTCAACACCTCCAATTCAAATTTCTTAATGAACTAGTTTGCCTAGAGTGAAATCCGACTTTAACTCCTAAACCGGGAACCCAATTGGAGTCCCGCCTTCTCCCACAAGTCTCTCGTGCCTAGATGGTCGTGTGTGCCAAGTTTCGTGCTAAACTGACGCCGTTTGGTGATTTTGGGGCGTCAACACCTCCAATTCAAGTTTCTTAAGGAACTAGTTTGCCTATAGTGAAATCCGGCTCTAACTCCCAAACTGGGAACCCAATTCGAGCCCCGTCTTCTCCTACAAGTCTCTCGTGCCTAGTCGGTCATGTGTGCCAAGTTTCGTGTTAATCCGACCCCGTTTGGTGATTTTGGGGGCGTTAACACCTCAAATTCAAATTTCTTAAGGAACTAGTTTGCCTAGACCGAAATCCGGCTCTAACTCCCAAACCGGGAACCCGATTCGAGCGCTGTCTTCTCCCACAAGTCTCTCGTGCCTAGTCGGTCGTGTGTGCCAAGTTTCGTGTTAATCCGACCCCGTTTGGTGATTTTGGGGCGTCAACACCTCCAATTTAAGTTTCTTAAGGAACTAGTTTGTCTGGAGTGAAATCTGGCTCTAACTCCCAAACCGGGAACCCGATTGGAGTCTCGTCTTCTCCCACAAGTTTCTCGTGCCTAGACGGTCGCGTGTGCCAAGTTTCGTGCCAAACCAACGCCGTTTGATGATTTTGGGGCGTCAACACCTTCAATTGAAGTTTCTTAAGGAACTAGTTTGTCTAGAGTAAAATCTGGCTCTAACTCCCAAACTGGGAACCCGATTGGAGTCCCGTCTTCTCCCACAAGTTTCTCGTGCCTAGACGGTCGTGTGTGCCAATTTTCGTGCCAAACCGATGCCTTTTGGTGATTTTGGGGCGTCAACACCTCGAATTCAAGTTTCTTAAGGAACTAGTTTGCCTGGAGTGAAATCCGGCTCTAACTCCCAAACCGAGAACCCGATTGGAGTTCCGTCTTCTCTCACAATTCTCTCGTGCCTAGGGGGTCATGTGTGCCATGTTTCGTGCCAAACCAACGCCGTTTGGTGATTTTGGGGCATCAACACCTCGAATTCAAGTTTCTTAATAAACTAGTTTGCTTAGAGTGAAATCTGGCTCTAACTCCCAAACCAGGAACCCGATTGGAGTCCCGTCTTCTCCCATAAGTCTCTCGTGCCTAGGCGGTCGTGTGTGCCAAGTTTCGTGCTAAACCGACGCCGTTTGGTGATTTTGGGGCGTCAACACCTCGAATTCAAATTTCTTAAGAAACTAATTTGCTTAGACTGAAATTCGGCTCTAACTCCCAAACCGGGAACCCGATTTGGGTCCCGTCTTCTCCCACAAGTCTCTCGTGCCTAGGCAGTCATGTGTGCCAAGTTTTGTGCTAAACTGAAGCCGTTTGGTCATTTTGGGACGTCAACACCTCCAATTCAAATTTCTTAAGGAACTAGTTTGCCTTGACCGAAATCCGGCTCTAACTTCCAAACCGGGAACCCGATTGGAGTCCCGTCTTCTCCCACAAGTCTCTCATGCCTAAGCGGTCGTGTGTGCCAAGTTTCGTGCTAAACCGAAGCTGTTTGGAGATTTTGGAGCGTCAACACCTCCAATTCAAATTTCTTAATTAACTAGTTTGCTTAGACCGAAATCCGGCTCTAACTCCCAAACCGGGAACCCAATTCGAGTCCTGTCTTCTCTCACAAGTCTCTCGTGCATAGGTGGTCGTGTGTGCCAAATTTCATGCTAAACCGACGCTGTTTGGAGATTTTGGGGCGTCAACACCTCCAATTGAAATTTCTTAATGAACTAGTTTGCCTAGACCAAAATCGGGCTCTAACTCCCAAACCGGGAACTCGATTTGAGCCCCATCTTCTCCCACAAGTCTCTCGTGCCTAGGTGGTCGTTTGTGCCAAGTTTCGTGCTAAACCGACTCCGTTTGGTGATTTTGGGACGTCAACCCCTGGAATATAATTGAACTTTAATATGATTGAACTTTTTTGAGCAGCATGTAATAAATCCCCATCACAGAGACCTTTAATATAATTGAAATTTTATGAGCCATAAGCCAAAATGGAAAATAGGAATAAGTTTATTACAAGTGAGAAGCCCCACTTTGTAGCCATTAGAAATCCTTGCATCAAATCAACTATTATGGTTCTTATTTCTACCGAAGCATAACTTCAAACTAACACAAGAAAAATCACACCTGCAAAAATGTTAGAGGTGTCTTCACATTTTTCTAGCAACAAAGACATAAATGGATGTTTACTTTTCCAACAACACGAAAACTGTGACAATATTAGTGTCATTTGTGAACAACCATTTGGGAGAATGAAGCACTACCTTTTCATTGTAAATGCGGAGTCGTTTCCTTTACTACAACTTCAGTATCATCAGACTGAGTGATGAGCTTTGAAACACATTGTGGGGGAGAAGGAAGTGGAGCCATGCTAATTCTAGGACTCTCATTCTCACATTTGACATTAATGGAGGCCATATTGAAATTTTTCCTGCACTCACTGCAAATCCTTCGCCCAAGGCATTTCTCAATCAGTACACTTTCTGGGAGCTTTAGATTAACCACCAAGTCAATATCTGTCACCTCATGCAAAATTTCCTGAAAAGACAGATGAAACAGGATATACTTAAGAATCAGAAAAGAAAAAAGAAAATATCAGAGAGAGAGAGAGAGAGAGAAAGAGAGAGAGAGAGAATAATGTGTGATTAGTCCACTAGCCCTAACATAGTTGCAGTGCACTTTATCAATCTCAAAACAATGTTCAAAAAGTAATTACAAAAAAACTTTATCTTTGCAGTGCTGCCATTGGAAAGGAAAGAAAGAGGACCTTCTTAGGGTACAGAGTTAGAAGCTGATGCAACAGAAAAAATAAACTTTTCTGTTATGGTTTCTTAGCAACCATAAACTTTTCCTTTTTGTACATCCCCCAAATTACGAAAAGCTCAGCGCTCTTATTTTTCTTCTTCTCTCATTTAGTTTCTACCATTTTGAGGCTGTTAGCAGCCAAATATTCATTTTTTTTCTTCAATCTTCTCTCTTGGTTTGTAATTGTTGCATAAATATATTTTTAATAGCACTCTGTTTTTTTTTTATTAGATGATAAAAAAATACAGATGTTGCAACCACTTAATCTCATCCACCTCATCATTATTCAATACCCAACTAAAACCACTCATCTGAAAACTTACATGCTTTTTTCAAGACTGAACAAAAATGACAAGTACAGGAAAAATACAGTCTAAACTACTTTTGGTGTGATCAAAGACCATTTTATATATAATATGGCAACAGAATGGGATAACTATAGACAGATGCACACCATGTTAAATTTGGAGAGTCAGAGCACCTGAGAGAATAACCCCATGTATTAAGTTCACTAAAACACCATGGCAGGACATAATAAATAAGCAACTAAATGATGGGCTTAAAAACTTGTCAGAGATAAAACCCTAACACATAAATGTACAACATGAAGGGAACCTCAAACTCACTCACCTGGTCTTAATTGGGGTCAACTAAAAAATTTATTGTCCCCAAACAAATCTATTACAGTTGTATATCTAATCAAATTGAAAAAATAAAGGGCATTTACTATCTTCTATTTCATGCAACTTTGACCGGCTGGTGGCCTCGTATATAGCATGCCTAAAACTTATTAACTCTTCACATCTCCTAAAAATAAAGGCCATTGAAAATTAAATTTTTTATGCACTATAATTAGAAACCATTCAAGTAAACAATGTATTCCAAAATCACATATTTGCAACATTGCTGGTGTTTATTGAATTTAATGGCCATCGTTGTTGATCCACAATCCACACTTTCTTACAACAAGGTGAACAGTTCTCAACTGCCCACCAAAGGCCATCAGTGAACTTTCCTGATGTGTTTTGTTAATTTTTTTAGGTCTTTGAGCTATACTTTGAAACAGATCTAAACTTTCAAACAACTAATTTATGTTGTTTCAAGGAGTTCTTAAAGAAACTTGCAAATTACAACATTACATGGCCAGTAAACATAATATTTTTCAACTAAAAAATAACTCTCTCGTGGAAACAGGACTTTTTCTGTTTTCCGGAGCTTAGTATCTAGCATTTCACGCTTTCTTAAGGGTTAAAAATCATCCTTCAAAAGAAATAAAGTTTGAAAACAAATAATTTCTAACAAAAAATGTGCTCACCGCTTGTCTTATTGTTCGAGGAAAACCATTGAGAATGAATCCTAATTCACCTTTAGCTTCTCCAGCGTCAAGTCTCTTAGATAACAAGTTTATTATAATCTCATCTCTGTGTGTGTGTGTGTGTGTGAAAAAAGAATACAACCAGAATTGATCCAAGAAAAAAAAGACTTACATAATCTTGATATAAGAATCTGAGCTGTCTATTGACCTAAAGTAGCTCAAAACTCCATTGACCACATCCTGATGTTGAAGAAAACAACAAAATTCAATAAATCCAGAACATAAAAACCAAGAAATCCCAGATCTGTAACTCACAACAATTTATTTAACAAATTACAAAGTTTGAGAATCAGATTCAACAGATTTAACCCTTACCCATATTTTATTTTATTATTATTTTTGCACAGACCTTACCCAGATGTCTGATTATCTTCTTTTATCTGATTATCTTCTTTTACGTTAACAGTAAAACTGGTACCCAAAAAAACCCACAAATCTTTTAACCCCAAAACCACTTTTCCACTACGAGTAAAATGATCTATCATGAACATCAACAGACAAAGTGGTCAAGAAACCCTAAATTGGAAACCAAAATTGGGACAAAGTTTTTTTAAAAAAAAAAAAAAAAAAAAACAGAAACCCAATTCACATGAGCCTTGGATAAGGCTTAAATCTGTGACAAAATTATTGGATTTTATCAAAAATTAATCATGTAAATTAGGAATTTGGGAAGAGAAATTGGAGGGAAAAAATGCGAGAAATTGGAGTGAACATGGAATTATTTTTTTCTTTCGTACCTTTTGTCCCGTGGAGAGGTGTCCCTTCGAGCTTCCAACTTGGGCATTTTATATCAAGATTCAAGTCAAGCGAGATATATAAATCAAGGGAGTTGAGAGTTTATATCAAGATTCAAGTCAAGCGAGATATATAAATCTAGGGAGTTGAGAGTGAAGTGAGATCTGGAGCACGAAACTCGCTGCTGCTCGTCACTTCGGCGAAGGCCGTCATTCACCCTCGTCACTCGTCGTTCACAGTCGCTGCTGCTCGTCACTCCGGTGAAGGCCGTCGTTCACCCTCGTCACTTCGGCGAAAGGCCGTCGTTCACCCTCGTTCACTCCGGTAATGTTGAATGCGAGTAGGGATTTTGAGGATTTTGGTTTCAGATTTTGAGGATTTTAATTTTGAGGATTTTAGGGATTTTGGGGCACACTTGACCGCGAATGGGATACAAATGAGCGGGACACAAAAATTTTATATTTTGCGACGACATATTTCAACCGTCACAAATGCTACATATTAATCAATCAAAACGACGCCGTTTTATCAATATTTGTTTGCGATGGGCTTTTGCTGTCACAAATGGTCCACTATTTGCGACGGTAACTTTTTTCCGTCGCAAAAAAATATTGTTTGTGACAGTGCACCAGGTGTCGCAAATGTTCATGCATTTTTCTTTTACAGTCATTAGTGATGGAAACCAGTACCGTCGCAAAAGGTCATTTTGTTCGACAGCAGATTCGCGTCGTCGCAAAAGACCTTTTTTGGCGACGGCAACTACACTGCGTTGCAAAAAACAATTTTTTGCGACGGCACTTACCCCATCGCAAAAAGTTCCGTGTTATTTGCCCTGTTTTCTTGTAGTGTTGTGACATAATCAAATATCACCATAAATTGTAACGAATTTTTATTTAACAATTTGTTAGTTCCCAACCACTATGACTGCAACGAAACTCTCCTATAATTACTAACCAATACTAATTTATACTATAACTTGAATGTGCTATATAATCGCCCCCCGGGGGGTGTTTAGTGGAATGGCTGTATAACATTTTTTGTGGTGTGAGATTTTAAATTTAATTTTGTGATGGTTTATTTCTTTCCCCACTTTGGTGGTTTTATGTTTGGTTAGTAATAGTTGTTGGGTTGTTATAGTGGGCTAATAGTCTGTTAGATGATATAATAATGTAATTACTCTCTTATCTATTGACAAAAAAAAAAAAAAAAATTTACTATGTAGACGTATATTATAACATGACCCTATTTAAAATGACAAATATTTTTTTAATTTTAATTTTTTTTTAATATTCAAGATTATCTAGTTTATACGGTTTTTAAAAATAAAAAATAAAAATAAAAATTGATTTTTTTTAAAAAAGAAAATCACATAAAACAAACAAGCAAGGTTAATATGACGGCGGAATGAGCTCAGCTATCAAATTCTTGCAACCTATGATAGCAGACTTTTTGTAAGCTCAATGTTATGGATTTAAAATTTTTTACTAAACATTCATATGGTGTAAGACTCATTCACGTGGGATCATATTCATGTGAATATTTGGTACGAATTTTGATAAAAAATTTAAAATTACTAACATTTTTTTGTTTTCGAAATAACAAGTCTAATGATGACACTCAAAATGACTGCCAAATTTATTTTTGAGAAAATAATAACTCAGTTTAAGTTTAAAAAATAAATTTTAAATCAATAGTAAATTTTATAAATATTAATAGTTAAAGTTTTAAATTTTTTTCATGAATTTGTAATTATTTCGAAAAGATATCACTGAAATGTATTTTCTTTTCTTTATTTTTTAGATTGTTATAGTGTAATAAATAAACAAATAAATAAAAACTCATATTTTAGATATACCGCTATAATCATTCTCATGTTCAGGGACGAAGCAAAAAATTTGTTTTAAGGGGGGCCGAAATAAGTGTAGTAAAAGAAAGAAAGAAAAAAAAAAATTCCTTTAACAAAAGAGAAATTTTAACATAAGCTTTAAATAAATTTATATGAGTAATTTTTTTAATACTTCAATTCTTTCATACAATTTTTTTAAGCTACATAATTATAATCCTAGCTATTTTAAGGCATTTCATTAATTGATATAAATAAAAATTTTACCCAAGGATTTAACACATCATTAGAGTTGTCGGATGGTAGATGATATTCAAAATAAAAAATGATAACAAGTGTCTCATGGACATAGTTTAATATCGAGATTTGTATAAAAATTATTATGAAAATGATGAAAAGATTAAAAAAATAAAATAAAATAAATGAAAAGTGTTAGAAAATGAGTAAAAAATATAACAAATTTTACCTTTTTGTTTTTTTGTTTTTTCTTATGCTCCTAGGACTCATGTTAGCAGACCAATTTAAAATTCAATAAAGCTTGAGACCTCTAATTAGAGGTGCCACTAGTGATGTGGCAGTGGATCCCACCCACTACCACAGTCAGTGCTGTTTTTTTTTTTTTTTTTTTTTTTTTTTTTTTTTTTTTTTTTTTCATCTCATTAGTGGTGTGTTTAGAGTTACCAAATTAGACTGTTTAAAATTTGAAGAAATGAGGGAAAAAAGTCTTGCATGTTTTTGAATGGGAGCAAAGTCCTGAGAGGTCCTCAGTAGTCATCAGACAGTAACATTTATTGGATACCAAATCCTCATAATTAAAAATACATGGATCCATTAAAAAAAATAAAAAAATAAAACTACATGGAAAAAGAAAGTTGGGGAAAAGCTGGTTTTGGAGGACTCTTTAGAGATGCAAAAAGTTCTTGGATTCTTGAATACTCTAGAAAGCTGGATGTAGTAATAAGTCTTGAAGCAGAAATATGGGTTATTTACCGCGGAACAATCATCATTCATGAAAATGATTGGAGAAATGTAGTGATTGAAACAAATTGTTAAGATGTTGTCAAACTCATCGATGAAAGAGCTTACCTAAACTATCCTTACCGTGCTCTTGTGGAAGACATTGAATTTATTACCTCCTGAATGGACTACACTATCAAGCACATTTTTTGATAAACTAATCAATGTGCAGATGCCCTTACTCATATGGGAGAAAACTAGGTGGAAGATTTGAAGATCTATGAAAACTCCCTTATTTTGCTAAGGTCCATTCTAATGGCTAACATAGTTGAAATTCTATATGAGAGGGATTAACCCTCTCCTTTCCTAATATGTGTTGTTTAACTTTCTTTATTACCTAAAAAAAAAAACATGTTGTATCCAAAGAGGCCTCTTCTCTTATTGTGGGTTGGACTTGTAACTCTCTTACGCACTACATTTGGGCCTTACAGACCAACTAGCCATATCAATTTCAACACACCCATATATATGTTGTATCCAAAGAGGCCTCTTCTCTTATTGTGGGTTGGACTTGTAACTCTCTTACACACTACATTTGGGCCTTACGGACCAACTAGCCATATCAATTTGGGGCATTTTATTTGAGCCCAAAAAATATGTTAATACGCCCAATTTAAATCTATAAATTTTATATCCTAATGTGAATTTACTAATAAGGACAATCTATATTAAACCCTAAAATATATATGTATATTTTTTTTCTCATGATACACCCCAATCCATTATTCCTATTCAAATCTTTACATATTCTTTCCCAAGAGATCAAAGTTGGTTTGTCTTCTTCTTCTTCTTCTTCTTTCTCACTCCAAAACTCCAAACCACCTTAACAAAACTCACCATTATCATTAACATAATTGTTTTTTATTATTTTGAAACCCTAAACCCCTAGAAGAAAGTTTGAACAATCAAACAACAGAGGAAAGTGATAATCAAGATAATATTTTGAAGCAACCAATCAAAGAGGAGGTAATCATTCATATAAAAATCATAATATAATTATTAATTTATGTATTTTTTCACATGTCCCATTATAATGTTAAATCTTTCAATTTTCACAATCATATAAATAGCATTATAGCTTCTCCAAGTCACAACAGAAGCACTAATTTCAATATAAAAACCGAACAACCTAGGTTGCTATTTATGTCAAATATGTAATAGGAGATTCTATATGCTGCGGCACCTTTCAATAATTTTTAATTTAGTTTTTTTTTTTTTTTTTTTTTTTTGTGGTCCTAGCTTGTTTGGTTTCGTTTTTTTGAAAACAATTTTCAGAAAATTCTACTTTCTTATTTTTCGTGTTTTTTTTTGTTTTTAATGAATTTTTTTAATATTTTAAGCAAATTTTTTAATTTTTAGATATACCTAACATAAATATACCTAAAAAGTAAAAAATTTGTGAAAAAAACCTTTTAAAAATTCACTAAATACCAAAAATATAAAAAAAAAAAATACGAGAATTCAGTAAATTTTTTATATTTTTATGTATTTAATAATTTTTTAAAATATTTTTTCACAATTTTTGTACTTTTTAGATACATCTAAAGTAAGGTGCACCTAAAAAACTAAAAAACTAAAAAAAATGTTTAAAATTTTAAAAATATTCACTAAAAACAAAAAAAATGAAAAACAAAAAACTCAATTTTCAAAAAATTTAATCCAGAAAACTCAAACCAGACATACTTGCTGTGACACCTTTCTATATGCTGCCAACCTTTTGGATTTCAATGGTTAAGGTTTAAAAAAAAAATGTACATCTAGTTTCTCGCAATTTCCATTGAGATTAAGTTTATCTATCAATTTTTGTTGCATTCAAATTTATATATTAGTTTGCAATTAATTATTTTAATATTTGGTTTCATTTTATCAAAATTTTTTTTTTTTTTACCATAAAATCCTTGTCTTCTTGGTGGCTTATTGTTTCTTTTTGATATGCAACTTTCTTTTCTGGTGTACCTGCTTGAAAATTTACTCCAAATAGGACAATCAATTAGAAGAGATATACTTGTCCTCTTCCTTTTACTTTCTAGTTTCTTGTTTCTTGAATTTTTTATTTTTATTTTTTGAATTTGTCTGCTACTTTCATGCATCAAAATATGGAAACCTTGTGCTTATAGGCATCTAAGTTCCTTTTTGCAGTTCATACGATTTAAATTACATCATAGTTATTGTAATGTGGCCAATTTGTTTGAGGAAAGAATACAGTAGTGGTTCAATTAATTATCTAGTTGCATGAATGTATTTATCAATTAGTTTGTTCACTCAAGTTGAGAGTGCCATGTACTTGTACTCTTGACATATTTACTGCTTCATAGAATCTTGTTGGATGCTCTTGTGCCGAGATACTCTGAAACAACAGGATGATAAAACTAAAATGTTTCCATGCTTCATAGAATCTTCTTGGACGCCATTTTAAGCGAGTTTTTTGGTGAACTGCTGTGGAATTTTTCTAATATGTAGTCATATGTGTCACCCGAATTGTCACATAAAATGAGCTCTATTTGAATTCAAATTAAGGGAGATATCTATTTTTTTCCCCAAACTCAGACAGATTCTGACCCACTGTTAATATTATTTACATTTAAAATCAGTTCCAAATATAGAATCAAGAAGGTGAACCTTTGCCAAAACAAAATAAGCTTCTTTTAAAAATGGGGGCCCTATTAAGGAGCACAAACAGAGTATTCCATTGAAATGGTAAATCTCAATTCATTTTGCTCTCATTTGTTTTTTTGACATGACTTGGTTGATTTATCATTGTGAAAACTCCATGGATACTTCAAACAGTGTATATCCTGTTTTCCATATTTAAACTGAAATGGTTGATGATGCAGGAGACATAATGGGGAATTCTTATTGAGAGGAACTTCGATCCCAATCAGCAGCCAGGAAATTCAGCCCCAAAGGCAGCTTCGAACTCCAACATCATCCTGTTTTTTGGATCTTGAAACCAAACACTCTAGGAACATAACTAACATTACTTGTTGGCATTTCAACATTTATTGTAATACTTCAAAATACGGTTTTTGTGTATTTTAATTCTTATCTTTTATATTAATACCTTATTATATATATTGTTCCTTTATATATTATTTTTTCGCTAATCAGGCAGAAGTTACATTGGCATGAATGTTGGTTTTGGTTCTTGAATGAGCTTATGGCTGATATTGGAAGTCTTGGTTCTTATGGCTGATCCAAATTTGATTGCAAAAATTGGATATCATAAAGAGATAACCCAAGAATAAATTATTAAACAGTTCATAGTGAGAGATTGCAATGGAAAACCATGCAATGGAAAAAATAACCCCACAAAACATATCAGCAAGTGTTTGAAAATACAAAGCTGAACACTTACTGGATATAACACAAATAAGAATTGGCTTCCACAACAACGCAATAAATCAAATAAGTAATAAAATAAATTATTTCTGTCCAAAGAACTCAAAGAAACACTATCACTCAAGTACTATGACAAAAAAAAGGCCAATTAATGAAGTTGAAACTAACATCAATTTAACATGGACAAACTTCTCAATCAATGTCAATGGTCTCAAATTTTTCTTTTGTAGCAACATTTTTATTCACGATTTCCTTGAAATGAGTAATTCATTTATCATATGGACTCTCCCATCCTGCAGTACAACTGTAGCGATACCTTCGCCAATTGTTCGCTATTGGAGGAATATGGTGGTCCCGCTCCATAAACAACTACAAAACAACAACAAAATAAAGTTATACATTATTGTTGGTCAATAACAACATAGTAATTGAATCATGGGTATACCTCAACAAAGTGGTTTCCGTACACGAAACCAATGGATATCTCTGTGCGATCAAGTGGTGGCAATGGGTCTGATCTTAGTGGTAGGAATGCGAGGCACTGTTGTGCTGAGAAATGGTAAGGACAATATTATAGGATGATGTAATTAGATGCCCCATATGTGGCATTGTCATCAAATATTTTGTTCGTGCTGGTTTTGCATGAAAGTATGTCAAACTATGGGCAAGCTCTTCAATCCTTTTAAACAACCTGTAAAGCTTTGTATATAAATCATTGTAAGTGTGCAACTCTAGAAACATGTCATGTCTTACTTTAACCCAATGATCTTCACCACGGCCAATCAAACCAGCAATCGATCTAAATCTATAATGTTCATCTGCTTAATGTATGGCCTTATACATTGTGGGAATGCATCAATGTATGAAGAATGTTGTACTTGTCTTGTTTGGTACACCTACAGAAAAATGTCATTAATTACATTTGACTAGGCAAATAATATCGAACTTATATTGTATTACAATACCACAAATTCATATACCTTTTCTTTGGTAGCTCATTTTTTTTTGTCCATTGACAAATTCTTGTGTACCTCTCTGTGAATGTGACTGTGTAGAGGCACTACCATGTCTAGATTCAGCCAATTCAAAAGCACATGGGTTATGTCAAGTGGATACATTAACATTCCGATGACCACGAGGTCTTGGATTGGGCTTTAACTTTGGTTTAGTGAGAAACGTGCTATCCGGACTCACAATCTCTCTCAATTTCTTTAAAATCTCAAGTCTCACATTAGTTTTACTAGAAAAAAAAACTTCTTAATAACCAACTCTACTTCTGGAATACAAGTTAACTCCAATTTATCTTTATTAGGCAATTTGACAATATCAAGTGTCCTCCAGTGTGCATGTATTGCCTCAAGTGGAATAAGAAGTAATTGTCTTATATAATAAGCAATCTCATGTGCACAAGGCAAACCATGGGTATGCCGAATGACACAAGCACATGTTGAAGAATCAATTCCAATGGATTCTGCTCTCTTTGTCTCTGCTAATTTGTGTTCCAAAGCACATATGGATACATTACCCCGAAGTTGGACAAATGCAGAAGGAGTAAAATTGTGTTGGACAACTATCAAACTCTTTTGGAATGAAGCCTTGATGGCAGTGTGTTGCAACTCAAGCAAATTATGTATCTTACTCCAACAAGTTTCAAAACTCCTTTGACTGGATTCAAGTTGTTTCTTTAGTGATGAATGTGCACTATCAGCCCTAATCAAATAAAAGTTTTAAAGATTATCAAGTTCATATACAAATAAGTACAAATTGAGTTTATGTAATTGCTAAATTATTTACCTGTTCATTGTAGCATTCCCATAGTGCATGCATGAATTTGTCCATGATGCAACAAATTTCTCCTTGTATTGCTTCAACCATGTTTGAGTAACATAATCAAGTGCCTCTAGATATGCACTAAACTCTTTGTGCAGTGTGCTAAGGTGTTCATGGTATTCATCTTTAGATAAAGAGAGGATTAACAAATTCCATGAAGAGTTAAACTTTTTCCACGTGTCTTTACTATCAAACATCTTCTTCCACTTAGCCAACACATTCTTATTTATATGCCATCGACACAACAAGTGTTTGGAACTAGAAAATACCCCATCAATGGCATTCATAAATGCAAGCTCTCTATCTGTGACAATAACCTTAGGAAAAATATTCTCATCCATAAGACCACGTAATATGTTTAAAGCCCATACATAGTTATCTGTGATAACCCTGTTCCATATTATGCTAATTGGTCCTTATTATGAATGTGATTATGTGTTTGAAATGATTTTGTGTGCCATTTATGTGAAAATATGAGGTTTTGAATTTCTATCTGTTCACCGTAGGAATATCTGTTTGATTATCTGCTTTGGAATTTAAATTGAAGGCATTATCGGCCACAAAACCCGAAATTGATTACGCCCTTATGATTAGCGTAATTTTTAGAGCCTACGGTGGAATTTAATTGAAAATTGATTCGGATCAAATTAAATAGATTAAATTAATATAATGGTGCTCAATTAATTAGTGTTAAAATAATGTATTTGAGAGGGAGCTTTTAAAGGGGCCATTATACACTCTCATTTGTGTCTTTTGAGCTCAACATCTGAAATTATGCTCTAGAGAGGGGGAGGAGCCGAATTTAGTGAGAGAGGAAGCTCAAGGTAGAGATTTGGCTAGGGAACTTGGTGATCTTGAAGCTACACTCAAGAGTTAACCATAATTTGAAAGATTTGAGCCTCTAGGTGAGTAAATTCATGGATTCTAATTTGTAATTTTGTGAATTTAAAGTTGATTGATGATCAAGAACAAGAATTGTGCTATAAGTGATGAAATTGAGTTGATTTTGTTGAATTAGAGGTCAATATACACATGCCTGTGAGAAATTGCTTTGAATTTGCATGTTTGAGCACAAATGTATAATCCATGTGAGATTTTAGTTGAAGCTCATATTTTTTACCATCTCTTCATCATCTAAGTTGAGAATGAGGGTTATGACTCACATGCATGTACAATTCATAAGAGTATGAGTTTTGAATGCATGAATTTCTTATGTTGGAAATGAGTTTGGTATAAATTAGGACATGCATGTGATTAATTTGTGAAATTGAGCTTCATAATGTAATAAATTTGGTGTTGGATCATGTTAGTACATGTATATGTGAAGTTTGAGCCATGATATGCAAGATATGTTGATTTGAATAAAAGTTTGAAACTCAAGGACAGTTCTGGAATATCCAGAATTTGGGATGTTCGCTTGAGCGGGGAAGGCGCCGCTCGAGCGGGAAATGCGAGCTCCCAGTATTTTTGCAGACATGGATGTCCGCTCGAGCAGGGAAGTTCACGCTCGAGCTTCCAAATTCACGATCGAGCGTAGAAACGAAGCAACCAGTACTTTTGCAGACCTCATGGGTCCGCTCGAGCGGGGAAGTCCACGCTCCCGCTCGAGCGGGGACCCCTGTTTCAGAAATTTTGTAAAGATGTTCTGTGTTTCGTTTTCCGTTCTCTTTCACTTCTAAGTACTCTTAGGCAGGCATTGAGCATTATGAATGAATTAAAAGAATAAGAAAGAAGCCTAAAGAGGAATATGTGAATTAAGAACGAATTGGATTGTTTGTGACCCATTGTGTTCATGGAATGTGTAGGGTCGAGCTTCAGGGCAAATCATCCAGCCGATCACTGTGAGTAATATTTTAATGAAGATATTTTAAGATATGTTGTTTGTCCAACTGCTTATTTCTCTATAAGTCTTATGAGTCTGTTGATTTGAATTATGGACAAATGTTTGTTATGCCAAATGGTTGGGCCTAAGGCCGTTCGCTAAGAATGAATGGGCTAGAGGCTAGTTTAACATGAACGAAGGAATGAATGGGCTAGAGGCCAGTTTGACATGAATGAAAGAATGAATGGGCCAGAGGCCAGTTTGACATGAATGAAAGAATGAATGGGCCAGAAGCTAGTTTGACATGAAAAATAGAATGAATGGGCCAAAGGCCAATTTGACATGAATGAAGGAATGAATGGGCCAGAGGCCAGTTTGACATGAATGAAAGAATGAGTGGGTCAGAGGCCAGTTTGACATGAAAGATAGAATGAATGGGCCAAAGGCCAGTTTGACATAAACGAAAGAATGGTTGGGCCAAAGGCCAGTCTGACATGAATGAAAGAACGGATGGGCCGAAGGCCGTTTGACATGAATGAAAGATAGATGACATGAATGGATTGGGCCCGAGGCCGTTCGATGTGTTTGGAACCGCAGTCACTTGATATATATATATATATATATACTAGATAGAAATACGAAATGGGCCCAAGGCTGTCTGATGTATGTTGTTCTAATGCATTTTCCTTATTTGATATTATTCACTGGGCTTTCGCTCACGCTCATTCATGTGTTTGTAGGTGAGCCAAGAGAGGTCCAAACCCAGCCTCAGTGAAGTTTGTGTTGAACAACCAAGGTTTTGAAGAGTCAGCCCTTGCGTCTCACGCACGAGACTCGTCTTCGCCCTTTTGCTACCCTGTTTTATTTTGTCATGTTGGCGAGGACTTTGGTTACATTTGTATATAGTTTTGATTGGCTGACCTAGACTTGAATGATCCTATCTGTACAGAACTTTATGTTACTGTATTTTCTGATGTGAGTTATTAATTTTTATATGTATGGTTTGTTATGACGTGCCATGCAAGCACAACTCTATGGACAAAGTTTTAAATTTTGCTTCCATTTGGCCCCTTTACTCTGATGAGTTATGTCTAGTTTGGTTTGAGGCCGTAGGTAATCTCAGGATTACTGGCCGGTTACATCCTTAACCCATAGGGGCGGGTTCGGGTCGTGACAGAGTGGTATCAGAGCACGAGTTAATAACTCACACACTTGTCCAAAAGGGCAATAAGCGTCTAGAAAAGATCTAGGATGCATTCATGTGATAAGTATGGATTTGGAAGCATCGAGAATGTGCTTAAATGTTTTAATGCGAACAACTATGTGTTATAAGTTTGTGACTTGCTTGCATTGTAAATTATTTGAATATGTATGCTCTCTAGTATATGCATACTTGTGAATCTTTTGTATAAAGTATAATGCAAGCTTAATCAGATAGTGAGAACAAGAGGTGATGAGATAGAAGAGTCTTCTACTGCCAGAATGGACAGAATGAAAAGGTTGATTCAGGAAATGGCAGAAACATTGAGGCAACAACAAGAGTGGCAACAACAGTGGCAGCAACCACATCCTCCACCTCCACCTCTGGCACCACCCGTGCTAGATAATCAGAATGATGACCGAATAATAGCTCTCACCAAAGAGTTTAAGAAAATGAAACCACCACAGTTCCATAGGGGATTAGATCCGTTGAAAGCCGAAGCATGGGTCCTCGGCATCGAAAAGCTATTTGGAGTGTTCCCTTGTTCGGAGACACATAAAGTACTTCTAGCCACCTTTATGCTAGAAGACGAAGCAAGAAGATGGTGGATGTTAATGCGTGAAAATCATAAGGATGTTGACTGGGCGAAATTCCTGGAAGTTTTCTATGATAAGTACTTCCCGCAATGTGTTCGAGACAGGAAAGTATCAGAGTTCATGGAACTCAAACAAGACAGTATGACTGTAGCTGAGTATGAAGCCAAATTCACTGAATTGGCCAGGTTTGCACCACATGTGGTTGATACTGATTATAAGAAAGCGAGGCATTTTGAAGGTGGGCTTCGAAGCGACATTTTAGAAAGGATGAATGTCTTGAAGCTGAAAACCTATATTGGGGTGCTAGACAGGGCCATAATATCAGAAGCTAACATAGCTAGACAGACTAAGTTAACAATTGACTGGAAAGGCAACAAAAGGCAAGGCTTCTTCTCGAAGAAGAAACTTTTTAAAAAGCGAAACACGGGCTCCTCAAGTACTTCGAATTCTTCCCGAGATACATCTCCTATGTGCAATATTTGTAGTAAAAGGCATCGTGGGGTTTGTTACCGTGTGTTAGGAGCTTGTTTTAAATGTGGTAAACATGGGCATATAGCCAGAGATTGTAACCAGAATAGTGGAAAGATAGCTGCTAGTTCCACTGCATCGATCCCAAAATTAGGAAATACTATGAGATCTACTACCACCGGAGATACTGTGAGGCAAGGGAGAGTTTTTGCGCTTGTTCCAGGCGATACACGGAATGCTAACACAGGTGTCTCAGGTACTATTTCTATATGTAATCAGGATGCTTTTGTGTTAATTGACTCCGGATCAACACACTCTTTTGTGACATGTGCATTTGCATCTAGACTAAGTAGACCTCTAGAATTATTGACATATCTGCTATGTGTATCTGCTTCATCCGGGGAATCTGTATTGTGTGAATCTGTATATCGTTTTTGTGACATGCGTGTTGGGAATGCCATCCTATATGTGGATTTTTTTCCCTTGAACTTTAGGCACTTTGATGTAATTTTGGGCATGGATTGGTTAACTAAATATTGTGCCACCATTGATTGTGTGAAAAAACGGGTTGTGTTTAGACCACCAGAACATGAAGAAATTGTGTTTGTGGGTAACGGGGTAGTACCTCCACCTTATTTAATATCTGCAATGAAGGCATGTAAACTGATCAGGAAAGGGTGCCAGGGTTATTTGTGTTATGTGTTGTCTGAACAATCTGTAGATGTTGAATTGAATAATATCCCTATTGTTAGAGAATTTCCAGATGTGTTTCCAAATGAACTACCAGGGGAATTGGTGGACAGGGAGACAGAGTTTACAATTGAGATTATGCCAAGCACCCAGCCTATTTCCAAAACTCCCTAGAGAATGGCTACTGCTGAAATGAAAGAACTGAAAGAACAGTTGCAAGACCTACTCGACAAAGGGTTTATCCGACCTAGTACTTCACCATGGGGTGCACCGGTGTTATTCGTGAAAAAGAAAGATGGAACCTTGCATCTGTGTATTGACTACCGAGAACTGAACAAGGTGACAATAAAGAATAAATACCCTTTACCCTGTATTGATGACTTATTTGACCAGTTGCAGGGATCACAGGTGTTTTCCAAAATTGATTTGAGATCCAGGTACCACCAGTTGAAAGTAAAGGCAGAGGATGTTGAGAAAACAGCGTTTAGAACGAGGTATGGTCATTTTGAATTTCTTGTTATGCCATTTGGAGTGACTAATGCTCCGACAGCATTTATGGACTTAATGAACCAAATTTTTAAAACCTGCCTTGACGAATTTGTTATGGTTTTTATTGATGACATTTTGATATACTCCAAGAATAGACTCGAACATGAACATCATTTGAGAACTGTCCTGCAAATACTTAGGGAAAGAAATTATTTGCTAAGCTAAAGAAATGTGAGTTTTGGTTGGATGAAGTTGTTTTCTTAGGGCATGTGATCAACAAGGAAGGGATTTCAGTGGACCCACAGAAAATAGAGGCAATTGTGAATTGGCCTACACCGACAAATGTGACAGAAGTTCGCAGCTTTATGGGCCTAGCCGGGTATTATAGGAGGTTTGTGAAAGACTTTTCAAGGATAGCTGTACCTCTTACCCAACTGGCACGCAAGGGGCAACCATTTGAATGGAATGACGAAAGAGAATCGGCCTTTCATGAATTAAAGACAAGACTGACCACTGCACCAGTATTGACATTGCCCACAGGTATGGAAAATTTTGTAATTTTCAGTGATGCATCTTATAAAGGTTTGGGTTGTGTGCTAATGTAGAACGGAAGGGTAATTGCCTACGCCTCTCGACAGTTGAGTCCTCATGAGAAGAACTACCCAACACATGATTTAGAATTGGCCACAGTTGTCTTTGCTTTGAAAATCTGGTGGCACTATTTGTATACGGCAAAGTGTGAAGTCTACACGGATCACAAAAGTCTGAAATACTTCTTTACACAGAAGGAGTTGAACATGCGATAGAGGAGATGGCTCGAACTGATA
The DNA here is from genome assembly GCA_030407325.1 of Camellia japonica. Lineage (NCBI taxonomy): Eukaryota > Viridiplantae > Streptophyta > Magnoliopsida > Ericales > Theaceae > Camellia > Camellia japonica. Next base: position 115,917,022 of record JAPPVO010000007.1, read on the forward strand.
AAAGACTATGAACTTGAGATTCAGTATCGCCCCGGGAAAGCCAACACATTTGCTGAAGCCTTGAGCAGAAAATCAACGGGGAGTATGGCTTGTTTGCTTACTGAACAGAAAAAGATCTTGCAAGATTTTGAGAAGTCTGAAATTGAAGTGGTATTGTGTGAACAGGGTGGATTGATAGCCACTATTACAGCCGAACCGGCAATCATTGATGAAATTAAACAGAAACAGAAAGAGGACGAATTCGTCAAGAAAGTGATTGATGAATTTGAGACAAGTCCGAAAGTAGAGTTCAGCATTAAAGGCAGAGTGTTGAGATTTCGAAACCGAATGTGTATCCCAGATATTCCGGAACTAAAGAAAAGGGTTTTAGATGAAGCCCATAAATCAGTGTTTGCTATGCATCCGGGTAACAATAAAATGTATCAGGATCTGAAACAAAGCTATTGGTGGCCTAAAATGAAGAAAGAGATTGCAGAATATGTGTCCAAATGTCTCCAATGTCAGCAAGTTAAAGCTGAACATCAGAAACCAGGCTGTCTACTTCAACCTCTCCCTATTCCTGAATGGAAGTGGGAGCATGTGACTATGGATTTTGTTGTTGGCCTACCTCGGACCCCTCGAGGTATGGATTCTATTTGGGTTGTAGTTGATAGACTTACTAAGTCTGCACATTTTCTACCAGTTAGAACTACATTTAATGCTTATAGACTGGCTACAATATATGTTGATGAGATTGTCCGTTTACACGGAGTTCCGGTATCTATTGTGTCGGATAGAGATCCGAAATTTGTATCTAGATTGTGGAAGAGTTTGCAGGAAGCGATGGGAACAGAACTGAGATTTAGTACTGCATTCCATCCGTAGACAGATGGGCAATCAGAACGGACCATACAGACGTTAGAAGATCTGCTAAGGATGTGTGCCTTGGATTTTCAAGGGAGTTGGGAAGACTATTTGCCACTAGCAGAGTTTGCATACAATAACAGCTTCCACTCCAGTATCGGTATGGCACCATACGAGGCTTTGTATGGTAGAAAGTGTAGATCACCAATTTGTTGGACAGAAGTCGGGGATAGAGCTTTACTTGGGCCTGAAATTGTGCAAGACACTTCTGAGAAGATCAAAACCATTCAACAGAGGCTCAAAACAGCTCAGGACCGACAAAAGAATTATGCAGATGTTCGAAGAAGACCTCTTGAGTATGAGGTTGGTGACCATGTATTTATCCGTGTGACTCCGATGAAAGGCCAAGTCAGGTTTGGAAAGAAAGGTAAGTTGTCGCCCCGTTACATTGGGCCGTTTCAAATTCTGGAAAGGCTTGGCCCAGTCACTTCTCGAGTCGCTTTGCCATCGGGATTCGAGCAAATCCATAATGTGTTTCATGTGCCAATGTTGAGGGGTTATCTTCGAGACCCGTTTCATGTGATTGATTATCACCGGGTGGCTCTTGACGAAAATATGGAGTACGCCGAATGGCCGGAACGAATCGTTGACTGGCAAGTGAAACAATTGAGAAGCAAGTCCATCCCAATGGTGAAAGTGGAATGGAAAGAACACTATGGGACGGATGCCACGTGGGAAAAAGAGGATGAAATGCGACTGCGCTATCCACATTTGTTTCCCGACGAAGGTAAAATAAGTTTGGAGGACCAAACTTCAAAAATGGGGGAAGACTGTGATAACCCTATTCCATATTATGCTAATTGGTCCTTATTATGAATGTGATTATGTGTTTGATATGATTTTGTGTGCCATTTATGTGAAAATATGAGGTTTTGAATTTCTATCTGTTCACCGTAGGAATATCTGTTTGATTATCTGCTTTGGAATTTAAATTGAAGGCCTTATTGGCCACAAAACCCGAAATTGATTACGCCTTTGTGATTAGCGTAATTTTTAGAGCCTACGGTGGAATTTAATTGAAAATTGATTCGGATCAAATTAATTAAATTAAATTAATATAATGGTGCTCAATTAATTAGTGTTAAAATAATGTATTTGAGAAGGAGCTTTTAAAGGGGCCATTATACACTCTCATTTGTTTCTTTTGAGCTCAACATCTGAAATTATGCTCTAGAGAGGGGGAGGAGCCGAATTTAGTGAGAAAGGAAGCTCAAGGTAGAGATTTGGCTAGGGAACTTGGTGATCTTGAAGCTACACTCAAGAGTTAACCATAATTTGAAAGATTTAAGCCTCTAGGTGAGTAAATTCATGGATTCTAGTTTGTAATTTTGTGAATTTAAAGTTGATTGATGATCAAGAACAAGAATTGTGCTATAAGTGATGAAATTGAGTTGATTTTGTTGAATTGGAGGTCAATATACACATGCATGTGAGAAATTGCTTTGAATTTGCATGTTTGAGCACAAATGTATAATCTATGTGAGATTTTAGTTGAAGCTCATATTTTTTACCATCTCTTCATCATCTAAGTTGAGAATGAGGGTTATGTCTCACATGCATGTACAATTCATAGGAGCATGAGTTTTGAATGCATGAATTTGTTATGTTGGAAATGATTTTGGTATAAATTGGGACATGCATGTGATTAATTTGTGAAATTGAGCTTCATAATGTAATAAATTTGGTGTTGGATCATGTTAGTACATGTATATGTGAAGTTCGAGCCATGATATGGAAGATATGTTGATTTGAATAAAAGTTTGAAGCTCAAGAACAGTTCTGGAATTTCCAGAATTTGGGATGTTCGCTCGAGCGGGGAAGGTGCCGCTCGAGCGGGCAATGTGAGCTCCCAGTATTTTTGCAGACATGGATGTCCGCTCGAGCGGGGAAGTTCACGCTCAAGCGGGGAGCTATGTAGAATGACCTCACACTCGAGCGTCCGACTTCACGATCGAGTGTAGAAACGAAGCAACCAGTACTTTTGCAGACCTCATGGGTCCGCTCGAGCGGGGAAGTCCACGCTCCCGCTCGAGCGGGGACCCCTATTTTAGAAATTTTGTAAAGATGTTCTGTGTTTCGTTTTCCGTTCTCTTTCACTTCTAAGTACTCTTAGGCATGCATTGAGCATTATGAATGAATTAAAAGAATAAGAAAGAAGCCTAAAGAGGAATATGTGAATTAAGAACGAATTGGATTGTTTGTGACCCATTGTGTTCATGGAATGTGTAGGGTCGAGCTTCAGGGCAAATCATCCAGCCGATCACTGTGAGTAATATCTTAATGAAGATATTTTGAGATATGTTGTTTGTCCAACTGCTTATTTCTCTATAAGTCTTATGAGTCTGTTGATTTGAATTATGGACAAATGTTTGCTATGCCAAATGGTTGGGCCTAAGGCCGTTCGCTAAGAATGAATGGGCTAGAGGTCAGTTTGACATGAATGAAGGAATGAATGGGCCAGAGGCCAATTTGACATGAATGAAAGAATGAATGGGCCAGAGGCCAGTTTGACATGAAAGATAGAATGAATGGGCCAGAGGCCAATTTGACATGAATGAAAGAATGAATGGGCCCGAGGCCAGTTTGACATGAAAAATAGAATGAATGGGCCAAAGGCCAATTTGACATGAATGAAGGAATGAATGGGCCAGAGGCCAGTTTGACATGAATGAAAGAATGAATGGGCCCGAGGCTAGTTTGACATGAAAGATAGAATGAATGGGCCAAAGGCCAGTTTGACATGAACGAAAGAATGGTTGGGCCAAAGGCCAGTCTGACATGAATGAAAGAACGGATGGGCCGAAGGCCGTTTGACATGAATGAAAGATAGATGGGCCAAAGGCCAGTTTGACATGAATGGATTGGGCCCCAGGCCGTTCGATGTGTTTGGAACCGCAGTCACTTGATATATATATATACTAGATAGAAATACGAAATGGGCCCAAGGCCGTCTGATGTATGTTGTTCTAATGCATCTTCTTTATTTGATATTATTCACTGGGCTTTCACTCACGCTCATTCATGTGTTTGTAGGTGAGCCAAGAGAGGTCCAAACCCAGCCTCAGTAAAGTTTGTGTGGAACAACCAAGGTTTTGAAGAGTCAGCCCTTGCGTCTCACACACGAGACTCGTCTTCGCCATTTTGCTATCCTGTTTTATTTTGTCATGTTGGCGAGGACTTTGGTTACGTTTGTATATAGTTTTGATTGGCTGACCTAGACTTGAATGATCCTGTCTGTACAGAACTTTATGTTACTGTATTTTCTGATGTGAGTTATTAATATGTATATGTATGGTTTGTTATGACGTGCCATGTAAGCACAGCTCTATGGACAAAGTTTTAAATTTTGCTTCCGTTTGGCCCCTTTACTCTGATGAGTTATGTCTGGTTTGGTTTGAGGTCGTAGGTAATCTTAAGATTATTGGCCGGTTACATCCTTAACCCATAGGGGCGGGTTCGGGTCGTGACATTATCGGTACGCTCGAATTGTAAATATCCTGAAGCTATTAAAAATGTCATATCTGTGGAAGTCACACCTACAATCTCAAGCATGGGAAGACCATACCTGTTGGTCTTATACGTACAGTCCATAATCAAGACACGTGGAAATGCACAAAACAAATCCAAACTGAATGGATGAGCCCAAAGGATGTCAGTGACAACCATGGTATTTTGTTCACATCTATGCCATTCAATGTATTCATGCTTTGCTAATTTCCCCAACAGTTGTTGCATCTGTGATCTTCTAGCTTTCTCTTTCACTTCAAATTTGTGACACACATTATAAATTGTCTTCATTGTGGTTACATTCAACGGATTCCTCTGTTTCAACGTAACTAAAATATCTTTTGGTCTCACCATACTCTTAGACATATCCATCAACAATTCATTTTCTTGGTGTGATAATCTCCCCAAATATGAATGCCCCTCAAGATGATCTCAGCTGGATGATTATGCACTCCACATACTACATGCAACATCCAATCGTTGTTAGTGCTTAACTTCTCACCTTTTAGCAAGAATGGACAGTCACACTTTTTGGTCCCAGTCATCCTAACATTCTCATCATGAGAATAAACTTTCACCTTCTTTTTTTGTCTATATTTTCCACTCCTCTCACACGCTAGTTTAATTCTTGGTGTCCAACGACCGCCACCAGAATCTGAATATTTCACAATTATAGCAAAACCATTTTCTTGCCAACATCGCGTGCCCAATCAATCATTGCTTCTTTGCTTTTAAATATCTACATTAAACATATTAGCTTATAGTTAGTACAAATATAAATATAAAGATTAATAAAAGAAGTAATTGGCAATAGTAATCCTATCTCGTATGTGGTAAATTCACTAGTGTAGTTTAACACATATTCAACATGCTCTACATTCTCCAAAATGGAATTCTCTATGAAATCAACAAAGGAACAAAGTTATATTGTTTGGACATGCAAGGTCAAACAAAGGAAAAAAAAGTCATATTTTACTCATATTGTTCGGACATACAAAGATGAATAAAGTCACAATGTTCGGATATACAAAGCTGAACATTGTCATGTTGTTCGGCAATGTACAACCGAACAGATTGAATTTGTTTGAACTTTCAGAACCGAATAATAATGACCAAAAATAAGTTGAATATTCACCTTTATGTAAAAAATAAAAAAAAAATAAAAAAAAATAAATAAATAAAAAATAAAAAATTGATAAAATGAAACCAAATATTAAAATAATTAATTACAAACTAATATATAAATTTGAATGCAACGAAAATTGATAGATAAACTTAATCTCAATGAAAATTGCGAGAAACTAGATGTACATTTTTTTTTTAACCCTAACCATTGAAATCCAAAAGGTTGGCAACATATAGAAAGGTGTCACATCATATAGGTCTCAGAAAAAAAAAAAAAAAAAAAAGAGAGTAAGAGGACCAAAAAAATAAATAAATAAATAAAATTAAAAATTATTGAAAGGTGCTGCAGCATATAGAATCTCCTATTATATATTTGACATAATAGCAACCTAGGTTGTTTGGTTTTTATATTGAAATTAATGCTTCTGTTGCAACTTGGAGAAGCTATAATGCTATTTATGTGATTGTGAAAATTGAAAGATTTAACATTATAATGGGACATGTGAAAAAATACATAAATTAATAATTATATTTTGATTTTTATATGAATGCTTACCTCCTCTTTGATGGGTTGCTTCAAAATATTATCTTAATTATCACTTTCCTCTATTGTTTGATTGTTCAAACTTTCTTCTAGGGTTTAGGGTTTCAAAATAATAAAAAAATAATGATATTAATGATAATGGTGAGTTTCGGTAAGGTGGATTGGAGTTTTGGAGTGAGAAAGAAGAAGAAGAAGACAAACTAACTTTGATCTCTTGGGAAAGAAGATGTAGAGATTTCAATAGAAATAATAGATTAGGGTGTACCATGAGAAAAAAAAATGTTTATTTTAGGGTTTAATATGAATTGTCCTTATTAGTAAATTCACATTAAGATATAATAGGAATTAAAATTTATAAATTTAAATTGCGCATACTAAGATATTTTTTGGGCTCAAATAGAATGCCCCTATCAATTTCAACACACCCATATATCTCATTTCTCCCACATATATTTCTTGTTCAATAACACTACAAACTTAGATTTATAAATTCAGAATATACCTAAAAAGAGAATCAATAGTTCAAATTCATGCTACTTATGACTCCACATTTTATCAATTTAATTTCTACCAGACAAATACATTAAGGATAAATTATGAGTTGATAAAAGTGGATTCATGAAAAAGACAAAAAAATGAGATATACATGTTAGATTACCACAACACAATGATGTATAATGAATCAACAATTACAATGATAATTAAATGCATCATAAATCAAAATTACATATAAACTCACAAAATTCAATAACTGAAACTGTAATAACTCAACTAATGCAACCAAAGGGGTAGATTTTATTGAAAATTTTATTGGAAAAACTTGGAAGAAACTTGTTTCCTTCAATAAGTTTATTTTATAGAAACCTTACTTGCACAGAAATTATGTGCACAAAATGCATAGAATCTCATAAATAAAAGCTTATTTTATAAGAGATTTTATGTATTCTGTGTACATAGCGCTTTCCTTGATTTTATTCTTTCTTAGAAAGAGCGAGCGATGATGTGATAGAAGAAATTCCAGAGTTTAGGAATCCAATGAAAAGAAAACCAGCTAAGACATAGGTCTTGTTAAAGAAGTAATCTAACTTTGATCCGAGATCATTGCCTTAAGCTTATTCAAAATATCCATAATTCTCTTCAGATCCTTAGTAACACCGAAACCTGGACCAACCCCAGTTGCCGATATGAATGATATCACCTGCCCAAATTCACCTTCACACTTGTTAACTCATCTAATTGAAGATTATAATAAAAGAAACTAGCAATCAAAAATAAAAAGGTAAAAAAAACCTAATATCAAGTGCAAAATAAGATCTTATATAGAATTATGCGGCTTTTTGTAGTTCATTCATTTCATGTCAAAACACTCATCATCATGATTTACAATTACAAAAATAAAAAAAATAAAAATATCACTGTCAAATTATTCTAGTTGAGTTTTAAAAAAAATCATTTTTCTCAGTTACAAACACTTTAAACTCACTCACATTTGATTGTTAGATGATAGAGGTGGATTGTACTAATTATTCGTCGGATATATTTATCTCACATTTGATTGTAATAATGCCATACAATTCTCCCTTCTCTTATATGGCCCATTTTATATCCTCACTTTTTTTCAATTATAGTTTAGCCGCCTCTTATCATTTGAAGAAGGAAAAAACCAAAAAAAAAAAGCGTTGTCTAAATGGGCATTGAGGGTGATCCACTTTCTCTTTCCCCTTAGATTATGTTAATGTAAGTCCTAACAAATGACTCAAAAAAAAGTGATGAGATAAAAATGACGAATATATTTTTTTTCATTCATTTCACCAAGCTAATTTTTGAATTTTTATTTAGAAAACTGAAAAGTCAACCAAACAGAGCTTGAATATATATAAAATAATGGGTGAATTACAATAATGGTCCCTATATTTTGGGGCTTGTGTCATTTTGATCCCTGACTTTTTAATTGTGACACATTTGACCATGAATTTTAAATCTTGTTCCAAATAAGGACAATTATAAATACTATTGGATTTTTCAAGGATAAAATCGTCAATTTGATAAAATATAAACTAATTTGACAAAAATAAATGTCAAAAAATTATTTTTAAATTTTTAAAAATTATTTCTAGCTACTAAAGATAAAATTATATAAAATTGATAACTCTTTTAGACATTTATTTATTTTTTTTACCAAATTAATTTTTATTATGTATTTAGATGATGATCATGTAAAATTAATTTTAAAAAATTAGTCATGTAATTTTTATTAATTTTTATCAATTTTACATAATTTTATTTTTTGGTGAGTAGAAATAATTTTTAAAAAATTTTAAAATATTTTTTTGACATTTATTTTTGTCAAATTAGTTTATATTTTATCAAATTGACAATTTTGCCCTTGAAATTAAGTAATGGTATGTTCAATTGTCCTTATTTGAAATAAGATTCAAAATTGAGAGTCAAATGTGTCAAAATTGAAAAGTTAGAGACTAAAGTGACACAAGCTCCAAACTATAGGGACTAATAGTGTAATTTGCCCTAAAATAATTATTATTTTGGCCTCAACATCTATATAATTTTCTTTTCAAAATCTAAATAATTTCACCTTTTGCAACCACTTTGCAAAATTTCTAACCCTCCATAAAAATTTCATAAACAATGAGAAGTTTGGGAGGGTTTGGGAGGATTTGGGAGGATATAATGCTAACCTTGTCTCTGTACAAGTCAAACTGGAGAGTACCACAGTGGTTTACGAGACGTTTCCCTCACTATTAAAAATCGGATCTTTTGAAACGATTTTAAACGTCGCAAAAGGTCTACATGTTGTCCCAAAAGATTTTTTTGCAATAGAATAGCTACGGGAAATAAGGGGTGGCGGAAGGAGGGCGTGACAAAAGATATTTGTGACAGTTACAAACCGTCAATGATTTTTTGCGATGGTTTAACCTGACACAAAAAAGCAGGGAAACCATCACTTTTAGCAATAGTTTAGGATGCCATCACCAAATTTTTTTTTAGAGACGGTAGTTGACTTCGCAAAAAGTATTATTAGCGACGGTCTTAAACATTGCAAAAAAAAAAAAAATTAAATTAAATTAAATCAGTAATGTATTCGTGGCAGTTTAAACCGTCGCTAAAGATGACACTAATATGTATATGCGACAGGTTAACCCGTCGCTAATGAAATGTAAGGAAATGATGATTACATTAGTGACAGTTTATTACTGTTGCAAAATAATTATTTTCAAAAAATAAATATATATTTTATTAATTCATTCCATGTACAAATTATTAATATTTTCTAAAATAAAATACATCCATATCCACATTCACAAAATAATATATATGAATAATAATATATATGGAAATTGTATTAATATATACAAATAATAACATATACGTACCCTGTAACAATATAGTGTCAACCAAATATTCTTTACAAAAATATATAAAATATCCTCCAACAATATTAATAATTTTTTTTTATTTTTTTTATTTTTTTTATTTTTATAATTCAAGAGCTCAAATTTGTATCTAAAACAAAACAAAAGTATCGACAATACAAATAAAAAAATATATATATTACAGCTTGTTTTAGTATCTACAGTAAGTTCCAATATCGATATGTGAAAAAAATAATAATTATTTATAATATAATTAATTTTAAGCTTACAAAAAAATGTAAAACATTTAATATTTATTTTAAAAAAAAAATAAATAAGATTGTAACATATACATAAATCGAGTGCTACGCAATGTATCTTTCAACAGATTCTCCAACTATTCTTAGACCTCTAGATAACGTTTCTAAATGAGCATTCGATTTCGAGTCTTGTCTTTTCCTGCAAGTCATTTGTGGCTAGTTAGTCATGTATGTTAAGTTTCGTTGACATCCGACGCCGTTTGAGCATTTTATTATGTCAACAGGTTCAAAAAAAGAGTTTCTTAAGAATAAGTTTTCACAAACAGAAATTAGGCTCCAGATTCAAAATCGAGAATCGGTTTCGAGCCCCGTCTGTTCCTACAAGTCATTTGTGCCTAGTTAGCCATGTGTGTCATGTTTCGTTGACATCTGACGTCATTTGAGCATTTTAGACTATCAATCGGTTTAGAAAACGAGTTCATTAAGGACAAGTTTTCACAAGCAAAAATTAGACTCCAGATTCAAAATTGGGAATCGATTTCGAGTCCTGCCTTTTCCTACAAGTCATTTGTGCTTAGTTTGTCATGTGTGTCAAGTTTTGTTGAGCTCCAATGCCGTTTGACTGTCAACCAAATCTGAAAAAACAGTTACTTAAAGACAAGTTTTCACATGAAAATTAGACTTTAGATTCAAAATTGGGAATCGGTTTTGAGTCCCATCTTTTCTACTCTTTTTCCCCTATTTCTACCATTTTTCCTTTTTATTAATAATATTCTCTTTGTTGATGAAGGGGGAAAAAAAAATCAAATCTATTTTCTAACTCTACGTTATTTATTTATTTATTGAATGTGGTAGGAATATAGCCCCTAATCCCAGACACCACTGTACCTATGATGATTTGACAAATATGTTTCATGTACATAGGTGTCTATTGCATTTGGACACACTTTAGGAAAGCTTTGTAGGTGTCTTTATAATTTTAGAAAGCTAATTTGAGTTAATAAAATATATAGAAACAAAGAGGGGAAAATGGAAAAACAAAAATACACCCACAAATATCGATGCATTTTGTCTCTACAACCTATATTTATGTAACGTCCTGAAAATTGGGTAAGGTATATCTATTTATGCTACAAAAACCACCTGATAGCCAAACACATATATATATAGCTAACTATTCCATACATCCATTTCCATTAAATCCAAAATGCCAAACACATGCTATTCAGATCACAATGCCCCAGTTCCAATCTCAAGCATACATTTTACAACGAGAATGAAATAGAAGCCAAACAAATAATAAGTGCCCTACAGGTTTACAAATTTATCCAAGAACATTCTTGGTTACACAAAATAGAGTTTCAACTCAACGCAAATACAGCCCTGGGCATACATTCAACAAATAACAATAAAACAAAAATGAAGCCTCAGCTCCGAGTCCTCCCAAGTCAATGCCTTGGCAGAGGCATAACACCTGTACCTGAAATGGTTTCCTTTATAGGGTGAGCCATAGCCCAGTAGAGATATACTACACAATATATGAACCATGACAAAACTAAAGAGGAGTATGCTCATGTCATGCTCATGATAAAACAATTTATCTCTCTTTTTATAAAGCATGTAATGCTGAGTTGCAACAACAGATATAAAACTATTTCCATTTTAAACCATATCTGTTACATGAATACATGTTTTGTGAATCTCTAGGTGAGTGTTTGCAAGTAGGCTCTAATGCACTATCATTGTCATTTTTACCAGTAAACTGGAAGGTTCGACACCTAACCGCGCAGTTCTACACCCCTTATCTAGATTCACCAAGTATTCATCTTTTCGCAAATAGATACATTTCTAGACATTTCTCAAAAATAGATACATTTCCATTGAAACGAATGTAATGCAATATCCAATGTAACAAATGAGGAATGTGGTTCAATTTACCTAAGTCTCATGCATTTCTACAACAATCATGGCTATCCTCCACCGATAGCCCAATACAGATATTTCTAAACAGATATTTAAACAATTAAATTTCAAAAAAAAATTCCAATAAATACAATCTATTCCACATCTCATCAAATATGAACAACTACATTAGTTTTTATATCACAATCATGTCCGGTAACCTCTCAAGGTCCATTTCTAACCGTGTCGGTTTTATTCCAACAAATACATTAAGAAAAATAATACCGTTAATAGGGATGGCAATTTGAACTCGGCCTGACGCGGACCCGACCCCCCGACCCCGATTAGAATGGGTTTTCCCCGAAAATAACCCCCATAGGGTCGGGGATGGTATTGAAAATTAAATCCCCGTTAATTTTCAGGCCGGGGACGGTGATAGGTTCCTTGGCCCCGGCCTCGCCCCAAAATCCCCGAATAGTGCCTTGTATATATATATATATATGTTTAGGAGTGCACGGATATATATGTTTAGGAGTGCACTGGACAATATTATATTATATCTACTATATTATATTATATCTAATAATATCTACCTGAACTCAACTTTAATATCCATCTGAACTCTCTCTCCCTCACTGACTGCTCTCATCTCTCTATCATTCACTCACTGACTCAAATCTCTCTCTCTCTCCCTCTCTCTCTCTCCCTCACTGACTTCTCTTATCTCTCTCGATCCCTCATTCACTGACTCGGATCTCTTTCTGAGTCTCACCGTTTCTCTCATCTCTCTCCCTCACTCACTCACTCAGCAATCATCCAGATCCACCACCACTGATCTGAACAGATCCTGAACCGTGGCCCGTCCGTGAAGCTTCCGTTGCCACCGATCTGAACAGGGCCAGGACCGTGACTGTGAAGCCCCTCCTCTCTTTCTCTCTCTCTCTTTCTCTATATATATATATATATATATCTGTTGTTGATGTTTTAATTTTTTTTAATTTGTTATATATATATATCTAAGTTGTTGCCACCGATCTATTGTCTGTTGTTGTTGATCAACAATGTTGTTGATGATTGTTGTTGATCTGAATAGTTGGTGAGTGTGTGTGTGTGTGTTGTTAATAGATAAGTCAGGGATTTTTCGGGGTCGAGCAAACCCGATCCTCATTAGGGGACGGGGGTGGGGGAGGTAATGGCTTCTCCGCCGGGGATCGGGGGCGGAGACGGGGATATTTTTACTTTCGGGGATCGAGGACGGGGAGTGGCATCCCCGGGCCCGGCCCGGCCCGGCCCGGCCCGTTGCCATTCCTAACCATTAATGCCCAAGAAAACATCATTTTCTTTCCAAACTCATTCTCCAAGAATTATTCAACTATGAAATCCTATTTTGATCAAAAGTCCCAAAAGTTAAACGTAATTCCTTTATTTTCTTTAAAAATACTCTTTTGGTCGCAAAACGGTAAAAATTTCAAAACTGATCGAGTCGAAGTCCGTTTTTGTTCAAATTTAAAACATAGCTCTTTCATAACCTTACAAACATATTCCAAGTTTATACTTTCGCAATTTGGGCATCAACTTTTTATTTTTCTCAAAATTTCCCTTTTAAGAAAATAAATCACAAATTTTTCAAAAATTCTAATTAAATTATATACAACTCTAAGCTCCCTATAATCAAGTAAAAGTGTATAAAGAAGTGTAGGAAAAATCCCTACATCAAGCCAAGAAGCTTTCAAATTTTTTGACAATAGAAATTATATTTTCTTGGAGCCAAACGACACCTTTTCCGCCCTCTACATTTTGATCCAAAGCACAAGGGGTCAAAAGTGACTTACACTAGATCAAACCCATGAAAAGCCAACTTAGAACTCTTTTTCTTACTTTTCTCCACGGCAAGAACTAGGAAAGAACACCCAAAGTATAAAAAAATATCTATTAAGTTCTATTTATAGATATTTGCTTTTCTTTGACTAAACAAATATATAACTATACAAATATCTAACCATATATATATACACCTATATATATATATATATATATCAATTTAAAAATACATTTCAACATCTTTAATAATAAAAGTAAACATAATATTTTCTCACCACAAAATATATTTCGTTTAATGGTATACACCATAAATATTCACAACTCTTTTATGATAATCAAATAATAATAATAAAATCAAAACAATATTTTATGGTTACTAACGGGTCACGATTCAATCAATTGGGTCCAAAATGAATTTATTTTAATAATTTAAAATAAATCCTCAACTGAGATTAAAGTATAAATTCAATTTGATTCAACTCGTTACAATTTATATATTTATATACATAACAAATAAAAATATATAGAAAACATTTTATTTGACATCTTTTTTTTTTTTTTTTTTAAATTGCTATGTCATATGCTAGTGTCCGTGTTTTTTTATTGCTTTCGTTGATAAGGGTTAGCATGGAGGCTGTGAGGGACAAGAGCTTGATCGAAAAAATGTGGCAGAGGTGATTCAAAAAGTGGTGGTTCAAGATGGTGGGAAGGCGGTGAGGAACAAAGCAAGGGAGTTGAGTGAAATCCTAAGTATCAAAGGGAAGGAGGATATAGATGGGGTGGTGGAGGAGTTGGTGAGACTTTATAGCCAGAAAAATAGACAAGAGTAATCGGTTGGCACTATTAGAATTCAAATTTAGATGTTTCTTTAGTTTTCAGTCAGGTAATATTAGTTTCCAAAGTTAGTTTTTAGTTTTTAGGTCAAGTGGTCGCATATTTATGTGTCATTCTCTAATTAAAAGGGCACATCATATGCGATATAAGTCAGAGCTATTAATTTTTTTTTCTTCTTCCCAGATGTGATTAGGCTTTAACGAATAAAAAGGTGTCAAGAATTGTCAATCTTGTTTATCTTGCATGCCCAAATATTTAATAAAAATTTGATCTTTTTGTTATTGATTTTGACTTTATTTATTTATTTATTTATTTTTTTATTGGTTTGGTAAACAGCACTTCTGCCATAAGGGTTGTGAATTATGTAACACATGTATGTGAAATTTGGTAAATAAAGTAAATCAATATACCAAGTACAAATTAATTTCCAACAACACAATTATTTTATTCTCACTACTAATTTCTTTGTTTTCTACTTTTTGTTTTGGATTGTATATTGTTAGATTTCAGCCTTCTTTTACTTATCACAAACTTGTTAAATCTTGGTAATAGCTAATAGTCATGATGGTGTGGATGCTAGGCCTAACGGTCAAAAACGTAATGGCTTCAACTATGGCCATTAAGTATAATCATGAAAAAAAAATCATGAAATACTTCATGAAATTTTTTTATCCTTTGATTAGTGTGTGGTGTTTTCTTGTATGTTTAATCTAATGGTAAAGAATCTTTCATGATCATTTTCATGATTTTTTTTATGATACCTAACATTACTCTTAAGTATATAGCTCGCGATATTAGTGCTAAAGGATTTGATGTCTGAAACACCATTATGGAAGTTGTTATTTTGTGTAATAGTGGTGTGATGGTGTGCTACACCACCATTGCACACCACCACGATCAAATACCAAGTTCTAAATCTTTGATATTCATCCACAGTGACTCACAAAACCACCAATGCTTGGGTGCAGCAAAATCTTCACTTGAGAAGCCTAGCCTTCCATCACCGTGACTCTTTCTCCTACCCTCTCAATGAACCCTCTAGGCATTGCCTTCTCAACACTTGTATTTGCTCCCATTGGAAACCTCACAACCCATAACAAATTAACACCAGAAAGCTCCAACACATAAGCTATCTCTTCAATCTCATCGTCCGATAGAAAATACTCGGTGCCAAAACAAACAAACACTGTGGACCACCGCTCCTTCTTGTTCAACCACCCAATAATCTCGCTCTCATCGTTGTCGTCGATACAGTCTTGGACAAGAGGGACAGACACAATTTTCTTCCCAACCAAACCAGAGAGACAATCAATGTACTTACCTTTAACTTCTTTAAAAGTTTTGATTAGAACAATCTCTGATGATCGATCAAGGCACTCAAAAAAGCGAGTCTTGTCCTTGTCGAGGTTTTTCAAAGGATTGAGCAAATGGGATACTTCTACCTTGTCATAATCACGAAGATAAATCGATGAAAAAGGAAAAGTGATAAGTAGGTCTTTATAAAGGTGGTGCATGAAGGCGGTCATGGTGGCGTTGCTAGTGACGAAGTCTACTGCCGGAATACCATACTCAGTGGCGACTACTACAACCCAAGGCTGAAGAAAATCATAGATGAGGAGGTCTGGTTTGTGGGTTTTGAGGAGGAGGGAGAAGTTGGGTTTGGAAAAGTTGAAGGCCTTTTTGAGGGTGGGCATGAAGTGGGGAGGGAGGTCTTTGGTGGTATGGTACGACGGAGGGAGGTTAGGCAATGGTGGTACATGGAGTTCAATTAGTTGGATTGAGTTTGAGTAATTTTTTGAGAGTTTTCTTTGTTGGGGTGACAAGGCATATTTGATAAGAACTTGGGCAAGCTAGGAAGGGAATTATAGAAGAAGATAAGGTAGAAATGCAAATATAAGAAAACTTCTTCATATTATGTTGAGTACAAGTCAAGATTCTTGCATACGTACATTTAGAATTGGCTCATGGCTTTATATAGAGAACATCATCATCGTAACCTCTTCTAGAAAGGTTCTAGAAAGGTTTGATATTTTCCAACATCATTATTATACATTTCTAGATATTTCTATCATTATTAAATATCTAGATAGATTATTTCAATCTACCAGATATTTCTAAATGTCTTCATAAATTATTCATTAACTACTCTAGATTTTTCTAGATAAATATCTTCATAAATTATTCATTAACTACTCTAGATTTTTCTAGATTACAAATTATATTTTAACACCCCCACTTAATTTGTAATCTTCATGCATTCTTGAAACTGTAAGAATTTTTTTGTTGGCACTGCTTTTGTCATGATATCTGCTAATTGCCCCTTTGTGTTAACGAACTCCAATTGGATTTCACCTTTCTGTACACTGTCTCGAATGAAATGATGTCGTAGTTCAATATGCTTTGTCCTGCCATGGAATACTGGATTTTTGCTCATTGTAATGGCTGACATGCTATCACCAAAAATTGTAGTGGAACCTTTCTCTTTGTGCTCCATATCTAAGAGAATTCTTCTAAGCCAGATTGCTTCACAAGTTGCATCTGTAGCTGCAATATATTCTGCTTCTGTTGATGATAGAGCTATAGTCTTCTGCTTCTTGGAACTCCAAGAGATAATTTTTGAGTCAATACAAAATACATAACCTGTACTCTTTCGATCATCCAATGATCCTGCCCAATCACTATCAGTGTAGCCAATGAGTTTACTGTCATTTTCTTTCACATAGCTGATGCCGAGATTCTTGGTCCCTTGAAGATACCGAAGAATTCGCTTTGCTGCTGCATAATGTAGCTTGCTGGGCTCATGCATAAATCTGGAAATAAGATTTACAGAGTAAACAATGTTTGGCCTTGTATTAGTGAGATAATTTAGTGAACCAACCAATTTTTGATAGGCGGTAGTATTGACTTTCTCTGCTCCATCATTTACTTGCAACTTCTCATTTAAAGAGATTGGAGTAGAAATCGATTTGCAATCAGACATATGAAATTTCTTCAATAAATCTTCAAGATATTTTCCTTGGGAGATAAATATTTCTCCTTTTGACTGCTTCACTTAAATTTCAAGAAAATATCTCATAAGTCCCAAATCAATCATCTCGTACTCTTTTATCATGGCTCTTTTAAATTCTTCTACCATTGATGGTTTAGTTCCTGTATAGATTAAATCATCAACATATAGGCAAACTATGAGAAAGTCTTGTGTACATCCTTTCTTGATGTATAGTGATGGTTCAGTTTTGCTTCTTTGAAAACCATTTTGACAAAAATACTTGTCAATGTTGCTGTTCTAAGGTCGGGGTGCTTGCTTTAGTCCATACAGTGCCTTCCAAAGTCGGTAAACCTTGTTTTCTTTTCCTTTGATTATGTATCCTTGCGGTTGTTCAACATAAACTTCTTCTTCAGGCTCTCCATTGAGAAAAGCTGATTTGACATCTAGCTGATATACTAGTAGCTCATTTTGTGCAGCCAAGGCAAGAACGGTTCTTATTGTCACCATGCGAGCAACTGGAGCAAATGTTTCATTGAAGTTTACTCTAGGTTGTTGTGAGTAGCCTTTTGTAATTAAACGAGCCTTATCCTTCTGGATGGAGCCATCTTCTTTATATTTGGTCTTGCAGACCCATTTAAGTCCGATCACATCTTTGTCTTTGGGTAGGTCAACAAGATCCCAAGTGTAATTCTTTTCAATAGTTTCAATTTCTTCATCCATTGCCTTTCTCCAAATTTCTTCTTTCACAGTTTCTTAAAAAAACTGTGGCTCACAAGCAAAAAATGCTACATCACAAGTTTCATATATTTCTCTTAAGGAACGTACCTTTCTTGGTATTGTTTCAGATTCTTCAGATGAAGAGCTTCTTGGAGAGTCATTTCTTGGCCTTGGGCTTGGAGTGTTATATGGGCTTTGGTTTGGGTTTTCTTGGTGAGTTGAAGATCCTTCTCCTTCTATTGTTTCATTAAATTCAATTTCCTTCTGCTCTAGGATGGAGTTATCATTCCACTTCCATGCTGTCATTTCATCAAATATGACATCTCTAGAGATTACCAATTCATTTTTCATTAGATTGAACAGACGATATTGTAGACACCCCATTTTTGACCGACCTTAAGACTCAGACGTCACCGATTGAGTGCTTGGTGATGTTGCATATTGTGCTTGTTCTGAGGTTGCGGAGTCCCGGCTGCGAGCCTTGCCTCCGGACTTCCGGACTCTTTTGTGCTTTGCCTCGGTTCGCGAACCAGGCTCCGTTTTCTCTGTTTTCTCTTCCTGAGGGGAGGGAGAGGTCTAGTAGATCATCTCTCAGTGGCCGTAGGCTACGTTTGTGGTCGCAGGCCATTTTTCCCATTTCGGAGCCCGGTTCCCGATTTTCAGAGCCGTCAAGCCGTATGCCTCGGTTCGGGACCGTCTAACCACCCCCGTTTAACCCCGGTTTTTGGCATGCATCTTATTTCCTCCCTTTCAAGGGACACTGTGGTCCGAGAGACCAACTTCGTGGTCGGACACCACTTCCGGTGCCTAGCAGCCCACTTTCGGGGCCCCGAACTGCGTGTTTCGGCTCCCGAACCCTCATCTTGCATTTTCGGGCCCCAACCCGAACTTGAGATAGTCATATTTTGAGGTTCTTTTCATGTTTGATTAAGGACCTTTTACTGTTTGACATCTCCATCTGTCACTTGTCTCTTTACCTCTTTTTAGGCCTGTTTTGCACGGTATTTTAGGGGTACTTGTGGGATGTGTTGGACTTGGTCGTAAACTACAAAGTGTCTTATTTTGAGTCCCTCTTCAACTTTGTTGAAGGGCTCTCGGCCATTTGAGACCCGCAGCTATCACTTATCCCTTTAACCACCTTTTGGCCCTTTTTGGTGCACCCTTTGCTCAAGGCTTCTTGAGGAAGCCTTGACCCCTTGTCTTGGCTTCCTCAAGAAGCCTACCAGCTGTCCAAGCTTCTCAAATAATCCTTGCACCCTTTGCCCCTTTGCTTTAGCTTCTTGGAGAAGCTTGGAGCTTAGTCCATTGCCTATATAAAGAGCCCTTCTCTCCCATTGCAAGGGGTTGGAGGTTTTGAACAAAAAAACCAGAGGATATATACATACATTCTGATATATACATATATCCCTCCATCTCTCTCTATATCTATCCCATCCAAGCCTCCAAACACCCTTGTTCTTGGGCCATTCCTTCACCAACTCATAGCACAAGGCACCCTTGCTCCTTTCCAGCAACTTGGGGCTGTTTTGCAGAGGCTAGAAGCTCATTTCCTTGGATCAAAACCTGCTGGTTTGCTACTCTACCAGGGAATTTTGTGCCGACCGGCAGTATAGAGTGCCGATCGGCACTTTATGGGTAGCCGATAGCTTCATCTCTAGCCGATGGATATTTTACACGGCCGGTGGACATTTCACCCAGCCGATGATGATCTTCAGTGTTCAGGGAGCATGTTCTGGGACTTTGGCAGTTTTCAGAAAGGCAGGATAGCAAGAATAGAGGCAACAGTGCTATGGTGCGGGTTTTCCGGGCTAGTCGGAATCGAGCATGCATCATTCGCGCATCCCGAGGCGGGGCTGCGGCCTTTTCTATTTTGCATTTATTTGTTAAATAATTAGAAATTTTGTAATAATTAATTTATTTATTATTCGGATTGTAATATTTATTCGGTCCCTCTGTGCGAGGGCATAATTTGTAATAAGTGTGGGTGAGTGTGTGTATGTCTTCCAACCCCCCACTTCTTTCTTCCCTTTTATTTACCTGCTTGTGATGGTAGATTAGGGCATGTTTATTTTTAGCATACCTTATGCAATGCATGCGTGCATCCATGCATTTGTTAACATGCACCGGGCTCGGTACATCATACAAACTGCATCGTACTTTCAATTCCAAATTGAATACGTGATAGTTGTAGCATTCCACATGCCATTTTAGGGTTAGCCGAGCCTACTCTAAATTGCATCCTTGCCTGTGTTGCATTAGTCACTCTAACATGAACTAGGACACGCATATTTGCTAACTAGTTCCTTGTTTTGGTACGGAGTACGATGTAAGTATTTACGCTTTAGCATACCACATGTGTGTGAATGTTGCCATGACAGTATGCTTGCCATGCGGCTAGTTGCTTATGTGATAAACTGTTTGAATGCCTGTGGGTGGAGGTTGGATTGCGTGAGTTGGAACAACTCATTGAAATCCGTAGTTTAGCCTACTTTCGAGTAGCAAAAACCAACACGTTTTTCGAGACAAAACGGATATGCAATGATTATTTCCGAATCAGGCAATCTAGTCTATACTTGTTTGCTGCGCGCATAACATAAGTAATTCTAGGCTAAATAAGAGCATGTAATGTTTTCAAAATCAGATATCACGGTTAGTAGAGGCCGGTCTTCGGACCGGGCGAAAGGGGGTGCTCATAGCTGACCTTCCCCGATCGTACCCAAGCTCCCGAGCCAAGACATTTGGTGATGACGGACACGTGGCCTTCGGCACCGAGTCAGGGTTTCCTAAATTTCTCATTTTAAAAATATTTAGGTGGCGACTCTGTAATCTGGCAAAGCAGTCCATGTTTGGCACTACTTTTCAAAAATCTGTTTTTCTTCAAAACGATTTGTCAGAGTTGGACTCTTTGGTTCAGATTAAGAACCGCAACACAAAAAATGAGTCCGAACTGTAGTAAACCCGATATGAACAGAACGGGACTTAACCCTCCCGGGGCGTTCGGGGACGTCTACAGTTTCTGGCGACTTTGCTGGGGATTTTAGAGAGCTTGACTCAAACTCATGATATCCTGTTTTGACTACACTTATGTGTTTCTTTGCATTGCATGTGCATTGGTGCGCCTAGGACACCGTGTTGGCCATCTGCTATTCCTGAGCGGTTTGCCGGAGGTTTGTCTTGTCAAGACATGACCATAAGGCTGACCGGTTGCGGGCTCTGCCAGTATGGGAACACAAACCCCGGTTTTTACCGGGGCACCCTTTTCGACCATTCGACCTAGTGCATATTCGGATCCATAGTGACCATTCCAAACTAGGACAGGTTGCTTACCCGATGTTAGGTTGTTTGAAACCGCTGTGTGCGTAGTGAAACCCTAGCTCCTAACAAAATAGGACAGGGAAACCCTACCCCAACATAGGGGTGTTTTGGCTCTCTTTTACTTGCTATGTGCTTTTAGAGTGTATCTCTACAGGGAATGCATATACCAGTTTGCGAGTCTGGGTATCCGGCCTGAGGGCACCAGTATTAGTGTTTTTGAAAATCAGTTATATCTGCGGGTATCAGATTCAGATTTGGGGCAGTGATTTCGGGGAACAGTGATCAGTAATAGAATACAGTCGTTCAGCTTTGCTCATATCCGTTCCAGTGAAGTTGAGCTGAGAAGCTGTCTGTTTTCTCTTTTGTTAGGTAGTCTTGGAACCATAGCTTCAGAAGGCTCCAATATCCCCCGAGGTTCATCAGATTTGTGCTGATAGACTTTGTCAGGTCAAAGACTCAGTTCAAAGGTAATCAGGGCCAGAGAAGGCTAGTCAGGCACAGACCACCAGTACAACAGCTACCAGATCAGTGATCTTTGAGCAGTCGGGTTGAGATTACCGAGCCTACTGCAGACACAGATATACCGATTACTCAGTTAGATCAGGACAATATGTCGAGTTTGGAAGAGATGGTGCGCCAACTCCAGGATAGTATGAAAGCCATGCAGCAAGACGCTGTCCATTAAGCAGAATTCGCCAAGCAACAGGCTGTGGTCATAGCCCAATAGGCAGAGACAATTACCAGGTTAGAGCAGCAAACTGGAGTATCTACTTCACATCAAGCTCCTCCCCCACCAGGAGCTCCAACACCCGGGGAGACACCAAATGTCCAGGCAGATACGGACATTCCAGTTGGGCCAGCTCCGCCCCCGATTCTACCGCAACTATCCAAGGCGCCCACGCCTATCAATGTACCGGACTCTCCCTTTGAGTTCGAAGCAGACCCCACAGTGCTGAAGCTGAGTAAGTTGGAAAAAATGTTTAAGAAATCCCAAGGAGTTAGGTCTATTCCCGACATCGAGGATGGGTATACGGACGCAGTTGTGACGCTGCCAGATCGGTTCAAGATGCCTCAAATTGACCGATTTGATGGGTTCGGGGACCCCATGGTGCACCTGAGATTGTTTTCAGATATCTTAAGGCCGATGGGCCTCACCAGACTACAGAAGCTCTCCCTTTTTGGCAGGACCCTGTCGGGTGTGGCGGCCATCTGGTATGCCAAGTTGGAAGACGATGTTAAGAGGAATTGGGATGAGATGGCCGAGGCCTTCGTTTTACAATACTCGTATAACACACAAATCGAGATTACAACCCGTGATCTCGAGACGACGAGACAAGAGGTTAAGGAAAGCTTCTCTGAATTTGTGACCCGATGGAGAGCAAAGGCCTCAATGATGACCATTAGGCCAACGAATAAGGATCAAATACGAATGGTTGTGCGCAACCTCCAGCCCAAACTAATGCAGAAAATGATCGTGCTCCCCTTCCCTACCTTTTCAGATTTGCATGAGATGGGAGTACAGATCGAGGATGCTATGAAGCAGGGCCTCATTGACCAGGAGAAGGAGCAGCCCAGGAGGGCGTTTACCCGCAGTTCGAATGCGACCACCAGCGGTGACGCAGTTGCAAGATCTTCCGAAGTGGGCATGGTCGCCACCACCACACCAAGAGCAGCCACCCCTTTGTTGGTGCATCCACTTCAAACCCCCGAACTTCAGACTATCTACCCCGAGGCAAGAGGGTTTTCACCCCACTCTATATGTCTTTGTCTAAAGCCCTGGGGGTCCTACTCAGGAAAGGACATCTGAAACCGTTAGAGCAACGGCCTCTACCCGATCCTCTCCCTCCAAAGCATGACCCGACTAAGTACTGTGCTTTCCATCAACAAACCGGTCATGACACCGACAGTTGCGTCCGTCTCCGCCATGAGATACAAAATTTGATTGACAATGGGGTCATCCCCGCACCAAGCTCTGCAAAGTCTATCGGCACTTGATTAGTGAACTTGTGGAGGGATAATGTGATGTGATCAGGGGATGGACCACCTGCGAGCGGCGCTCAGTTTACTCCAGTTATGGCGTATGGCACGCACCGTTTTGAGCATTTGTGAATGCTGGTTTTTGTACATTCTGACTTGGGTATTGGGTCAGTCTTGTTGTGTTATTTCGAGTCTGTCTCTTTGTTTTGAGTCAGTCTTTTTGTTTTGGGTCTGTCTTGTGGTGGTTTCGAGTCAGTCCTGTTGTATTGGAGTTGGGTGATTCCGGGGATATTACCTCGGATCTCACTATTTTGTTTTGTGTTTGTCTTTTCACTTTCTTTTGAGTCTGTTTCTGCCGAGGAGCCAGTTGTGCCAACAGATTTGAATGGAACAGCATTGATTTTCACGCTCTTGTGTTTGCTTCTGCCGTGTGCCAGTTGTGCCAGAATTTCTAAATGAAATGGCAGTATTTGACTAGAAGCTGTGTCTTTTCTGTGCTTTTAACTCATTGCATTGACCTAAGTTTTTTTTTTTTCAAAACTTTTTGAACACTGCGGTGAAAACAAAGAGGGAGGAATTCCTCGGGATTTGCAAAACTTTGATCAAACTGAGAGAAAGTGAGGCATGCTAAGCCCTTAATGAATGAAATCATGCTTGTTAGTGTGAGTACTGGGAAGGACCCTAGCTTTGATCCAGATTGGTTCTGCACTGTCTTCAGCGCGAGCGATTTGTCGCTTTCGTAAAAACTTTCAAAAAAATGTTTTGCGCGGTCCTGCGAAGACATGTGTGGAATCGCTCTTGAGATTGTGCAGCTTAGGATCGCTCTCGGCTTCGAGACTCAACCCCTTTGCTTTCAAATCTTGAACTTGGATTCAGAACGTTCAAAGGACAATCATGATGTGAGGCCTGTATGGCCAGATTTGACACAGACCTCGAACAAGAGGCCAGGAAAGTCGGATCAAGAAGATCAGAAGAAGCTTGCAAAGCCAGAACAGAAGTACCCTCCGAACTAGGGGCAAAGATGTCAGACGTTCTCGAAGAGCCGAAGATGAGTCCTCTTGCAAATCAACAGCCACTCTCCTGCATACAGATGGCTTTCAAACCCTACAACCATTTGGCATGGACCAAGCTACACTTTTACCCTTTGAGAGGCTCGCTGGGTCGAAAACCCAGAAGGGCGACCCAGGCAAAAGTTAGAGCAAAGAAAAATACAAAAAAAAAAAATGCAAAAAAAGAGAAAAGAAAAAAAAGAAGAATGCAAAAAAAAAAAAAAAAAAAAAAAGAAAAGAAAAGAAAAGATAAAAAAAAGAAGAGAAGAAATGAAAAGAAATGAAAAGAAAAGAAAAACAAAGCTCGCAAGGTCGAAAACCTGCAACGGGCGCCTTGGCAAAAGTTAGAGCCTAAAAAGGAGAGGTTAATACTCGAGTGTACCTTACCCCGAACTACGTAAGGCTTGATTCCCATGTTTGGGATACGTAGGCAACTTCATCCTGAAGACCAGCCGTAAAACAATTCAAATTCGATTGTGTCCATGCGATGGTTCTGGTCATCTTTGTCTTCTCTGTATCTGAGAGTCTGGTTGTGTTCATCGCTCCGAGGACTGACTACAATGTGCTGCGGCATCATCCAAACAAGGGGCAACTTTCCGTTGCCATTCAAAACGCCGCAATGTCATTTCAAAAAAGGGGCAACTTTCCGTTGCCATGCAGTGTCCTTCAGACAAGGGGCAATTTTCCTTCAAATCCGAGGTTGCGCATCTCGAGAATGGGTTCTACGCTCGTTGAGCAAATGGCCGTTTGCAAAAATAGTTTTTGAGAATTTTTACTGAGGTTGACTAACTCTCTTGAAAATTATCCCATTTTTCTAAAACTGGACCATTTCTTGGACCCAAAAAAAGGGAAAATTTTTCAGTGCTCATAGCCTGACTTGCATGATTTCAAATCAAAAATCAAACAAGCATGTTAATCTAACTCTCATGTTGGTCAAAATTGTTTTAGTAGAAAGCAAAATAAAAAAATGGTCAAAATGATGAACTAGGGGCACAGTTGAGTCAGGCTTCCTGTCTTTTCCCCATTGTCAACATACTTGCCAAGAAGGGCATCATACTTACCGGAAAAGGGCACAACAAAGGGCTGAAAGCTCCCTCATCCTCCAAGCAACGAGGTATCAAGCTAAGTGCGCAGCACGAACTGGAATGGATCAAGGTATTCCACTCCATCATCTGGGCAATCTAACCATGTTCAAACTCCCGGCAGAGCATCGTCGACCAATGTCAGCCGCAGATTCGCTAAACACCCAATTGTAGCGCGGCCCCTTGTGGAAGAGACTCACAGTTGTGAACAAGAAGAAGAATCTAGCAGAATGCTAAGGGCACGAGCCCACAACTTTCTGTTTATCCATCAACCATCCAGGGGAGGGATTGAAAATGAGAGATTGAAGAATAGAGAGGTGTGCGATGAGAGAAAAAGTGAGAAAAGGGCTTTTTCAGAAAACAAGAGATTGAATGCCGAGTGATGTGAGAATCAAAAATGAGAAAGGGTGGGAAATAATACCCGGTGAAACAGGCTCCCTGTGTGCATTTGAGTCTTTCGTTGTGTTTTGTTTGTCTCGATTCTTGTTTTGAGTCGTTTCAAGTGTCAATAGATGTGTTTAGGTTGTTTACCTTTATTTTTCGTTGGTCGTCTTTGCTGTGTTCAGTTATAGGCTCAATACCCGGTCGAGAACTCATTTCCTCAATTTAAAAAATGATTTGTTGTGTGCTCAGAGTGCTGTGCCATTCTCCACATTTGTGCAAAAAAGGAATTTGTTCTTTCGAAAACTGCAGGGTCCACCCCCGATAAGTGTGAGAATAGTAAAATCAGGAGCTATCTGAAGCTATATAGGTTCCAGACTGCAAAGCAAAAGAAAAGAAGGAAAATTGAAGCACCTGAGTGTATTTCACCTTCAGCCAACTCTGAGATCGCATTCCGTATGTACCTCTTCAGACCTTGTCAGTGTTCCGAAGAATGAGCGTGCCTCTATCCCAAGTGTAAACCTGCTTCAAGTCAGAATGGCAATTAAAGCAGCAGCAGATGTTATTTCTCTCTAATATAAACAGGGTGTCCCCTTTTCAGGCAGAGTGTGTTACAAACCCCTCCGAGAGATAAATCGAAGGTTGTGTTTGAATTGGTCTCGTTAAGGCTTGTATTCCCTTATTCGGCATTTTGTTTCAAATATGCGTTGTCACGCACGTTTCACTTGCATTGTTATGCACCGTTACACCTGCATCGTTATGCACATTCAAGTTCCTTTTTATACACATTGCGTGCATACGTGCATCGCTTTACTTACATGTGTTCAAGTTCCTTTTTATACACATTGCGTGCATACGTGCATCGCTTTACTTACATGTGTTCAAGTTCCTTTTTATACACATTGCGTGCATACGTGCATCGCTTTACTTACATGTGTTCAAGTTCCTTTTTATACACATTGCGTGCATACGTGCATCGCTTTACTTACATGTGTTCAAGTTCCTTTTCATACACATTGCTCGCGTTGACCGCTTGCTTTACTTACATGTGTTCAATTTCCAGTCTCATTACACATTGCCTGCGCGATTGCATGCTTTACTTACATATGTATTTTCAGATTTCATTACACATTGCTTGCATGCGTGCATCGTTTTACTCACATGTTCAATTTTCCTATCACACATTATACACGTTGTTGCGTGTTCTTTACTTACATGTGTTTGTACTTTCATAGCATTGTTATGATTACTCTAAATTGCATTGTTATGCACCCCCTTCACTTGCATTGTGATGCACGTTTCAATCGCATTGTTGTACACACTCTGTTTTCGAAACACCGGGATACGTCCCTATGTTTCTCATTCCTTACGGAACACCGGGATACGTCCCTATGTTTCACATTCCTTGCGGAACACCGGGATACCCCCTAAGTTTCTCTCTCTTTTCGAAACACCGGGATACGTCCCTATGTTTCTCTTGCCTTTCCGAATCACCGGGATACGTCCCTATGTTTCACATTCCTTGCGGAACACCGGGATACGTCCCTATGTTTCTCATTCCTTGCGGAACACCGGGATACGTCCCTATGTTTCACATTCCTCGTGGAACACCAGGATACGTCCCTATGTTTCTCCTTCTTTCCTAAATCTTGGATATGTCCCTAAACCTCTGGGATACGTCCCTAATCTTTGGGATACGTTCCTAACCTCTGGGATACGTCCCTAACATGTGGGATATGTCCCTAATCCTTGGGATACGTCCCTAATCCTTGGGATACGTCCCTAACCTCTGGGATACGTCCCTAATCTTTGGGATACGTCCCTAATCTCTAGGATACGTCCCTAATCTTTGGGATACGTCCCTAACCTTTGGGATACGTCCCTAAATCTTGGGATACGTCCCTAAACCCCGAGATACGTCCCTAAACACCGGGATGCGTCCCCATATTTCACCATCTTTGGTTAAGAGCATCTGGAATACGTTCCAATGCTTATACCTTTCCGAAACACCGGGATACGTCCCTATGTTTCTTTGCATGATCATAAGTTATGTTCGGCTTCTTGCATTGTCAGTTGCATTTTGCCCCTGCCTACGGGCATGCCTGCGGGCACATCTTTGTCTATCTTGTCTGCTTTGTCTAAGTCTTAGGCCTTGTCAAAAATGGGTCGTCTCTGGGCTTTGACATTCACTCCCGTCAGTGTTATGACTTCCGAGTTCTGTCAAAGAGGGGCAACTGTAGACACCCCATTTTTGACCGACCTTAAGACTTAGACGTCACCGATTGAGCGCTTGGTGATGTTGCATATTGTGCTTGTTCTGAGGTTGCGGAGTCCCGGCTGCGAGCCTTGCCTCCGGACTTCCGGACTCTTTTGTGCTTTGCCTCGGTTCGCGAACCAGGCTCCGTTTTCTCTGTTTTCTCTTCCTGAGGGGAGGGAGAGGTCTAGTAGATCATCTCTCAGTGGCCGTAGGCTACGTTTGTGGTCGCAGGCCATTTTTCCCATTTCGGAGCTGTCAAGCCGTATGCCTCGGTTCGGGGCCGTCTAACCACCCCCGTTTGCCCCGGTTTTTGGAATGCATCTTATTTCCTCCCTTTCAAGGGACACTGTGGTCCGAGAGACCAACTTCGTGGTCGGACACCACTTCCGGTGCCTAGCAGCCCACTTTCGGGGCCCCGAACTGCGTGTTTCGGCTCCCGAACCCTCATCTTGCATTTTTGGGCTCCGACCCGAACTTGAGATAGTCATATTTTGAGGTCCTTTTCATGTTTGATTAAGGACCTTTTACTATTTGACATCTCCATCTGTCACTTGTCTCTTTACCTCTTTTTAGGCCTGTTTTGCACGGTATTTTAGGCGTACTTGTGGGATGTGTTGGACTTGGTCGTAAACTACAAAGTGTCTTATTTTGAGTCCCTCTTCAACTTTGTTGAAGGGATCTTGGCCATTTGAGACCCGCAGCTATCACTTATCCCTTTAACCACCTTTTGGCCCTTTTTGGTGCACCCTTTGCTCAAGGCTTCTTGAGGAAGCCTTGACCCCTTGTCTTGGCTTCCTCAAGAAGCCTACCAACTGTCCAAGCTTCTCAAATAAGCCTTGCACCCTTTGCCCCTTTGCTTTAGCTTCTTGGAGAAGCTTGGAGCTTAGTCCATTGCCTATATAAAGAGCCCTTCTCTCCCATTGCAAGGGGTTGGAGGTTTTGAACAAAAAAAACCAGAGGATATATACATACATTCTGATATATACATATATCCCTCCATCTCTCTCTATATCTATCCCATCCAAGCCTCCAAACACCCTTGTTCTTGGGCCATTCCTTCACCAACTCATAGCACAAGGCACCCTTGCTCCTTTCCAGCAACTTGGGGCTGTTTTGCAGAGGCTAGAAGCTCATTTCCTTGGATCAAAACCTGCTGGTTTGCTACTCTACAAGGGAATTTTGTGCCGACCGGCAGTATAGAGTGCCGACCGGCACTTATGGGTAGCCGATAGCTTCATCTCTAGCCGATGGATATTTTACACGGCCGGTGGACATTTCACCCAGCCGATGATGATCTTCAGTGTTCAGGGAGCATGTTCTGGGACTTTTGGCAGTTTTCAGAAAGGCAGGATAGCAAGAATAGAGGCAACAGTGCTATGGTGCGGGTTTTCCGGGCGAGTCGGAATCGAGCATGCATCATTCGCGCATCCCGAGCGGGGCTGCGGCCTTTTCTATTTTGCATTTATTTGTTAAATAATTAGAAATTTTGTAATAATTAATTTATTTATTATTCGGACTGTAATATTTATTCGGTCCCTCTGTGCGAGGGCATAATTTGTAATAAGTGTGGGTGAGTGTGTGTATGTCTTCCAACCCCCCACTTCTTTCTTCCCTTTTATTTACCTGTTTGTGATGGTAGATTAGGGCATGTTTATTTTTAGCATACCTTATGCAATGCATGCGTGCATCCATGCATTTGTTAACATGCACCGGGCTCGGTACATCATACAAACTGCATCGTACTTTCAATTCCAAATTGAATACGTGATAGTTGTAGCATTCCACATGCCATTTTAGGGTTAGCCGAGCCTACTCTAAATTGCATCCTTGCCTGTGTTGCATTAGTCACTCTAACATGAACTAGGACACGCATATTTGCTAACTAGTTCCTTGTTTTGGCACGGAGTACGATGTAAGTATTTACGCTTTAGCATACCACATGTGTGTGAATGTTGCCATGACAGTATGCTTGCCATGCGGCTAGTTGCTTATGTGATAAACTGTTTGAATGCCTGTGGGTGGAGGTTGGATTGCGTGAGTTGGAACAACTCATTGAAATCCGTATTTTAGCCTACTTTCGAGTAGCAAAAACCAACACGTTTTTCGAGACAAAACGGATATGCAATGATTATTTCCGAATCAGGCAATCTAGTCTATACTTGTTTGCTGCGCGCATAACATAAGTAATTCTAGGCTAAATAAGAGCATGTAATGTTTTCAAAATCAGATATCACGGTTAGTAGAGGCCGGTCTTCGGACCGGGCGAAAGGGGGTGCTCATAGCTGACCTTCCCCGATCGTACCCAAGCTCCCGAGCCAAGACATTTGGTGATGACGGACACGTGGCCTTCGGCACCGAGTCAGGGTTTCCTAAATTTCTCATTTTAAAAATATTTAGGTGGCGACTCTGTAATCTGGCAAAGCAGTCCATGTTTGGCACTACTTTTCAAAAATCTGTTTTTCTTCAAAACGATTTGCCAGAGTTGGACTCTTTGGTTCAGATTAAGAACCGCAACACAAAAAATGAGTCCGAACTGTAGTAAACCCGATATGAACAGAACGGGACTTAACCCTCCCGGGGCGTTCGGGGACGTCTACAGATATCCTTTTGATTCGTCGCTATATCCATTGAATATATATTTCTTTCCTTTCTCATCAAATTTTTTCCTTTTTTGGGAAGGAATTAAGGCATAAGCAAGACAACCGAATACTTTGAAAAAATTTACCTGGGGCTTTTGTTTGTGTCATGCCTCATATGGTGTTTTGTTTTGGACAACCTTCGTGGGAGATCGATTTAGAATATAAACAGCAGTATTGATAGCTTCAGCCCAAAATTTGTTAGGAAGACCTTTCCCTTTTAGCATGCTTTGTGCCATCTCCACAATTGTCCGGTTCTTCCGCTTTGCAACTCCATTTTGTTGAGGAGAGTGTCGAATTGTGAGCTGTCTTTTAATCCCATTTTCTTTACATTAATTCATGAATGGAGTATAAATGAATTCTCCGCCACAATCTATCCTCAACATTTTGATTTCTTTGTCACTTTGTTTTTCCACCAAAGCTTTAAACTACAGAAATACTGAGAAGGCTTCTGATTTTCTATCAAGAAAATAAATCCACATCATTCGAGTATAATCATCAACAAAGAGTGGAAAATATCTCTTGTTACAAGAGATGGTGTTCAGCAAGGCCCACAAATATCGGCATGCACCAACTCCAAAGGTGCTTTGGCTCTCCAAGAAGTCTTTGGAAATGGCAATCTATGCATTTTTCCATAAATTCATCCTTCACAAATTTTATTGATTTTGCCAATGTGAGGCAATCCTATAACCATATCTTTTTCTTTTAATAATTTCATGCCCTTGTAATTTAGATGTCCATATCTAAGATGCCATAGATATGGATCATTGGTGTTTTCACTTTTGAGGGAAAAATTATCATTTAGTGGCATTACAAGAGGAAAAACTTTGTTTGGAGTCATTTTGACTTTTGCCACTATATGATTTTTCTTTTTGATAGAGATTATGCATTCATCATTATTAAAATTTACTGCATAACCTTTTTTTTATTAATTTCCCCACACTTAATAGATTTTGGGTTAGCCCCGGAACATAAAGAACGTCAGAAATTAATTTTTTGTTACATTTCTTTGTATGGACGGAGATGATTCCCTTTCCTTCAACATTTTATAGTTTTCCATCACCAAGCTTTACTTGAGAAGAGACTTTTTCATCTAGTTACACAAAAATCTTGCGATTGCCTGTCATGTGATTACTGTATCCACTATCCAAATATCAAATATTTTTTGACTCTTGTTGGGCATTCATGCAAGAAAATAATTGTTCTACTTCATTTTCTTCAGAAAAATTAGCTTTGTCTTTATTATTGTTGAACCAGCAATCATGTTGTGAATGATTTGAATTTTTGCATCTCTTGCACCTAAATCAGCAATCTTTAGATGCATGATTAAATTTCTTGCAAATAGTGCATTGAGAATTAGAGTTACTGCTGAAATTTTTTTGACTATTGTAGTCTCTTCCTCTGTTCCGGGCTTGAAATGAGGTTCAGCCTCCTCGTCCTTTTCCGGCTGTGCTCCTTCGTTGAAATGAATCCCTTCCTTGATTTTCTTGCTTCTTGTCTCCAATATTGACTTTGGATTGAAATGCTTGCTCCATTGACTGATTTGTAAATCTGCTTATTCTTTGTTCATGTGCCTCAAGAGAACTCATTAGCTCATGTCTATAAAGTTTAGACAAATCTTTGGATTCCTCGATGGCAGCAATAATATGCTCGAATTTTTGAGGTAAACTTCTTAAAACCTTTTCAAGAATTCTCTTGTCATCAAGGTTGTCTCCATAACTTCTAATTTGGTTGACAATTCCAGCAACTCGGGAAAAAAACTCATTAATAGATTCAGTATCCGTCATTGCTAGATTGTCAAAATCTCTCCATAATGTTTGTAGTTTAATGGAGATGACCTTATCAAAACCTTGATATTCACACTTTAATATATCCCAAGCTTCTTTAGATGTTTTTGCACCCATGATTCTAGGAAAGATAGATTTGCTTACCCCTCATTGTATGTTGAGAAGAGCACTTGCATCCTTTTTCTTGTTCGTCTTGTACTGCTTCTGACGTGCTTCTGTCAAAGTTGCAAGTTCTTCATCATTTGCTGGTGCCTCAAAACCATCTTCAACTAGTTCCCACAAGTCTTGTGAGACAAATAAAGTTTTCATTTGGATGCTCCAATATTCATAGTTCTCTCCCTCAAATATAGAGATGACAGTTTGTGCATAGTTGAAAGCGGAAGAGCTTGCTTCCATGCTAGAATAGTGTTCGAAGGAAGAGGTTTGGAGGCTTTAGAATAAGTAAGGAGAACCTAGCTTTGATACCAAAATTGTTGGGGTGACAAGGTATATTTGATAAGAACTTAGGCAAGCTAGGAAGGGAATTATAGAAGAAGATAAGGTAGAAATGCAAATATAAGAAAACTTCTTCTTATTATGTTGAGTACAAGTCAAGATTCTTGCATACATACATTTACAATTGGCTCATGGTTTTATATGGAGAACATCATCATCTTTGTTAGGTCCCTTAGTCTTGTCAAAACCACGAACAAAATTTAAGTCATTGAGTTGTAATTTCCTTACTGTTTTTGTCTTGCTCGCTCGAGCGAAGAAGTCCTTGCTCGAGCGAAGACTGCGTCTGGCTTAAAACCTGAAAGAGATGAATGTGCGCTTGAGTGAAGCCTTTGTGGCTCGAGCGAAGAACTGCGTCTGCATAAAACCTGAAAGAGTTGATTTCTCGCTCGAGCGAAGGTTTCGTGGCTCGAGCGAAGGCACTTA
The DNA here is from genome assembly GCA_030407325.1 of Camellia japonica. NCBI lineage: Eukaryota > Viridiplantae > Streptophyta > Magnoliopsida > Ericales > Theaceae > Camellia > Camellia japonica. The sequence goes on from JAPPVO010000007.1 coordinate 115,950,397, forward strand.
TGGAAATCACGTGAGTTAAGGTTCTCGCTCGAGCGAGAGAAGCTTCGCTCGAGCGAGCTTCAAAATCCAGGATTTCTATAAGTAGTTGTTTTGCTCCAAAACTAGGATTACTTTTCCAGATCTACTTTGAGGTTTTCTAAGATTTTCTTTTGGAGGTTTTTTGTGAGTTTTCCTTGATAAAATTGAATGAGTATTGAACTCATGAATTGAGAAGCACATATCAAGGAGGTTGATCAAATACATACAAGAGTGTTATTCTTCGGTGGATTTCGAAGATTCAAACGTAGAGTTTCAAAGGCGTTTGATTCTGTACGTAGTCGTTGATTCGACAAGTGAAGTTGTGGATTCAACTTCAGATTAATCAGTTCTGAGACGAAGGCTTGGTGAAAGAGTTACAGAAGGTGTGAAGACAAATTGACTAAGTTGGGTAATTTGTGTGTTATCTTTGTAATCTTTCTTTCTTCAGTAGTGGATTGTTTAGTGGCGTTTCGCCCGTGGTTTTTGATTACAATTGAAGGTTCTTCAATTGTGGTTTTTCCACGTAAAAATCGTTTGTGTCGATTTATTGTTTATTCCTAAAACAACAATCTAAATCACTTTCATAAGTTCTTGATGATTTAGATTGTGTGTTTTGAATATTTGGGAATTGAAATATTTTAATCCTGATCTAATCACGAATCACTTAGGATTTTCAATTGGTATCAGAGTGGGTCACTCTTTGTTTTTATCAAAACTATAGGAGTGTGATTTTGTGTGACTAGTGATATGGATTCTATTCGTGAAGGTAACTCGACCCATAGACCTCCTTTACTGGATGGTACAAACTATTCTTATTGGAAAGCTCGTATGAGAGCGTTTTTAAAATCCATCGATGAGAAAGTTTGGCACTGCGTGATCTATGGGTGGAGTGAACCTATTGTCACCATTGATGGTGTTGATATTCCTAAACCCCTTGATAAATGGGACACAACTGATTACCAAAACTCGAGTTGGAACAGTAAGACTCTTAATTCCCTGTTTTGCTCCATCACACCTGAAGAGTTTCATCGTATCTGCACGTGTGAGGTAGCAAAAGAGGCTCGGGACATTCTTGAAACGATTCACGAAGGTACTACTATTGTCAAAAGGTCAAAACTTCAATGTCTCACCTCCGCCTTTGAAACCCTTTTTATGCGTGATGATGAGATGTTTGATGATTTCTATGCAAAACTTAGTGATATCGTGAATTCCTGTTTCACACTCGGTGAAAAAATCCCTGAAGCTAAAGTTATTGGAAAATTTTTGAGGTCTTTACCCTAGAGGTTCCAATCAAAAGTGACAGCCATTGAGGAGGCTCAAAATGTTGATACCCTCAAGCTTGATCAGTTGGTTGGAAACTTGCAGACTTATGGAGCCCACCAGATTTCAAAGAAAAAACAAAAGATAGTGTGGCTTTCACTAGTGCTCATGAGACTGCAAAAACTCCGGAGACTGAATTTGATTTAGAGTCTGAGATGACGGCTATGTTTACTAAACAGTTTAAAAAAATTTTGAAGAAAAAGAAGCCTAATTTCAGAGACCTTATTTCAAAAGACAAGAGTAATGAAAAACCCAAAACTTTTCCACCAAAACTTGCTCCAAAAACTGAAAAGAATATTGTAAAGGGGCAAGGGGTCAAGTGCTATGAATGTCATGGGTTTGGTCATATTGCCCTTGAATGCCTTTTGAAAAAGAATCGAAAGAAAGTTTACACTGTGACTTGGGATGATGAAAGCGGGTCAGAGCAAGAACCCGAAGAACCTGAATCCGGTGAAGACGGGGATAGTGCTTTCATGGCATTTTGGTCCATTTTCACTCAACCTTTTCCAAAGCCAATGGAATTAGCTCATGGTCAGAACCTGCATCATGCTCCCACCTTTGATGGAAGTAATTACCTGTATTGGAAGATCAGAATGAGGGCGTTTCTGAGAGCTTTTCATCCAGAAGGCTGGCAAGCCATTGAAGAAGATACAGAAAGTGTTGACAATCCAAGCAATTAGAGAGTCCTAATTACTATTCGTGGAGCAATTTCTGATGAAGAACAGCAACGGGTTGCTGTAACAACGCCCGCGGGGGACCTTCGCTACAGCTCGGACTCTCCTTTTTGTTTTGTTGCGGTTCTAAATCTGAACCAAAGAGTCCAACTCTGGCAAATCGTTTTGAAGAAAAACAGATTTTTGAAAAGTAGTGCCAAACATGGACTGCTTTGCCAGATTACAGAGTCGCCACCTAAATATTTTTTAATGGGGGAATTTAGGAAACCCTGACTCGGTGCCGAAGGCCACGTGTCCGTCATCACCAAATGTCTTGGCTCGGGAGCTTGGGTACGATTGGGGAAGGTCAGCTATGAGCACCCCCTTTCGCCCGGTCCGAAGACCGGCCTCTACTAACCGTGATATCCGATTTTGGAAACATTACATGCTCTTATACCGGTTATTAGCCTAGATTTACTACGTTATGCGCACAGCAAACAAGTATAGACTAGGTTGCCTAATTCGGAAATAATCATTGCATATCCGTTTGTTTTGAAAGCGTTTCGGGTTTTGCTACTCGCAAGTAGGCTAAAATACGAATTTCGATGAGTTTTCCAACTCAAGCAACCCAACCTCCACCCACAGGCATTCAAACATTTTATCTCACATAAGCACTTAGCCGCATGGTAAGCATACTGTCATGGCAACATTCACACGCATGTGGTATGCTAAAGCGTAAAATACTTACATCGTACTCCGTGCCAAAACAGTAAACTAGTTAGCAAACATGCATGCTCTAGTTCATGTTAGAGCGACTAATGCAACACATACAGCATGTGATTAGGATAGGCTCGGCTAACCCTAAGATGGCATGTGAGATGCACTTTATTTTGATGCACGTATTCAATTTGGAATTGAAAATACAATGCAGTTTATATGATGTACCGAGCCCGATGCATGTCAACAAATGCATGGATGCACGCATGCATTGCGTAAGGTATGCTAAAATAAACGTGCCCTAATCTACCATCATAAGCAGGTAAATAAAAGGGAAGAAAGAAGTGGGGGTTGGAAGACATACACACACCCACGCACACTTATTACAATTATGCCCTCGCTCGGAGGACCAAAAGAATATACAGATAATTAACTACGCAAGCTAATTAAATATTACAGATCAACTAAATTAATCAGATAAATTAATTAATCTAATTAAAGCAGTAAACCCCTCGGGAAGCGGATCAGATGCAGCGCATGCTCGGGATTTGCTCGGAATCGCACTGCCATGCCTAGCCTGCCTCTGTTTTCCCTGCTTTGCCCTTCTGAAAACTGCCAAAGTCCTGGAACTGGTTCCTTAGATACTGGGGATCACCACCGACTGAACAGAATAGCCACCGGCTGCTATATGTGGCCATCGGCACAGAATTTATCCATCGGCTGATAATTGAATGCCGGTCGGCACAAAACACTGCCGGTCGGCACAAAATGCCTGCAGAACCTGCAACTCATAGCAGCAGAGGGCAAATACTGGCATGGCAATGCAATTCAAAGCATGTATGCACTAAACACACTCCTTATCATACTAATGACTCAAAGGAAGATATGCCTCGATTCTCGGACCACCAATCACGCATTTCCATACATGGTGGCCTAAAGGATCAAATGTGCAACTTGAATTTCAAATGCATGCAAACCAATCAAACAAAGTGAGGCCCAATTCCCATCATCAAGTCAAGGAACAAGGCATGCATGCCTATGTGTGCAATCCTAAGCATGTCAACTAGGGATGCAACGTGAGCATATAGACAAACAATGCAAGCATACAAGCAAACATGAGGTAGCATACAAGTAAGTGAATAATGGTCTTACTCATGACCTAGGCAACTCTAAGTAGGCCTAAAATTAGTAGCCAAATGCTATAGAAGTGAAGACTAAGATACATGCAATACATGTACACATGCAAGCATACATAATCCAACACCTAGGCATAAACAAGACAACATTCAAGCACACTTGAAATGAGTTAAACATGGACAATTAGCATGCATAGAAAGCTCTGAAAATCATGCAAAATATGATGCTAAACCAAGCAACAAAGTAGGCTAAGCATGCAACAAGTGGCCCAAGTACTTAAGGCAAACCAATCAGGCATTGAATCACACATATTACAACCACACATGGTAACACTTAACCAATTAAAAACAGAGTTTTAACACATAAAACTAAGCCCAAAAGACCACTTAGATGGCATCTACATGGCATGAATCCAAAGGCATGCACAAATGCTAAAACATGAAGCATACAACACATGTTTTTAAAGCATTAAAGAGGTAACTAAGGCAAGCATATAAGCACACCAAAGGGACTGAAATAGCATGCTAGATGGTTCCAAATCATCAAAATGAGGTAAGCAACACATACTACACATGCATGCTCAAAGGCTAGCAAGCCTAAAATGCAAAGGGGCTACAAGATACATGCTAAGATCAACCCAAATGACTATGGACAGAGCTAAAACATGGCAAAATAAGCATACACGCTTCACAAATCTAAGCCTAAAGCATGCTCAAATTAGGGTTAACAACCTAATGCATGTTAAGGCAATACAAGGCATTACATGGCAACTATGCTAAGCATGCTTAAGGGACCAAAACCAACATATAGCAATGTTAAATCATGATATCCTAAGCATGAATAACAGTCCATACATGCTCAACACACACTTGAACTAGATGCTCTCTCAAGAGGCTAAAAATGCCCTTTTCAAGGACAACAAGGAGAGGGGGTGGCCCTCTCCTTCTTAGGACTTTAAGGCATCATCTACACCACTGAAATCCCTCAAGATTTCAGTGGTGAAGAGACCCAAACACCAAAATCCCGGATCTCAACAAAATGGCACAAAATGGGGGCCTTTTCAAGGCCTAGGGGGGGTCAAACCTACCCAAACCACCAAACACTCTTAATAAACAATAAAGAGGGCTAAAAAATAGAACTTTTATATGTTAAAGACTAAGCACAAAAATAGTTCAAAACTAGGCAAAAATGGAGTGCAAGAATGGGGTAAAAATGACTAGTTTCTTACCCTTGGAGCTTTTCTTCAACAATGGTGACCTTGGTGTCTCCTTAAGCCTCAAACCAGTCAAGAACACCAAGAATAAGTTCTTAGAACCTCAACTCCAAGAGGAAGGTGAAACACTAGGTGCTTGTGTGCAATAGTGTGAACTAAAGCACCTAGTGTACAAAATGAGCAAGGAAAAGAGAGATAGGATAGATATAGGATTTCTAACCTAAAACCAGACCTTCTTCTCTGTATTTTCTCTCTAAAATGTCTCACCTCTTCAACCCTTGAGCCAAGAGAAGAGAGTCTTCTCTTATAGGAATCAAAGCTTACAAGCTAAGCTACCAAAGGGCTCATCCCTCCATACACAAGTGCTACAGAGCTGTCTGAAAATATCTCCAAAAACAGCTGTAAAGTGATCGGCAGGGCAAAATGGTCATTTTGCCAAAAAGAGTGCCGACCGGCACAAAATAGTGTCGATCGGCACAATATAGTGCCGATGGCAACACCAAATAGCCGGTGGCCTCTAGCCACTGCCGGTGGTGTGTGGGGATGTCTCACAAGGCATCCTCTACCTTCCAAGGCAAAACACAAGTGTTTGGTGCAAAACCAGACACAAAACGGTCGAGTTCGGAGGTCCTGAGGCAAGGCGCGTAGCCGAGAACTCCGGGAACTCCGAACGAACACGAACATGGATGATCACCGAGTGTTCAAGCGGTGACGTCCAAGTCTTGAGGACGGTAAAAAATGGGGTGTCTACAGTTGCCCCTCTTTGACAGAACTCGAAAGTCATAACAATGACGGGAGTGAATGTCAAAGCCCAGAGACGACTCATTTTTGACAAGGCCGAAGACTTGGACAAACTTACAAAGCGCAAATGGTTGAACTCGCAAGCTGCCTACGTATCCCTTAGGAATCAAACCAGCATAGTTCGGGGCACAGGCATACAAGCCGCAGATAAGGTATGCGCCCGTAGGCGGGGGCAAGATGCAACTGACGATGCAAAAGGCCGAGCATAACTTATGATCATGCAAAGAAAGCTGTAATGAAGCACGCATGCGACAGTTATATGCTAGCATGCACCAATCTACACTACAATGCAGAAAGGATGTAAGAGAATTATGCAATTCTCAATACGTCTCACTCGGAGGATACAATACCTGTGCGGCTCGTCCGGTTGCACCGGCCTCAAATGAGCCGTACATACAATATCGTGCCTGCAAAGAAAGCAAACTTAACAGGTACAATATTGTTAGCAATATGCATGACAATGCAAAATGAATGCAAAATGATATGCAATATATACAACAACAATGTATGAATAATGCAACTAATATGCAATGCAATTGAAACTATATGCAATGCAAATGATATGCAATGTAACATGCAATGCAATTGAATCATGATTCAATCATCAGCGGTTCAAAACCACACAAATGTCAAATAGATTGATGGAGGTAACGAGCCCGTCTCCCATAGAACGATGTCTGATCTATGAGTACTTCGCACGGACATAAGAACAAGTATTGGGTGGAATGACATAAGTGAGGTAACGACCCGCTGAGGAAAGAACAATGATCCTAATGCCGGATGCAACAATTACACTACAATGTAATATGTACAATGGATACAATGGATATGGCACGCGGGCCAAACCGAATCTTGCCTAGGAAAGGCATGTATGCATACGAACCACGTCTAACACAGAAAATGTGCCGCAACCCTCAAACCAAGCTCATCAAGGAATAGACACGTACACAAAACCGTGCTTCGACGTGAAAAGTAGGGGCACATACCAGACCAAGCTCAACCTGGAAAGGCGCAAGCCATAGATGGAAGTGATGCAATGGATGCATGCAAACTACAATGCACTAGAAATGGATATGGATACAATGGATATGGCACGCGGGCCAAACCGAATCTTGCCTAGGAAAGGCATGTACGCATACGAACCGCGTCTAACACAGAAAATGTGCCGCAACCCTCAAACCAAGCTCATCAAGGAATAGGCGCGTACACAGAACCGTGCTTCGATGTGAAAAGTAGGGGCACATACCAGACCAAGCTCAACCTGGAAAGGCGCAAGCCATAGATGGAAGTGATGCAATGGATGCATGCAAACTACAATGCACTATGCACTGGATGTTTTACAGAAAATGCATGACATATACACTATATTACAATGAAATGCATGACATATGCATGTGTTTTTTTTGTTTTTGAAATGCATGACATATGCAGTATTTACAATGATGCATGACATATGCAATATATACAATGATGCATGATATTTTTTTGACTTTTGAAATGCATGACATATGCACTATTTAGAATGATGCATGACAATGCATGTGTTTTTGGATTTTTTTTTGAAATGCATGACATATGCAGTATTTACAAATGATGCATGACAATGCACTATGATGCAACGACTATGATTGCAGCTTTCCCTATCTTACCAACAGGGCGACATACTAGGTTGGTTCAGTATCCAGAATCGAGGCGTAAACACGCCGCCTCAACCTATGGGGCTTCCATACAGATTTCAAGCCGAGGGTACACCCCCTGGGTATTTAAACCAGACTTTAGTCTCGAAAATCCCGAACCTTTGCGTTCTAGGCATAAGCCATTCAAACTTTAGTTTTCATCGTCCCAGTTGATCTTCTAGGAACTCACCGCAAAAACAGGCAGGTGGCTTTACCAGACCACCGAAAGTCGTTCGGGCACGACAAACACCAAAGGAATTGCACCTTCAGAGGATTTAAGGTCTCCTAGACCGGGATGCACAGAACAATGCAATGAGATGCGCAGAATAGCGCGATGCGATGCATGCAAAATGCAATGAGATGCGCAAAACAGCGCGGTGCGTTAGACAACGCGGGTGAAGGTTTTGCACCTCCCAAGGATTTAAGGTCTCCTAGACCGTGCGTGTTTAAGGTCCCGCCAGATCGGTGTGTGCTAAACGGTAAACGGTGCATAACACATGTGAGACACGCATGCCAATGTAAATGAGGCATGCACGTCGATGCGAATGAGAAATGAAGTGCAATGAGGTACGCGTGCCCCAAAAGATGGAAAATGGAGTGCAATGAGGTACGCGTGCTTCAAAGGAGATACAGAACAATGCAAGTGTGACACGCATGCTACACGAAAATGCAAAACGGCGCAAGTCGCAAGGGACGCGCAATACGGCGCGATGCAACGTACCAGACAATGTAATGGATGCGTGCAACGCACACGGGACAACTTTTGATTCTTGTAAAAGACAAAAGGATATAGAAGGATACAATCTTTGCTTGAATTTGAGTGTCACGCACAGAAGACACTGTCCGAGGTCAAAACGGAGGCCGGTTGAGCGTCGGAAATACACTTTCTTGCACTTTCTTGAGCTGTGAAGACCCAAAACTGCTCACATAGCCTAAACAAGGCTGTGGGAACATCACCGGCTGGACTAGGTGGCCACCGGCTAGCCACCGGCTGCATAAAAGTTCCACCGGCACAATATTGTGCCGACCGGCCAAAAGTTGCTGATCGGGGACAGTTTTGACATTTCACCTCGGGTCTTTTAAAATAGGGTTTTAAACCCTATTTCCTCACTCCCCCACCGCCGAAAAACTTCTCCCTCTCTCTCTAGAGTCTCTTTTCCTCCTCATTCGCTCATTTCTTTGCGTTTTCGCGACATTTTCGCCGTTCGATTCGCGAAGTTCATCGCGTTTCGGACATTTTCGACTGATCGAAATATCGTTTCGGCACTCCCTTTGCTATTTTCCCCTTTTCGGGATTTGTTCCCCTTGATTTTCTCTTCATTTCCGTGCCTTTGCATCTTCCGGCCTTCCCGGTCATTTTCGGTCTGCTCGGGGTTGACTTTTTCGGTTGACTTCTCACATTCCAGCTCTTCCGGACATTTTCTCACCACCATCGCCATGGCTGACGATGTTCCACACGTCGGGACTCTCCCAGATCACGAGATGGATCCCGGGGTCGAGCTCCTCCCATTGAGCGAGTGTCCCTTCGACCCGGCGACATACCACCCCGCGATTCATGTGCTACCTCCGGATGGTCTTCGCCATTTCCGCGGCTTTGACCGAGCGCTGGACCCGGAGCTCCTCCTGCGCGAGCCGACCTCTCACCTATCCTTCGGTGCTTCCGAGGTAACACTCTTCTCTGTTTTACTTTCTGCAATGTAGAACTGTTAACTGTCAAAGTTGTTTCCGTTCTTTAACTGCTTGGTTCTGATATACTGTTCACTGTAGTCAATTGCAATCATGCTTACAACTGATATCTGTTTAAGACGGACACATGCACACACACTGCATTAGTCTCAATCACCCAAACACACGGCACACACCGTACTTCACTGCAAACTTACCGACACCCGGCACTTATTCGAATCTGAAGCCATATTGTATGCTGTATTTAAACTGAACCACACACAACACGCTGACGCATCATACGTTGTAGTTCACCCACTGGCACACTATAACCCGACATCTGCTTGGATCTGAAAAATGTGTACACGTGCTAGATTTGTATCGACTTTAACATGTTTCCTCAGAACTGTACATCTCATATTGCTTTGCAACTATTTGCTTGAAAACAGGGAGATTCCCATGACATCCGTGGGTATGGGAATGTCGCGGCTCGAGATTGGTACTTGGAGCTTCCCGAGGCGGTTCGACGCATCGTGGACGATGCGGGCTTCAGTTCCTTTTGCAGGGGTCTGACCCGGCTTACTGCCTGCAGGCCTCTTCTAGCTGCCCTGGCAGAGAGGTGGTGGGACACCACCGACTCGTTCCACCTATCCGCGGCGGGAGACATGACGATGACTCCTTACGACTTCTCGGCGCTCACCGGCATCGGGGTAGGGGGTGATCCGATCCCCTTCGACACCGACATGGACGAGTGGACCGCCGCTCAGATCTACTTGCTTGGCGATGCGCCACCCCTTGCTCGTCCAGGCTTTGTCCGTTACTCCTGGTTCGAGGTGCAGTTCAGAGTGCAGCCTGCGTTGGTGGCGACGGCTCCGATGACCGAGGCGGCTGTAGAGCAGTACGCACGCGGCTTTTTGATGTTTTTGCTAGGGACGACCCTCTTCGCCGACCGGGCGAACACCGTGCCTCTCTGCCTACTCAGCGCACTGGTGGACGTCCGAGACATCTTGCGTTTTGATTGGGGTGGTGCGGCTCTGGCCACTCTTTACGGGTACATGAGCTCAGTCTCCCGTGGCAGCGGGCAGTTGCTCGGAGGCTACTGGCGAGCTTGGGAGGTACGCCTTCTCCTCTGCTTTACATTTCTGTTCTGTACCTTTTGCACTCTGCACACTGCACACACTGTAGTCTGCTTTACACTTGTTGTATACTGTACACACGGCACACACATACTCTACTGTACACTGTTCACACGGTACACTCTGCTCAATACACTACACAACACACGGCTTTATTATTTCTGCTCTATTCTGTATTCTGCTTTATCTGATAAATGTTCCGACATCTGTCTTGCAGTTATGGGTTTACGCCTACTTTCCCAGGCTGGAGCCAGTGCCGGAGACAGAGACTCCTCTAGTCATTCCCTTCTCACGCCGCTATGATGGGAGATGCGCCCGAAGGCCGCGAGAGACTTTCAGCTTCTTTCGTCGCTACTTCGACACCATTACTCCTGCCGAGATATGTTTTACTTGCAGTTCATTTAAGCCTCGCTTTTCCACTGTATATTTGCAATACCAGTAGGTAACAAACTGTATTTCAATTTCAGATCACCTGGCAGCCGTGGGCTCCTCTGCCAGCGATGGTGCGGGATCGGTTTGCCGGCGCCGTTGAGACCTCGCGTTACCGGATTTTGCTGGAGGCCCGGTCTATCGGGCTTGGTACCTAGGCGAGCGCTTCTTGCGTCAGACCTTAGGGTTACCTGAGCAGATAGTCCCGGTGCATCCTCCTGAGCATATGAGGGACACCGAGCGTTTCACCGCTGAGCAGATGGCGGACTACACCATCGGTTGGGAGGCGGACGGCTTCAGAGGCGAGGGCGATTACTCAGAGTACGTCCGGACCTTCATCATGCGGCCGCTGAGTGGTGGTCGCCGAGCTGAGAGAGAGAGACCTGCGGCGTCGGCGGCCGGAGCAGGAGTAGGAGGAGGAGCGCCGAGGAGGGCTCGAGTTCGTGGCAGAGGCGGGGTTCAGAGAGGACGGGGGGCCGGTTGGCCTGCTCTGCCCACTATGCTGACATACAGAGGGCAGGGTGGGGAGACCTTTCAGATCCCCTTTGCTCCTCCCCCGGCTGGTCATGAGTTGGCCGGTATTCCCGACTTGCCTCCGGTATGTATCACTTCATTTTGTATCTTGCATTGTCATTCCATTTCAGTTTATTTGATATTCCACAGAATACTGATGCATCTGATACTTTTGCAGGCGTCCTCCGAGTACACCCGGCAGTCCGTGGAGTTGAATGCCTCCATGATGGGGATGTTGCAGCGGACCTTCGACATCTTGGCTCTTTACAGCATTCCGATATGTTTTCTCTGACTGTTTCATGCAATCTGATGTACTGCGCAAAACCTGATAAACTGCTCACGGCACTCACACACTGTACTCATACACTGCATTCTGCACTGATTCACTGGTCTCAGCATTCACATACACTGTACTCGTACACTGCATTCTGCACTGATTCACTGCTCACGGCATTCACATACACTGTACTCATACACCGCATCCTGCACTGATAAACCGCTCACGGCATTCACATACACTGCACTCGTATACTGCATTCTGCACTGATTCACTGCTCACGGCATTCACATACACTGTACTCATACACTGCATCCTGCACTGATAAACTGCTCACGGCATTCACATACACTGCACTCGTACACTGCATTCTGCACTGATAAACTGCTCACGGCATTCACAGTATTCTGATGTGTTCACCTTTCATGCTTTTTCAGCCTCCCTTCCAGATTCCTCCGGTGGGCGGCGCTCCAGCTGGACCTCCCATTTCTACTCGGGATGGCAGAGCCTATCCCCGCACCAGAGGAGGGCATACTTACGCCGGGAGCAGCTCGCGGGCTCCGGTTCCGGATGATGAGTCTGAGGCAGAGACAGAGGCGGAGGAGACTGATGATGGCTCGGACTCGAGCTCAGATGGTGATGCCCCTAGTGGTGCCCCTGTTGATGACGCTCCTGGACCTTTGTCCAGGAAGAGGACCAGGACAGATTGACGGCCCCGGAGCCCTTTTGACATTTGATACAGATTTTGCTGTTTTCTTTCTCTTTGTACTTTTCTCTTTTTTGGTAGTTGGATTACCTTGTACTGCGCGAGCAGATTTTTGTTTCCAAAATGATGTACTTGAAAGAGATGATATGAAACAAACTTTTTTCTGAAAAGAATGTTATATCTGTATATATCTGCGTATTTCATACTTTGCACTGCATTGCATCATGTTACACCTCAAATGTAAGTGAAAATGATTTGTTTGTCTGAAAATTGAGCAATTGTACTATGATAATCGGATAACCAACCAACTAACAGCAAACAACTCATACAAACCACTGCTTGAACTAAATACAGCCCATACTCTACTGGGGATTGATCTGCATACAGCTCATAACACAGCTCTCGGCTCATTCTGCACACGGCAAACCTTGAACACACAACCCAATCTGACAAGACGGATCAGAAAACTGAAACGGTTGAAGTCGGAACACACCCGGATGTCCCAAATTCCCTTTTCTTCTCTTGCTTCGCGCGAATGTGGAGAATGGCACAGCATTCCGAGCACAAACGATTTTTTTTTGAAATTAAGAAGGGTTTTCAACCAGGGTATCAAGCCTACCACAGAACACAACGAGATGGACTCAAACAGAGAAACAAAAGGCACACGACCTGAACACAACGAGACATACTCGGAAAAGACTCAAAGCTAAAGCCGAAGCCGACAAATCAAAAGACACGACACACAGACATGTTTACACAAGGAAAGACCTCGAATCTCGGGAAGCCAGTTCCTCCGGGTATTATTCCCCACCCTTTCTGATTTTGTGATACTCACATCGCTCGGCCCTCAGGCTCGGTTTTTCTCTCAAAACCCTCTTCTCGCTTTTCTCTCTGCTTACACCTCTCTATTCTTTATTCTCTCATTTTTCATCCCTCCCCAGAGTGGTTGATAGGTAAACGAGAGGTTGTGGGTTCACGCCCAACACTGTTAGCTCACGGCTATTTCTTCTGGTGAATAGGGTGCCCTTCTGGCGAGTATGTTGACGGGAGAAAGACAGAAGACCAGACTCAACTGTGCCCCTAGTTCGTCATCTTGACCATTTTTTACGTTTTCTAAAACAGTTTTGATCAAAATGAGAGTTGGATTAACACACTTATTCGATTCTTGATTTGAAAATCATGCGAATCAGGCTGTGAGCACTGAAAATTCTCCTTTTGGGTCCAAACATGGTCCAATTTGAAAAATGAAATAGTTTTCGAGAAAATAGTCAACTTCAGTAAAAATTTTCAAAAACTATTTTCGCAAACAGTCAACGCTCAACGAGCGCGAACTTACCCTCGAGATATGCAACCTCGGATCGGAGGCAATGGAAAATTGCCCCTGGCTTAAAGGGGATAAGGCAACGGAAAGTTGCCCCTGGTTTGGACGGTAACTCAGGGCAACTTATGGCAATGCATGGCAACGGAAAGTTGCCCCTTGTTTGGATGATGCCGCGGCACATTGTAAGCCAGTCCTTGTTGATGACGATCGGTCTCTCGGAAGCGGAGGAGACGAGGACGGTTTGAATCAATATATGGACAGAGTCACCTGGAAGGTGTTGGTGGTTTGGACTTCAAGAGGAAGTTAATCATGTAGTTCCCGGTTGCTGCAATTGAGACATCAAATTCGGAGGAGGCACAAGTGATCAAAAACCATGACATGGACTAGGACGCTATGGAAGCGTTGGGGGCTGGACTTCAAGATGAAGTTGCCTACGTATCCCAAACATGGGAATCAAGCCTTACGTAGTTCCGGTTAAGGTACACTCGGGTATTTTAACCTTCACTGTTTAGGCTCTAACTTTTGCCAAGGCGCCCAATGCGGGTTTTCGACCTTGCGAGCTATGTTTTTCTTTTTTCTTTTCTCTTTTCTTTTCTTTTCTTTTGTTTTCATTTCTTTTTCTTTGCTATTTTTTGTTCTTTTTCTCTTCTTTTTGTTTCTTTTTGTATTTTTTTTTTGTCTTTTCTTTTCTTTGCTCTAACTTTTGCCTGGGCCGCCCTTCTGGGTTTTCGGCCCAGCGAGCCTCTCAAAGGGTAAAGTGTGTAGCTTGGTCCATGCCAAATGGTTTTTGAAATGGAAGCCCTCTGTATCTGGGAGAGCGGCTGTTGGGTTGATTTGCAGGAAAAGTCCATCACGGTTGCTTCTCGAGCTTTGCTTGGTGGGATCTGATCTCCCTGATCTGACTTTGAGGCCTCTTGCTCGAGGGCTGCTTCAAAATGGGCCATACAGGCGTTTCATGGCACCGTTGAATGTTCTGAACGGATTCCGGTTCGCAACAGATAAATCGAATCTTGAGGCGAGAGCGATCCTGGGCTACACAATCTTAAGAGCGATTCCACACAAGGTCTTCGTGAGACTGCACAAAATATTTTGTTTTGAAAGTTTTTAAGAAAGCGACAAATCGCTCGTGCTGAAGATAGTGTGGAACCAGTCTGGATCAGGCCCAGGGTCCTTCTCAGTACTCACGCCGACAAGCATGATTTCATTCATGAAAAGCTTAGCATGCGTTCCTTTTTCTCAAAATGATCAAAATTTTACAAAACCCGAGGAATTACTTCCCCTTCGTTTTCATCACCGCAGTGTTTGAAAAGGGTTTTATGAAAAAGCTTAGGTCATCATAACGTGTTCAAGGCACAGAGAGTAGGCGGTATGTACTGTCGTTCCATTCACACCCTTTGGCACGGCTAACTCGAATAGCAATAAATACGGCACATGATAGCCACGACTGTTTCATTCAGATTTGTTGGCATAACTGGTTCCTTGGCAGAAACAAACTCAAGAAAAGCAAAAACAACTATTTATAAGACAAAACGGTGTTTGAGGCAACAACCCCGAAATCACCATGGTACTCTATACAAGAGGGACTGACTCATTACAATTAGACAGACCCTTAAGCAAAAGGAATGTCTCAAAACAATGAGACAGGCTCAAGACAAAACAGAAGACTGACTCGACACCCAAGTCAGAATTTACAGAAATTAATAGATGCCCAAAATGCGTGCCAAACGCCACATCAAAAAATGCGCCAAGCATTGCCCACAGGCGGTTCACCTTCTGATTACATACTTGCAGTATCTGTGTCCTCAAAATCCAACAACTGAGTGGTGATAGGACTTTTCTGAAGTAGGCGGGAGGATAACCTCGTTGTCAATCAAATCCTGCACCTCGTGCCGGAGGCGAAAACAATTGTCGGTAGCATGGCCTGTCTGCTGGTGGTACGCACAGTACTGAGCAGCATCATGTGTGGCAGGGAGATTCTTCGGGAGGGGCCGGGGCTCCAGGGGTTTAAGGTGTCCCCTCTCGGCAAGGATTTGAAGTGCCTTGGATAATGGCATGTAAAGAGCATGGAAGACCCTGCGCCCTCGGGGCAGGTACTTTGGGGCCTGAGCACTCTTGTTAGATGCACTAGCGAACGGATCGGCGGGTGCGGTCTTGGATTTCTGATCCTTCCGGATGCAGGGTTGGGAGGGGGAAGAACTGTTTTGGCATGACGGGCCTCCCGATTCTCTGATTGACCGGACTGCCCTCAGGCGGAGTGGGGAAAGCATCCTCCACAGCTTTTGACATAACTGCGGATACCTGTTGCTTGTTCATTCCTTCGGCTTTCAAAGCCTCTACTGCCCACAGCAGTTGTTCGATAGGTCGGCATCTGTCTTCATCTTGCCTTTATCTCTGGCCTCGGCTGATTTAGAACTTGGTTTGATGCGTCGTTGCCATAGCTGGAGGCCATCTCCGGTTGGCTGAGTTCAATTACAATTCGCCCCAACAACGGGGCTCCTGGGGTACAAAGCCTCCGACATATGGTGCGGCTGGCGGCGAAACTGACATTCCATAGGAGATCCATCACGGATCTTTGAAGTCACCTATCATCCCCATTATTTCAAATGTAGTGGGCTCGCGAGCCTGATATAGCTGAGGGGCCCAAACTGGGTGTGCAGCCGGCGACCTA